>CM059583.1:193087500-193542500 GCA_030407085.1 Trichopria drosophilae
TAAAATATATATACAGGATGATCCTTTTGTCTATGCCAACCGGCTAATAGTGGATTCCTGAGTTGATTCTAAGTAACTTTTTCCTGTACCAAAATTGGATCTGAGGCTCAGAATTTAAGTGAAGAGCCATTGAAATTTAGAAAAAAAAATTACTTTTTTGCAATAACTCGGCTTCTTTTCAAGTTATTGCAATGAATGAGGTCCCATTTTTAAGCTTTTTTAAGCCCTACAATTCATTCCTGAGAACATTTGTCCTGCGGTGAATATTTTAAAAGTTATGGCCTCGAAAATGGTAAAAAAGGCCAATTTTTGCGGTTTTTCGAATCTAACTCATTTAGAAAAATTATTGATAAAGAATCACCCTGTATAATTTATCTGAAAAAATCTGTACAGAATTTTAAATTTGGATAAAAATGTAACTAGATCACAACTCGTGCCTTTATGTGATAAACAAAGACTACTTCGCATTTATTTATGGTCATTTATATCTGCATTCGAGTGTAGAAATAAACAATTTAAATTTACATTATACACTTTATTACATATAATTATGTATCAATAATTTTTTGTTTCACAAACAAATACAGTGCCCCTCCCCTTATTTTAACTCCTATTATTTTAACTGCGTCCTTTATTTTAACTTTCTTTCGTTCCTTATGTTAACTCCTTCCCCTCGTGAGTTCCCCCACCATTCGCCATTTGAAAGTGGTGAAAATAGTGCGGACTGCTGTTTGCGCTTGCGCATACAGGTGAAGAAAGACGCCACTATATATCCTCTCTCTGTTTTTATTCTCTCATACTGCCAGTGGTGGGGATGAAGAGAGGCGATAAAATAAGGGAAGAAGCCGCCATCTTCCTTGACTCGAAAAGTTAAAATAAGGGGAGGCCAACTGTACACTTTTATTAAGACCGAAATGAATATAGAAGACAATATTTAACCCAAATTTGCAAATATGATTAATGAAAGCTTCAAATCACTTCAAATTCAGTACTAAGCTGCTGATATTGGATTTGTTTGTTATTTTGCAAATGAAAGACTTTTCAATTTTTGTGGAGGTCTTGAAATACACATCATTAAAAATTGACAACATCCTAACCTTCAAATGTGCACTTTTATTTTACGAAATTAGCAGCTTCTCGAATAATTTGTATGATGCAAATTACGAGTTTGATGCAAAATTTTAAATTAATTTGAAATTTCATTGCATATCAGTCTACCGACTGTACATGTTTGCAAATTTAGGTTAAACGGTATTTACATTGTACAACTTTGATGGTGTAAACACTGTAAACTGTATCGAGATGTTCGAGCGGTGGTGGGGGAAGGCCTGAGGGGAAACGAATTCAAATAAGAGGGGCAATTGAAATAAGAGGGGTTCTACTGTATATATTATCCGTCGAGCGCTTTAGAAGCCCCTTAAATTTCCTACCTTATAAATAAGTGATTAAGTGATTTTTATTTATTTCCAAAAATTTTCGGTCAATTCTCAATTAATATCTTTGGTATTTTCTAGGAAACTGTTTATAGTGCTTAGAACTGCTCTTACAGAGACCGAATTTTGAACATTTTATTCAGTTATCTTTAATTTACGTTTTTTAGTGAAATTTCCTACCTTACCACCGGACCACTTTAGAACACACCCCTTAATGTGTACTGCGCCATCTACAGAAGTAGCAAATGCCATAACGTAGGTAAAAAAGTACCAGAAACGCCTCTCTACATTACCGACAAATTTTGTTTGCAGAAACAAATTTCGTAATTAAACTGTACTTTAATCTTATATTTATACTAATGAAAGTACCCAATAAAAATGACGTATGTCCAACAAAAATAATTTTTCCTAATTTATAGAAAGTTTTGCAACGTGGCGAAAATAACCTGAAAGTGCAGATGCAATTTTCCGAAGCGTGTCACGAAGCGTGCAAATGCTCCCGTCTAGACGAAGACTCGAAACTCGATGAACCTCGATAATTTCTCGTTCCTTCCCCACCACCCATCGATTTCACACCGCCGCAGGAAAAAAAAAGCTAAGTTCTGCGACAAGAGTCGAAGTGAAGAGAGAGGAATGTTTTCTGACTTTTCCTCAGTTCTGTCATGAAAAGCTAATGCACGTGCGACTCGGTAAATCGGGAGTGAAAATCGGTGATAAAAGTCGTGCCGAACGCGTCGAGGCTGTTGCTTCGTGCAATTATTAAAAAGTATCATGGGTGTTGGTCTGAAACCTCTCGAGTTCACGGATTGTCTGACGGACAGCCCCTATTTCCGCGAGAATCTGCACTATCATGAACGTGAATTGGAGAAGACTAGCCAGCAGATCAAACGCCTTATCAAGGAGGTCAAGGATCTGCTCTCCGCTGCAAAAAGTAAGTCGGAGCCACATCCTGGTGCTCGTAACTCTTCACCACCTAGTCGATACAATATGACAATATAAACTACATTAAATTCCATCGGTGTCATATGGTATCGTCTATGTCCAATTCGTGGTTGATCGTGACAGCGACTGTCACGGAGGAACCTATAATTGCGATCATATGGTTCCTCGGTTGCTTAAAAACTTTTCAGAAACCATCGTGAAATTATACGACTTCCGACAGATCCAACTGATAACTTAAGAAACAAACGGAAACTATTGCTCATAATTAGCAATCATTTGCGTTTTTTCCGATTTGTTTATCCGGGTCGCTTTTGTTTCATGCATTAGGAAATGAACGGAGTCTGCGGTTTTAATCCTATGAAAGTTGCAGCCAACGTTGCATTTTTACGAGACGCTGCGATAACATTCTAAGGTTTGACTCGATTTCAAGTATCGATGGATTGCACTGGTGTTCGTTTGTACACGCAATAACGTGAAACTGCTTTTTAAAGTGTATCATTGTTTCGTAAACAGAGGTGACTTGAATTGCTGCGAAGGTTTCTCAAAAAAGACGGAATTACAATTTGCAGATCTGTCCAGGGCGCAGAGGACGTTTTCAAAGACGTTACAGAACTTCAGTTTCGAATGCATTGGCGAAACGAAAACCGAAGACGAAATTCACATATCTCAAAGTCTGAAGGAATTCGGTAAACTCATTGCATTGATCGAAGACGAGCGTGATCGCATGGTATGCACAAAACTTAGCACATTAGCAATGCTAACTCTTTGATATTCTATTTATGTAATCACACTGAGTAATTCACGTTTGAATCTGAAAATTAAATTGCTAATTTCTTTTAACACAAGTGTCTCTGGTGAAATTCTTACTTTCTGACTTACTTACACGTATTTTCCTACCTCTGCGAAGTACAGTAGAACCCCTCTTATTTCAATTGACCCTCTTATTTGAATCGTTTCCCCTCAGGCCTTCCCCCACCACCGCTCCAAAATTTCGATACAGTTTACAGTGTTTACACCATCAAAGTTGTACAGTGTAAATACCGATTAACCTAAATTTGCAAACATGTACAGTGGCCCTCCTCTTATTTTAACTTTTTTTCGTCCCTTAAGGTCCAAATTCATGAAGCGAAAAATATCCGGATATTTCCCCCACTCTACCATCTTTTCACCCCCACCTGACCAAAATCGCCTTTCCCTCGTTTTCATGAAGCGTAAAATATCTGGATATATAATTTAAAATTCTATTTAAAAAAATTAATGCATTAAAAGCCCTGTTTTCTGAATTTATAAAAAATCGTTTTATATTTGCTTCTCTTTCTTGCCTGGAATCGTTAAAAAGAAAGAAAAATAGAAATAATTTAGATTTTTTTTTATTTTTGCAATTTTGAGGTTATGATGATCGCGCGAAAGATCAAAGCATGGAATTTTAAAGAAATGTCGAGAATAACGATAATGTCCTTGATAAAAATGTAAATGTTTATTATTTGAGTAGATTTAAGTAATTATACAAAATAAATATGAAGATATAAACTGCCCAAATTACCAATTACGAAATTCAATTTTAAAATCCCTCCAATATGTAATAGTTCGGCACAGTTCAACTATTTAAGCGCATAGCTGCAATTACGCTAAGAGGGGGAAAAATATCTGAATATTTTCCCCTCCATGAAAACGTACCTTTATTCTCCGGATTTAGGATCTCTTATTGCATATATTCCCCTTCGGTCGGCATCCCGCCGCCATTGCATCCTAACCTAACCTTCGCGACTGAGCGAATCTCGAACCGTTGTTGACCGTCGACCACTAAGAGTGGGGGTAAAGAGGAAGTAGAAAATAAGGGAGACCCTACTGTATTTGAATTGTCCAACCCCTCTTATTTGAATCGTTTCCCCTCAGGCCTTCCCCCACCACCGTTCGAACATCTCGATACAGTTTACAGTGTTTACACCATCAAAGTTGTACAGTGTAAATACCGATTAACCTAAATTGTATACTAATATTTAAATTGTATAAAAACATGTATAGTCGGTAGACTGATATGTAATGAAATTTTAAATTAATTTAAAATTTTGCATCAAACTCATGATTTACATCATACAAATTATTCGAGAAGCTGCTAATTTCGTAAAATAAAAGTGCACATTTGAAGGTTAGGATGTTGTCAATTTTTAATGATGTGTATTTCAAGACCTCCACAAAAGTCTTCCGTTTGCAAAATAACAAACAAATCCAATATCAGCAGCTTAGTACTGAATTTGAAGTGATCTGAAGCTTTCATTAATCATATTTGCAAATTTGGGTTAAATATTGTCTCCTATACAGTGGCCCTCCCCTTATTTTAACTTTTCGAGTCAAGGACGATGGCGGCTTCTTCCCTTATTTTACCGCTTCTCTTCATCCCCACCACTGGCAGTTTGAGAGAATAAAAACAGAGAAATAAGACATAGTGACGACCTTCTTCACCTGTATGCACAAGCGCAAACAGCAGTCCGCACTCTTTTGAACACTTTCAAATGGCGAATGGTGGGGGAACTCACGAGGGGAAGAAGTTAACATAAGGGACGAAAGAAAGTTAAAATAAAGGAAGCGGTTAAAATAAGGGGAGGGCCACTGTATTTGTTTATGAAACAAAAAATTATTGATACATAATTATATGTAATAAAGTGCATAATGTAAATTTAAAATGTTTATTTCTACACTCGAATGCAGATATAAATGACCATAAATAAATGCGAAATGTTGTAGTCTTTATTTATCACATAAACGAGTTGTAATCTTGTTACATTTTTATCCAAATTTAAAATTCTCTACAAATTTTGCAGATAAATTATATATATATTTTACATAACTCAACTCTAAAATATATACAATGTCTAACAAAAATAAAAAGATATCAGATATTATCATCCACTATTAAAGCGTTAAGTAGAGTAAGGGGTAAGGGGAAATTTCAAATAAGAGGGGTCAGCGCCATCTTGAAAACCATGACCACTTGAAATAAGAGGGGTTCTACTGTACAAAAAAATTTGTTGCTAAAAAATGGTAAAATACTTGGTATGGTTATAGATTCTGTTAGATAGCAAAGTTGATTATTACCAATAGACAATTCTTAGCTCTTAAATACAGTCGCAGCATGCTAATTATTGCAAATTATTAATTGGATTGATTCAAACTACTAAGAAGTCAGTGTATGAAGTGCAATTTCATGGGAATAAATTTTAATTAGACTCCAAAAAAATTGATCAATAAAAAATTAGTATGAATAATTTTTACTCACCACTATATAACAAACAAGAAAAATACTTCGAATGGTTTTCTACTCAAACATATTTTTTTTTAATAAGTTTTCACATCATACAAATTTTTACTCACTATATAACAACACACAAGAAAACTCAAAGGAAAGTTTTCACTTAGGAAAGAACGGAGAAGAAATTAAAGAATTTTCATTGATCAGTATGAATAAACTTTCGAAAACACTCTGCGATTTCAGTATAGATCGGAATATGTATTTTGGTGCGTTGATTACAAAAATGATACAAAAAATTAATTATTTCTGAGGTACACAGAGTTTTTTCTATAAAACAAAATAATAATCTGTTTTCAAAGACGAGTGACTAAATAAAAGTAAACACTATATTTTTATCATTCTAATTTATTAAATAACAAAAATTTGAAGGATGGACCATAAAAATCTATTCTAAGATTTATTTTCTTTTCAAGTTGTGGTAAGTAAAAATGTGTTTTTTGTTTATCAATTTCTTTGGTTTGTCTATATGTGTTTATCGTTTTTCTTTTAGCGTTTCTTAACGTACATAAAAATGATTTTTATCATTTGCATACTTAATTGTGACTAACACCACATTGCAAGATTGTGTCTAACAATAATAGTAAACATGTTTCAAAATATGCACAACATTACATCTCAATACAATTAATGATGCGAAATCTTTAATTCAAATCATTTGCGATAAATGGTTTATTTAAACTTGAGTCATATTTGTTTACACAGGACCAAAAAAAAAGAAATCCATTTTGGATTACAAAATCCAAATTATTCAGATCCAGGGCTGGGGAACAAAGTTCCAAAAATCAATACACCAAAAAGCCAAAATTTCTTTAATTTGTCTTTGAAAATTTGGCAAAAAGAAAGCAAATTAAAATATCTTGGACTCACGAAATATCGAAATTTTAGCCTCTCCGGGTTTTTATTTTCGGAACTTTGTTTCCCGCCCACATCCAGTACCGTCAGTTTTTTTTTTGTATGTATTTCATTTTTTTTATTGAAAAAGTACAAAGTTTGTCACTCCAGCGATAAAAGTTTTAATTTAATTGACAATACTTTAAACGATTCTTTATAAAGTTTAAAAAGACATAAAAATAAATATTTTAAAAAACTTTGCAGTATCTTTTTGACGACTCTGGAATTGCCAACAAAAGGAAACAATTTTTTATAAACAAATTTGAAAATCAATGTGAAAATTTGAAAAAATTGACAATTCTTCAATGACCCTGAAGCTAGCAGCCAAATCATGAAATTCATTTTTGTTATTTTATATTGAACCAATTGAGCTATTTTTTATATTAATTAGTAAATATCAATTGATTTCCTGTTAAAAAAAGGATTTTAATTTAAAAGACTCGATTTCTTTCAATGTGGCTGCTAAAATGGGGCTTCAGTGTCATAATTCTTCAGAAACCTAAAAATCTTGTTTTGTATCCTCAGTTTTAATTTGGATTTCTATCTGTTAAAAAGATGGTGCAAAGATTATATCAAGGTACACAACTAATATCTATTTCATGAAATATAATGAACTTGTGGACACTAGGGAGTCCATTAAAAAGGTCAAGTCCAGCATTATTTTGTACGCACTCCTTCAGTTTGTTTACAAATAAATTAAAAAAAATGTTAAGCGTACCGTAGTTCACTTATGTTGTATGCTTCTCTTACTGTATGTTGCAGGTTCTCCTTCCTCTATTTTCCTCCAGTTTTCTGTTAGAGAAATTTAATTGTTTATGTACAATTATATTGCGTAAATGTTGACTAAATTTGTAATTGTACTTTTATTTTGTGAATTTTTGTTTTATACAGAATAAAAAAAAATTTCTGATGAAGTCTGCATCAAAACAGTCAAAACGTTAATAAGGAATTTTCCTTGTCTACACTCTGGTTTTTAAGAAACACTCAAAGGAAGGTTTTCACTTAGGTTTATAGTGTAGTCAATGTTGTCATTTGTAATTCACAAGTGAGGTTAAGTTACTAATTTGCTCGCATCTGATGAACCTGAAGGAAGGAGCAGGGGCTTCAATCGTTTATTTTTCTTTATTAGTAATCAGCTTTCGATGATATTTAATTGTATATTCGTTTAAAATGTGTTATACACTACAAAGAAAAAAGTGCAACTTAAGGGAAGAAGCGGCCATTTTGCCTGTCTCGATTGTACAACATAATCTTGCCGAAAAAATACTATAGAACACGATTCAGAAAACGTATAGAGCATCATACAAATTGTATTAACTAAGAAAAATGTAGCTAAATACCTGAATATTAACGTCATAGAAATAGTACAATTTTATTAAAAACTTCCTTCAAAACTTATAAAAGTAAAAAATATTGCAAATCCCGTGTAAAATGACCTCGTCCTAAATTTAACTTTGTATGGTTTTTGCACCATTGTATAGTTTTTGCATCATACGAAGTTAAATTTAGGACGAGGTCTTTTTACATGGAATTCCCAATATTTATTACTTTTTAAAGTTTTGACGAAATTGTATGCCATGAGTATTTCTATAACGTAAATATTCAGGTATTTACCCCAGCGGAAATAAGAAAGGTACGAAAGCGTAGAAAAACGTACAAAAATGTACAGAAACGTGCAGAAGTGTAAGATATGTCGTACAAAAATGTTGTTTTTTTGCAAATTCTGATTTTTTGTACACTTTCTTACGTTTCAGTACGGTTTGGTACGTTTCCGTACGATTTGATACGTTTATGTACATTTTCGTACTTTTTCTATCTTGCATTTTATTTTATTTAATATTTTTTTCCGTTACGTTCTCACATTTTCGTATGTATGGGTACACTTGCTTACGTTTTCTCATATTTCTGTATATATTTATACATTTCTGTACGTTTTCAGACATTCCTGTACATTTTGAAACGTTTTCGTAAGTTTTCATACATTTCTGTACGTTTTCAGACATTCCTGTACGTTTTGTACGTTTTCATACATTTTTGTACATTTTCTCACATTTCTCAACGTTTACCGACATTCCTGTACGATTTGCAACGTTTTTCTACGTTCATTTCTGTACGTATTCACATATTTTTGTATTTTTTTTTTGTACTTTTTCACATGTCTTGGCATATCGCGGCTCAGATTCCATCAGAAAATAATTCGTGTTAAAAGTCAAGTCAAGTATACAGCGCCAAAAATGTACATAAACGTACCAAATCGTACGGAAACGTACAAAAATGTACAAAATGTCCGAATTTGCAAAAAAAAAAAAAACATTTTTATACGAAATCTTACATTTCTATACGTTTCTATACATTTTTGTACGAATTAAATTTCCGCTAGGGTAGCTACTTTTTTTTAATAAATATAATTTGTATGGTGCTCTACATGTTTTCTGAATCGTGTTCTATATTATTTTTCGGCAGGGAAGGGAAAGACTACTGTAGTTTGGGCTGTTAATATCAAAATCAACCCGTGCCTGTAGAGGCCTGAAGTTTAAGATTGTTTTTACGTAAGAAATTTAATTTTTTCAATTTTCTCTCCACCAGTTTTCTAAAACGACATCAAGGAGTCTGAACTTTAGCATACCAGTTCCCAAATGGTTTCTGAACCCCCTCAACAAATTTCAAGCAATTAAAGAAATTTCCGACTGAGCCAGAACGTTTTTTAAAACAGTACTTTTTGCTCGAAAACCTGAAAGATCTAACATGTTTCTAATTATACAGGCCAACAAACTTTATACCCAGAAACCGGACTATACTTTTCCGAAGGTTTTCGTCGCGCTGAATTCAAATTTGGCCGCAGAATTGTTCTATCACGTCAAGATTTTGAGATATCTTAACTCAAAAGAGCAAAAAACGAACATCACAATCGCTCCTTAACAGAAACTTCCATAACTCGATGAAAAGAAAATCGAATCGGAATTACTAACAGGGCATTTTAAAGCTGCTGAATATCACAATAATTTGCATTTTGCCAAATTCCGAACAAACATTCTTTTCCACCACAAAAACTTACTGAAAACGGTGTTTTTTGCACTTTTAGATTAAGATATCTGAAAATCCTGTCGTGATAGATCAATTCTGCGGGCAGATTTTGATTCAGAGCATCGAAATCCTTTGAAAAAGTATAGTCATGTTTCTTTGTATGGAGATCGGCCTTATTTTGTTAGCCTGTGATATTATATAACAAAGATGTGGATCATTTCATCACACCTGGGTCTATGAATCTTTTCGATAGATTTGGAATTCGCTGGTAGGAAAATAATGATTTTAAACACGGTTTACAAATTGTTTCAAAGCTCAAAGTAATCAATGATTGTGAACAGAGAGGACATTAAGTTTGATGCAACAGTACAATATACACACACGGAATGTGGACCAGAAACAGTATATACTCCAGATCATCACCGAATTACATAAAAAAGATCCTGACGCGTGAAAGTCAATAGTTTTTCGTGATTTTTAACTTTGCACATTATTTATGTAATATTTTTTGTAATATTCATAAACTAATAAAATTGTACAGATAGCGTTGTAAAGTATTTCAAGTATATATTTAATTTTCATAAACTCAAAAGGCGGAGGTACCCTTTTGTAGATTTTTATTAGTTTAATTATTCCCAAAGATCAATATAAGTTACGCCCTTTTGATATTTAATGATAAAAATGGAATTTCCGCGTTTAAACAAAAAACATAATTGAAAAATTACCTTTCATTTCTACAAAATCGAAGAGGAACTCAGAAAACAATACATTGATTTTTCAAAACGATATTTGACGCCTATTAGCTTCTCCAGATTTCACGCTATCCATGATATTCGATTTTCACTATAGTCCTTGACAATAAAATGTTTTTCTGTACAAATAAGTAGGTAAATAGATGCGTAAATTTTCCTTTTCCTTTAATAAAAATTCCTTTACCAAATTTTTGTCAAAAAGAACTATTGTTCAAACATACGTTAACTCTGCTTTAAATAGTCGTATTCGACTCAACCGGAGCTTATTTAACTCGTAAGATCCCAAAGAATATGAAATGTGATGACTCAATTTTGAACATTAAACCGTATGAAACCCTGATAGAAATTTTGTCTGGAAACAAGCCAGGCCCTAGATAGTTTTTAGAAACTTTTTCCGGGATCCCGATAGGAAAAATCTGTATAGATTCCTGCTCGGTTTGAAGACGCCCTGCTAGGACTGAATCCCTTTAACATTTATATAATTAAAGTAGTTTTAAAAGGTATCTTCAATATATGCATATGGACAACACATTTTTAGGACTAATGTAATTAAATTTCTAATTTTTCGAACTGTAGCTATACAAATATCAAAAAAATCGATATCGAAATGATCCAGAATCTAGGTTGACTTGTTTGATTCGATAAAACGTTGGTATATTTCGAGATTTTATTCGGAATTTATATGGATATTTCCACATAAGAGTTTTCCTCCTAAACCCTGTATACAATGTGGCGAAATTATGGGCAATTTCTACCTGGGGAGTTGTGGATGAATGGATAAAAAAATAGATAAAATAATCAGGAAAATGTTGGATCTTCGAGCAAAAAAGTACTCTTGTAAAAAACATTCTAGCTCAGTCGGAAATTTCTTTAATTGCTTGAAATTTGTTGAGGGGGTTTACAAACAGTTTGAGAACTGGCATGAAAAATTTCTGATTCCTTCATGTCGTTTTAGAAAACTGGTGAAGAAAAAATTGAAAAAATTAATTTTCTTTAAAACGTAAAAACAATGTTAAACTTCAGGCGTCTTACATGCACGGGTTAACTTTGATATTAAAAGCTCAAAGTACACTTAACCTTTTTATAAATTTATTTGCAAGGAACTGAAGAGGTGCGTAAAAAATTCCCGACTTGTCATGTATAATTGACACTCTAGTGGACACAAATGAACTAAAAAGTTTGGATTTTGAAACCCAAAATGGAGCTTTCTCACGTTTAGTTGTTTGGTCAAACGAAATTTCCATCAATTTATTTTGTTGGTCCATGGTTATTATTTTGTGTATATTACAATCTTCATATATTGATCTACTATTTTATTATCAAGTTTTAACTAATTAATACCCATGAAAAGACATTTTCATGTACTTGAAGTTTCCATCGATGGATTCTAACAAAATTTAAAGAAAAATTTGTTATAATTATTTTTATATAATATAAATTTTTTAGATTTATTCATTTCGTACCTTGTTATTAATGTTTTACTGATATATATTGCATTTATTTCAATAGTAAGCATAAAAAAAATGAAAAAATGTTTTCTAAATTCTACTTCAACGATGCGAACGTCAAGTACCTACATTTTTAAGATTTGAAAAGGCTTCTAAAATACAAATGCAATCAACTCTTTTTAATAGGATGGCATTTCTACAAATTTTTATCCTTAAGGGTTTACAAGGGGGCTAACGATTTAGTATAATTTTATTTATTCTAAATTTGAACATTTGAATTACATAAAAAGACAAAGTCGAATAATCACATGTGACAATGTTGGCATTCAAGGAAAAAAAAACGGTTTTCGCCTACTACTTAAATTTAGCATTATTTAGTCACTTGAATCGAATTGACCTTTGTGGACAATCACCACAAAGTATTTGCAACTAAAATAAGTCGCCGATTAAACAGTTAAAAGTACAATAAGTAAATTACATCAAATAATGATACGGTAAGGTTTATTATATAATCATGGATTACAATATTTTTGTGATTATGCGACTTATCATTGATATAAATCAAATTCAGCTTCTATAGCATAAAAACCTCGAACTTCTCATTCATTATATACAAAAGTATTTCTTAATTAATGGTAGCATTGTAAATTTGAACATCTTCAAATTCAATTACCTGAGAAGTTGATAAAAAAATGTATTTTGGAAGTCTGTAGTGAAACATTAATTTATCACTGAATGTTTATCGTTTCGTATAGTTAAGGAATACTTTTTCAGCTGGAAAGAGCATACGATCAGATCATACTGCCATTAGACAATTTTAGAAAAAAACACATCGGCGGAGTTAAGGTAATTCATTTTATACATCTTTTTCCTTATTTTCATTTCTATTGTTTATTAAAAATTTATTTCAAACTATATAAAAAATATTCTTAATTATAACGACTTTATTATATACTGTAAACGAAGTTTTATGTTAATTATACAAAATTATATAATGCAAACGACAATTACGAACAATAAATTGCCTGCAGCCTTGTTCACGCATCGCAGTAATTATTACATTATCTAACAAGTCGTACATTTAGACGGGATTTCTAAACTACAACGACTAGAGCTTGCATACTAATTTGTCGTGATAAAAATGTTAGTTATGCTATTAACCCTTTTTTTGTCCGAAATCAGAGAAGCAGGTACTTTTGGGAAATACATTTCCGAATATTTTGAAATGTGCTTTATCGATTCTCACTGAAAAATGGCCAAAAACGACTATTTCTGCAAAAATTTTGTAAAATAAAAAAAATCAATGTTTTTTAGGTCGTTTTTTATCATTTTTCACGATTTTCTCCACCGAAACGGAGTTTAATCAATGAAATGCATATATAAAAAGAGATCCCTATTGTTAAACATAAATAATATACTAATAGAATATTTTTTAGAAGGAATGGCCGATTGAAAATGGTCGCGGAACGAAGCAAATTTTTTTTCAAAATTATTAATTAACGAAAGTAAAGTGTGTCTAAAATTCAATGCTGTGTACCGGAAGCCATATTGAATCCGCCATTTTGATCTTGTCAGGTCAGAATATGTATGATATTCGTAATTATCTAATATAATAATAATAATAATCGTCTTTATTTGCAATACAAATTATAAACACAAAATGATACAAAAGAAAATGAAGATACAGTAATGCCAAAAGGCGATATATATGTTCAACCTTGAAACACATTTATGGAAGAACGATTCATATAAGAGGTACAATTTACATCAGGTGACCATTACGGATCTGCCATTTTGGATATATCAACTCAAAATTATTATAATTTTCGTCCATAACCAGTCAATGTTTATATGATCATTATAAAACTAAAAAAAAAACTTTCTATGATCTCTATTTCAAGGAATTAATAACAGACTTCTTTTCGCGGCCATTTTGAATCGGCCATTGCTTTTAAAAAATATTCTATTAGTATATTATTTATGTTCAACAATCAGGATCACTTTTTATACATTTCATTAATTAAAATCCGTTTCGGTGGAGAAAATCGTATGGCATATTTTTTATTTTGCGAAAATTTTGCAAAAATAGTCGTCTTTTGGCCGTTTTCTCGACCGGAATCGATAGAGCACAATTCAAAATAGTCGGAAATGTATTTTCCAAAAATAAAAAAAATTCTTTCTACTATAGACACTGAGCTGATGTCGACGTACCTGCTTTTCTCTTTTTTTTTTGACAAAAAATGGTTAAAATAAAAATATTCATAGTAAAAGCGGAATTAATTTATTTAAGGGTTATACACTCATACTAAAAATTGCATGTGGAAGATCATTTGTCGATAATTAGACCCACTTCGAAAAGTATATTATAATTTATTAAATTAAGATGTGTTAATTTCATTTTTTAATTGAATTTTAATTATTCTATAATGTCAAAGAAATTTGGACTAATAAAATTATAAATGCTTATTATAATGTGTGAAATGATTAAAACGTGTTAATTATATTTTAATTCGATTCTAATTATTCTTTAAAGATGACAGAAATGAAAAGCTGTCGAAAAAAATAATTGTTAGTTTCAACTCAGATTTTTGTCTACTAATTAGTTCTAATATAATTATCACATTTTTATTTTTTTACTGGTATTTTAAAGAAATTTTAATAAAATCTGTCTCTAGGTTAAATTTGTTCCGATTTTCTTTTTTACGTGTATTTTTAAGTTATAAAATATAAAACTAAAGTCGCTGTTGATATTTAGTAATATATAATACTCCAAAATGTCATCATTTTATTTTCTTAACTGTCTTTTTTTATACCATATTTAAAATAACTATTTATAAATTATTGTTTTAAATAAACAGCTTATTTCTTTCACTAGATCGATGTTGCGTAATGCCACAAAGGTTAGCATTTTTTTTCTATGCCAATTTTTTTTGTCTTTTTTTATATTGGTTCTATTTATTGTTATTTAAAGAGTATTAATAAATCACCTGATCGGAAAGCAAGGTTTTATTTTTACGTAAAGAAAGTTTGGAGTTTTTCCTGTTTTTTGTTTTTAAATTATGTAACACAGGACAAAGTGTTTATTTTGTAAAATCAAGTATACTCCTATATATTACTATATACATTTGCGGTACTCTTATTCTAAAAGTAGGGTACATTTTATCGGTTTTACACATAAAAACATGAAAATAAATTTCTAATAGATTTTTCGTCACGTTTTAAACAAATTAATGTGACATTAATAAAACATTATCAAATATGTATTTTTGTTTAACAGGAGGGGAAGAAAAAGTTTGAAAAGCAGACAATTAAATTTTGTCAAAGTCAAGAACGATATCTAAACCTATCGACGAAAAAACAAGACAATGTTCTACAAGAGGTGATTTAATATATTTTTTATTATAGTTTTACATTTCAGGAAAGAATGTGCTATGCAGGAAATCATAAAGTGAAACCATAGCGTAGGTCGCGGAATGTATTCGTTGACACATGACCTCACAGGAGATGCAAAGCGCGAACGTAACTATGTTTTATCCTTGTTTATCTGTTGGCGACACAAAATTAGTAATCGTCTCTTCACATTTTACGTCTATTTTTCAACATATTTCCCAACAAATGACGAATAAAAACGTTTTTAATAACAACGTTCTGTTCCACATGCGTCAAAAACGGAATGAAAAGAAATTGAATTAATTCGTTTAAATCTTTTTATTTAGTAAATTTTATATTAGTAACATATGGGTGAAAATTATATACTTTGTGTTTTAATAACTATAAGAGGTCATTTTATGAAAAAAGTGCAAAAACTGATAAGTACATTTGGAAAAGCTTGCTTTTCTTAACCTATTAACGCCTGAAATGGCATTTTTTATACTTCATTTTCAATCAAGTTTTTCATATCAAAATCGAAGTTGAAAACAATTGAAAGGTACATATCCTATTGTTTTCGAGGTCGCTCTTCAAGATTCCGAGGTCGAAATTGAGTTTCAGTCATGAGGAATTGCAATATGGCGCCGAACTTTTAAAAAAATTCCAAAAAATTTAGTTAAAATTAGTTAGAGCGTCCAGAAATTTCTCAAAGACATTTTCATTGTTTCAGCCATTTTGAGGTGGTTACAATGATGTGGGGTATAAAAGTAAAATTTTTCCTTAAAATTGAGGTATTTTCTTCACCTTTCTTCAGAGTTTCAATAGAATCCCAATATTCTATACAAAAATTGATAAGTATAAAAAATTCCCAATTTTTTGGAATTCTTTTAAAAGTTCGGCGCCATATTGAAATTCCTGATGGCTGAAACTCAATTTCGACCTCGGAATCTTGAAGAGCGACCTCGAAAACAATAGGATATGTGCCATTCAATTGTTTTCAACTTCGATTTTGATATCAAATACTTGATTGATAATGAAGTATAAAAAATGCCATGTCAGGCGTTAATGGGTTAAGACAGATTAGAAAAAAAATAATTCAAGAAAAGGAAATTTTACAACTTATTGACTATCTATACAATTATATTTACTGACTTGAATTGTTGCACATTGGACACCTTTTAACTTGCTTCCAATTGATTTAATTGTGTCTCTTTAACGGGTCGTCTAGTCTTAATGAACATTGCCGAGAAACTAGGTGAACTCAATTTATGGCATCTTAAAACACTATGAAAATAAATACAACGAATACATGTCACACTAAACACGATTCTGTATTAAAAATCATGTACTGATTATTATAAATAAACTACCTCACATTTGTCGTCAAGTTTAGCAATTTTAATAATGCTGTCTTAATAATATACAATGTTTTGCACTATGAAAACAACTTAATATGGCTTGACAGCGTTTAGTCATCTCTAAATATTTTGATTTACTTTATTCTTCAATTAATTTTTATTGTTTTCTGAAAGCGTATTACATCGGGGGTTTTCAGGGTCGGTGATAACGAATCCGACCTTAGATTTTAAAAATTCAAAATGGCGGACTCAATATGGCGGACGAAATTATTAAGAAATGGCCAAATTCGGCTGAAACACGTTACTCGGAGGTTTTTGGGGTCGATGAATACGAATCCGACCTCAAAGTAAAAAAGTTTTTCACGATGAGAACGATGGCGCTGTCATCTATGAAAATCCTGTTGGATTTTCGAGAGAAACGAGGTTGACAGAAAGTTTTGGGCGTAAACATCATCTTTAAAAAAATGTCGAAGTTTCTGGGTGTGCCGGTTCAAAAAAAAGTAAAAAAACACAAACGACACATTTTTTTTGGACTTTACGGCGACTAGATGTGTACCTACTTGAGTCATTTAATTTGTAAAAGTACAGTAACATAAATTGAATAAAACCATTAAAAATTCACATTACAATCGTGCCTCTGGATTAACTGAGAGCGGTATAATAAAAAGAAAATTGAAAATAAAGTATTGGGAGTGCACAAAATCTAAGGTCACAATCATGATTTTGATTTTTGAAAATGAGAGTTGAATTCGTGTTTCAAGCGAATTTGGTCATTTTTGAAAATTATGTCCGCCATTTTGGATCCGCCATTTTAAATTTTTACAATCTAAGGCCGGATATGTATTCAGCGACCTCGAAAACCGTCCAGTAACGTATTTGAAGCAAATTTGGGAATTTCTTGATCATTTCGTCCGCCATATTGGATCCGACATTTTGCATTTTTAAAATTTAAGGTCGGATTCGTAACCAGCGACCCAAAAAAGCTCGAGTAACTAATGTCGTCGTTATTGAGCAAAAATTTACTTTCCAAGCAAATTTTCTTTGAAAACACAATTTTTTGCAATTTAATAGTTAATATAAACAATTAAACATGAAAATTTATAAAAAATTCAACATGGTTTACTTTTTCTGGTATCTTATTGATATGATGATTCAAAAAAAATTGGGAAAATTCAAATTTAATCACTGGAAATTTGCAAAAAATGAATTACAAAATGGTGGCACACTGAGTATGCCACCATGCCGCAAAGGATTAAGACATCAATATAAATTAGACACCTTAACAAAATACAACAAAAAAATACTGCTGAAAAATACAAAACTTAAAATTTTGTGTAAAAAAGTTCATGGATATTTTTTTAACGATGGAGAACAGTCCACTTGCCATTTTCTTTATCTAAGTTATTTCAAAGGCTTTAAAATTATACTATATTATGACACTAGAATTAAAATGGTACTTGCGATAAATTTTGCTCTTTTCGTCGAAAATAAAAATGTACAATCATAATACAGTATATATATAATAAGTTTATATATATTTTCTGTTTAGGCCGATGCGACGCTGGACATGGCCGAAAGGCATTTTTGTCAAGCAAGTTTAGAATATGTATTCCTCTTACAAGAAGTCCAAGAACGTAAAAAGTTCGAATTTGTCGAAACTGTAAGTTTCAATAACATAATTTGAGCAAGTTTTAAATAATTCGTCAATTATTAATACGATATAAAATCAATATTTCAGTTGCTTGGATTTATGTTCGGATGGCTGACGCTTTATCATCAAGGACATGAAGTTGCCAAGGATTTTAAACCGTACATGTCCGAATTGCAACTAAAAATACAAAAGGTAACATTTACATAATTTTTAAGAAATGTTTTTGTGTTTTTTAAATCGTGTTTACAATTTTCTTAATTTTATCTACATTTCGGCAGCTTTTCTTTGTCCTAAAATTATTAAGGTTAATGTGAAGCGAGAACATTGAGTACCATTTGATAAATTAATTTGTGTGTGTTTTTCAAATGAATATTAATAATATTTACAAAGAACTTACCATAATTAGATAAAATATTAGTCGTTAAAAACCGATATCGCATCACAGTTACCTTTGTAGGACATAAATGCTACTAAGTTTTAATTATATTAATTATTTCATATGCTGTTATTATTCTATCGAATTTGTATAACAAGACTTAATTGAGATAACTAATTGAAATGGCTAAATCCCTTGAACTTGTACGTTACGTACTAAAATACTGATTTAGCAAAGTTCTTTCGTAAATGTATAACTAGAACTGCTTACATTCACTGTTTTCAGTGCTATTTGCTTAAATTATATTTTTTTGTTATTTGCTTCGAATAAATAACAGCATGAATTGAGTGACTACTAATTTCTAATTTTGCCCGTGTGTGTGTGTTTTGCAAGACGAGAGAGAATTTCGATGCAACACGGGATAAAACCGAGTCGCTTATGAATAAAATGAAGGACGTAAAAAAGGTATGTTACACGAATTTTCTTTTTTTTATTTATTTATTTTTACAAACTTTAATTTTATGTTAAACCCATTAGAAATATTTGTTAATTTTTAAGTAGATAATATTTGATAAATTACGTTTTGATAATCGAAAGGTGTAATAAGATTACGTAAAAGGAGTGAGTTTACGCTTAGTGTATCGTTTTGCGGATTCTTGCGTTTCTGGTGTAGATAATTAACGTAAAGAATGATGATTCACACTTTTTCAAAGATAAGCCACTGCTCGCTATTCAGTTCACGAAATTTAAGGATCGTATATTATCCGCATGTTATTTTATCTCTAAGATTTTTAAATAATCGTATTATGGGTAGAAGGAATCGTGTCTATAACTGTGAACTTTGCCTTTTTTTTAAATTAATGATCTCTTAATGTTTCTTTAATTTTAAGCGTATGTAAATGTAAACTAATGACCCAATAAATACGTTTATATTTGTTAAATACTACACTAAACTAGTAGGTACTAAGTTAGGAATTCATAAAATGTTGCATTGAAGCAACAAAAATTCTTCTTCGACCGTTTGTAATTATAAATTAACTTAAAATTTAGTTATTGGATATTCGGTCTCTCGTACTTAAATAAGAAGTAAATATAAATACAAATATGGGTTGTTATGTCAACCACGAATTATGAAAATGAAGGGTTTAAAAATTCCAATTTTTTGCGATAATATCACAACTAAATTTTGATTTTCTGCCGGATGTACAAGAAATAATGTTCAACTTAGTTCATAGATTTAGTTTCCCTCTAGTGATATTACTTTTAAAAAAATTCTTATTTAAAAAATACTACGTTTCGTTCTAAATTAGAAATACGACATTTATTCGTAGAGTTTCTTTAACAATATTAGTTTCCTTCATAAAGGTGCAGTTTATCTGTAAAAAATAAGAATAACTTGATGTTTTCGATTATTGCCTTGTTATTTTGATTAAAAAAATGAATATTTCTAATTTACCTTTAGTTTCATATAGTGCGGACTAAATAGAAAGATTTTTTACTTTAAATATGACATAGGATGTAAAGTTATTAACTGTTTAATCATATTTTCTAAGCATTTATATACAAAAATGTTGAATATAATTTTCGAGTTTTTATTTTGTAAAGAAATGCTTATTTAAATGTATACAAAAGAACAAGGAAATGATTAGTGACGTGGTATTCTTAAATTACGGTTCTGTTTTTTCGGTAGGTGAGTGTTACATAGGCAAGGTTTTATATGAATATTTTGTAATATATTTTTCATAACAAAACTTTGAAGTTCCCGTCGCTGATAACGATTCATCGATTAGTAAGGTACTAACTTCAACTCTGATAACACAGCCCCACTAAAAAAACGAAAGTCCCGATCTGGAGGCCAGACTATGTCTAGATATTTAACTCCATTACGCCAGATTTATAACATAACCTAAAAAAAATCCTAGAATTAGACTTCAACCCATTAAGGCTTAAACGGACACATTTTGAGCATCAGTTTAAACGTCGATAATTTGCATATAAAAGCATTTGGAAAAATTTTACTCCCAATATTTCTGAAGTAAAATTGTATGCTCTTTCAGAATCTTTTAATAAAATTTCGATAAAATAAAAAGCAAAACAGTTATAAAGGTGTTTTTGTAAAAAAACATGGTTATTAAAAATTTATTTTTCATTCTAACATCACTTTCACCTCGAAATTGCATTGGGAATCATGTCTAGGGTAAAAATATCGCGTCCATGGATCCTTAGGATTAATACGTTCTTTGAATTTCAAGATGGAGACTTCCAAAATGGAGCCTAGATGTTCAAAAATCTTTTTATAACTTAACAAATTGTTTTCTTGATAACTATAGACTTTATAGAAAATTTGCTAAGAACAAAAATGTCTTAGAATTGATTAAAGAACCTTCTCAAATTTGATCACAATGTATTGATACACTTTTTGGTTTTTTGAAAATTCAAAAAATCGAAATTTTTAAAAAAGTCATTTAAAAAATCTGAAAAAATTTGAGAAGGTTCTTTAACCAATTCTAAGACATTTTTCTTCTTAGCAAACTTTCTCTAAAGTCTATAGTTTTCAAGAAAAAAATTTGTTAAGTTTTAAAAAGATTTTTGAACATCTAGGCGCCATTTTTAAAGTCTCCATCTTGAAATTCAAATTAGAACACGGTACGTTTTAATCCTAAGGATCCATGGACGCGATACTTTCACCTTAGACATGTTTCCCAATGCAATTTCCAGGTGAAAGTGATGTTAGAATAAAAAATTAAAAATTTTAAAAATCACGTTTAGGCTTTAATGGGTTAAAATGTTAAACATTAAAATGTTAAAATAAAGAATAATTTGGGGTTGGAAGTCCATGCTACGTTTTCGTGATGTTTTTGGGGTCGCTGAAACCATATCAGAAGTCCATTCAGCCCCAACACTAAGTTCGTGACATAACCCCCAAAAGAAATCTAAAAATCTACCGTGAAATATGAAAATGAAGAAAGATTCTGGCCTAGAAGGCATACCATGTTTACTGGCCAGTTCTGGATACTACTGGAATGTATAGTCAATAATTCTTCACAATATATTGGACTGTACTGAAAGTACTGAAATATACTGAACAATACTGAACTATACCGGACACTATTAGGAAATAAAGGAAAATTGGTTAAATTTTAAAATAAACTTAGAATTCTGAATTCTATCCATCGTAACATTAAATTGCCATTTTACGTCCAGTACTGTTCAATACATTCCAGTAGAGTCAAATATTGTCCATTACTATCCAGTACAGTCAAGTCAGTCAATTGAAGGACTAACTACACAGCACAAGAGACCGATTATACATTCGATGAACTTCGAATTTGGGTTCAGCGACCCGAAGAACCAAAAGGAAATATGGTATGGCTCTCAGGTTAGAATTTTCCTTTATTTTAACATTTTGGAGTGGATTTTTAGGGTATTTTTGAGGTTATGTCAAAAGACAGACCTGACGAGATCGAGTGGACATGGAATTCAATTTCAGCGGTTCCAAAAACATAATGAAAACATTGTATGCCTTCCAAAACAGAATTTTTCTTTATTTTCATATTTTAAGATAGATTTTTAGATTTCTTTTTGAGGTTATGTAAAGAACTTAAAGTGATGAGGCTGAATAGGCTTCGAATATGGTTTTACGTTTTTTGAGGTTACGTGATAGGAAATGGACTTCGGATTCGGATTCAGCAACTTAAAAAACATATTACAGCAGTCCCCGTCCTAAGTTATATCATCCAGGTTATGACAGTTTCTTCCACTCCTTCCCCCACCACATTATTTCGCTGAGCCACACTCGCTTCGCGACACTCACACACAGAAGCACCCATTGCACGAATATAAACAAAGATACGGAAGTGGGGATAGTGAGGGGATATAACTTTGGAGAATCATCCGCCATTTTGAAAGAACCGGCAGTATAACTTAAGATGGGGACTACTGTATAGACATAGACCGACCTCCGGATCTGGACTTTATTTTGTTTTTGTGTGGCTGTGTAATCTGTACACTTCAAGGAGGTCAAATTCCTTAAACGATATTAGTTTTTTAAATGCATTTTTTTCAATAAACACAGAGAAGGTGAAATCTTTAATGTTTACTTTCTTATGATATACAATTGAATAATTAAAAGGTTTTCGCAAAATGATACATTTTAAGCTTAATCTCATAAAATAGGAATATTATGTTTTTTAGTACTATTTTAATTCATTCGATATTCTTTTGCTAACTTTCAAACGATTGCATTAAAATATTTCAGTAAAACAAAAGTCAGAAAGCCATTTTTTCGAATTAATCATAATAATTTGTTAGTTTCTGTATGGATGGAGATTAACAAAACTGTTTTTTCCAAAGAATTGTTTATAACTTTTTATTAAGAATTTCTTCGACAATTCTGATACCGGATTCTGAAAGTAAATGAAATTTTACGTAAGAAATTACCACTCAACAATTTTTTGAACAATTTTAAGTTTTGGGTTTAAGGGATAAACTCATTTTATAGCAGGTAAATTTGTTTTTCCAATTTTGGATATCACCATTGGAAAGATCAATAAAAAAATCTATCAAATTCATAAATTTTTGATGCCCAAATTTAACTCATGTAGAGAGCTTGGAAAAAGTGGCGAAAAAAGTGTCCCCGTGGACGTTAATGGGTTAACCCTTTTCGTCCCAAATGTCCGGAATTAGGACAGAACTGTCAACGCTGTATTGTTTGCTCCAAACGTTGTTAGAAAACATTGAAATAAGTCAAAATCGATAGATTTGGGCCTCCTCTTTCAAATGCCGTGGTCAAAATCAGCTGGCAATTTCAAAGAATAAAGTTATGATCACTTTTTGAAAAAAATATATATATATTGAAGCCGACATTTTGTTTTTCGGAAAAAATCTGATGGGAAACAAGGGCTGAGCAAAAAGACGCGATTAGTAACTTTTGAAATGGTCATCATTACCCTTTTCCACGTTAAAAAACGCGATTCCTACGAAGAAACGTCAAAAAAATCAGTTTTTTTTTTCAAAAAAATGATCATAACTTTTTTCTTTGAAATTGCCGGCTGATTCGTACCACGGCATTTGAAAGAGGAGGTCCAAATCTATCGATTTTCACTTATTTCAATGTCTTCTAACGACGTTTGGAACAAAAATTACAGCGTTGAAAGTTCGAATGTTATAGTTTCTAAGGAATGCTTAATAATGTTGTGTTTCATAAAAATCACAAAAATGTAAACAAAATATAATTTCTTTATGATTTCGATGTGATTAATCTAAAGCAGTATAAATTTTAATTAATTATTTTAATAGTTTGAAAGTTGTCAAGAAAATAGAAATTAGAAAATTAATTGCAAATATTATATTTAAATTATTTATAATATTCTGATGTTGAATAATTTCTCAACAAGTTCTTCTTTTGAAAGAAAGTAATACTTTAAATTCGATATCAAAATTTGTTTCATATGTGTAATAACTTGAAAGTTAGTCGTTAGCAATTCATTCAAATGAAAATATTTCATAAAAATACAGAAGAAAAATTATTCAACATTCTAATGCACGAAGGTTTATCGCTTCTTAAACTGTATTTGAATGGTCTTTATCATAATTTTTTTTTTATTTGTGTTAAGTCTGCCATCGAGAGTGGCCCCAACAAGTTAAACTGCAGGGAAGGATATCTGTTTCTTATGGAAAAAAGTAAGTAATTACATATATTTGTTGTATTTATCTGAATGAAACTCAGTTTACTTTTGAAGTCCAATAACAATCCAGTAGTTAAGTATCAACATACTATATTTTCAACAAAACATTGGGTGTAACTTTTTTTAGAGGCTTTTGGGACAACATGGACGAAACAGTACTGCACATACCAGAAGGACAAAAAGGAATTCACAATGATTCCGTACAATCAACTCACCGGGAAATTTGTGAGTTTAAAAATTTGCTGTTTATTTAATATTAGTCGTAGTTTTAAATCTTCTGGAGGTCGCCATTTCCAACGTCAGATTTTAAAAATTCAAAATGGCTGATCCAATATGACCCACCAGATGTAGTTTTTTTTTTTATAACAGGTGCGTTTATTTATACGATCGACTGGAATTCTTGTAGATTCCAAGAAAATTTTAACATTTCGGATACTCCAAAACGACCAAATAATGTATCAATTTTTTTAAAACTTTTTGTGGGTTATATTAGTTCTACATTTCTGTTTTTTTTTATGACGATGATACGGCAGTTAACCCTTTGAGGCCCAGCGGTTTCGATTGAAACCACTTTTGTGTTCAAACATTGATAACTTTGTCAAAAATTAATCAATTTTTCAGTTCTAAACGCCAATGATCCACAAATTTATATTACTATTTAAAAAAAAATTATAGTGCAATAAATTTACAACATTCTTATAATTATAACTATTTAACCCATTAAGTCCTGAATGGACGTTTTTTCACTACAATTTTCAACGGTTGCATTTAGTGTGAAAAAAGGCTCTAAAAAATTTGAAAGAAGACATATCTGACGTAAAATTAACTGAACTTTCAGAATCTGTTATTACATTTTTTAGAAAATGCAACCGTGAAAAACTATATTCGATTTTTTCAAAAAAATCATGCATTTTTCAAATGAATTTTTTTTTCATTTCGTCTTTTCACATTGAAATTGTTTCAGAATTCTTCTAAACGGTAAAGAAATCGTGTCCTCGAGACTTAAACTTTAAGATGTGCCTATGTCCATTTTGAAAATAAAGGTAAAAGCATCCAAAATGGCGGCCCAAACACAAAAAAATTAGCGAAAAATTCAGGAATTTTTTATTCAAAGACGATCGACTTTAGGAAAAAATGTTACAGAACAAAAAGTTCTTACAATTATTCAAAGAATACGCTGAATTTTTTTCAGAATTTTTTAAACACTTTTTTCATTTTTTAAAATCCCAAAATTTTGACAAATCGAAAACGTCGTCAAAAAATTCTAAAAAAATTTTCGGGCATTCTTTGATTAATTGCAAGAAGTTTTTCTTCCGTAACATTTTCTCCTAAAGTCTACCATTTCAAATAAAAAATTCCTGAACTTCTCGACAATTTTTTTCGAATTTTTTTCAAAATTTTTCTCGACAAGACTTTAGGAGAAAATGTTACGGAAGAAAAACTTCTTGCAATTAATCAAAGAATGCCCGAAAATTTTTTTAGAATTTTTTGACGACGTTTTCGATTTGTCAAAATTTTGGGATTTTGAAAAATGAAAAAAGTGTTTAAAAAATTCTGAAAAAAATTCAGCGTATTCTTTGAATAATTGTAAGAACTTTTTGTTCTGTAACATTTTTTCCTAAAGTCGATCGTCTTTGAATAAAAAATTCCTGAATTTTTCGCTAATTTTTTTGTGTTTGGGCCGCCATTTTGGATGCTTTTACCTTTATTTTCAAAATGGACATAGGCACATCTTAAAGTTTAAGTCTCGAGGACACGATTTCTTTACCGTTTAGAAGAATTCTGAAACAATTTCAATGTGAAAAGACGAAATGAAAAAAAAATTCATTTGAAAAATGCATGATTTTGTTGAAAAAATCGAATATAGTTTTTCACGGTTGCATTTTCTGAAAAATGTAATAACAGATTCTGAAAGTTCAGTTAATTTTACGTCAGATATGTCTTCTTTCAAAATTTTTAGAGCCTTTTTTCACACTAAATACAACCGTTGAAAATTGTAGTGAAAAAACGTCCATTCAGGACGTAAAAAAAATTAAAAATGGTTAAATTACATCAAGTAAGGCTCATGAAAATGACTACTCGGTGGTTTTCGGGGTCGCTGATTACGAATCTGATGTTATTTTGTCAAAACTCAAGATGGCGGATCCAATATGGCGGACGAAAATATTTGAAAATTGAATGAAGCTCATGAAAATTACCATCAGATTAACTGAAAAGAGAAAAACTAACATCAGATTCGTAATCATTGACCTCAAAAACCCCCGAGTAACGAATTTCAAGTGACTCCAATGAAATTTTAAAAAAGTCGACCGCCATATTGGATCCGCCATTTTGAATTTTGAAAAGCTAACCTCAGAAACCTCAAAAGGTTACGTACAGAGTATGGTAACAAGGAATAGGAAAGTTTTCTGTTTTCAAGGAAAATTTATCTTTGTTTTTCGCTTCTTATGTTACAGAGCAACAAAGATTCATTAACTCTCGCATCCTGCGTTCGACGAATGTCGGAATCAATCGAGAAAAGGTTTTGTTTTGACATAACCGCAGTTGGCAGGTGAGTGTATTCTATATTCAGGGTATTTCTATTTAGTATTAATTAGTCTATGTATTATTCAAATGCATTGATCAGTTAATCGATTACAAAACATTACATTTAACCGTTAAAAAATGTATAACAAATTATTAACAAGTCTCTGATTTTATATCTCGAAATCTGTTCATTAATATTTCTTTCTGATTTCGGAATAATGATGTTAAAAGTAGTTTTTCTCTTTTGAAGGCCTGGTATCATATATACATTCCAAGCTCTGTCAGAGAGTGACAGAAAAGCATGGATGGATGCGATGGACGGCAGAGAGCCCGTAAGTTTTTAAATTTCCACATGATTATTGTTGGATAAATTTAAATTTTTTATTTGGTTCAGGTCCCAATAGCCATTCATGGACCTTTGGCCAAACCTGAAGAAACAGTGATTGATGCAACTGGTTTCATGTTTATTTCGAAGTGCATATCAGTCCTTGAAGATAGAGGTAGGAGCATGTAATTTTACATAATTAGTTTTAAATTATTATTGGGATTTTACGAATTAATATTTATATTATTTATGGACTATTATTTTCCATAAAATAATTATATTCTTAATGAATTACGGGTATGAAATTTATTTATACTTAATGAATAAAATTCCTTTTTCTTGTCTGTTAATTTCATACGTGAAACAAATCCTTTAGTTAAAGAAATAAGAAAAGTTATTTAAACAACGTTTCGGCCTAATATTGTGGCATTGTTTTTTGATAAATTTATATTAAAAATAGCGTTTCTTAAGTGATTTTTTCGTAGAAAAGCACCATTTTTTAACAGAATATATATGTTTATCATATTAAAATTAATTAAAAACGTGTCATTAGTGTTTGTACCAACAAACTATGGATGTAGATTTTTTTAAACATTTTTTTTCAAAAAATAGGAAGTTTTGGAATGCAAAAAATTTTGCCATTTTTAATTTTCCATTTCTGATAGAAGAATTGTAATCAGCATCCTCCAAAACCCGGAATAGACACTTTTGTGAATAATCGGGTATTATAACAGTGAACAAAAAACTGAACAACTCTGATAATGCTCGCGCTACTGATATTTTTTGCATTCCAAAGCTTCCTAATTTTGGAAAAAAAATGTTGAAAAAGCTACATCCATAGTTTGTTGGTACAAACACTAATGACACGTTTTTAATTAATTTTAATATGATAAACATATATTTTCTGTTAAAAAATGGTGATTTTCTACGAAAAAATCCCGTAAAAAACACTATTTTTTATATAAATTTATCAAAAAACAATACAAAATGAAAATTTTCACTTTTCTAAATGGTCGCATCGTGTAGAGCACACTCGAAAACGTCTAGAACAACTCATGCCAAGAAATTTCCGCGATTTCATTAAAAGATTTTAGCTAAACTTACTGGACGATTTTTGGACATTCCGGCATTAATGAGTTAAATAAAACAGATAGAGAACCAAATTCCTTACAGAAAAGGTTATATTCATTTTCATCATAATATCAATGCTAATACTATAAAGGACTGATTTACCTGAGAATAATCGATTTGTATCATTTTATAACATCATTTATAAGTTTCATGTTCTGGGATATTTATACACATTACCTTTGACGTTACAAAAAAACGCATCCAACCTTTTTTGTACAGAATTTGATGCTCTATCTTTTTTATTTGAAATGTTTTTTTGTCTGATTTGTATTTTTCAAAATAAATGGAGAAACACGCAATGAAATGTGAGTTTTTTGATATTGCGGCAATATGCCCGACCGATAACTTTTGTTGTCATATTCGGAATCAGGAAGCTAAAATACTTCCAAGTTATTTCTTTTTCAAACAAGAAAGTGTATTTTATATCCGTGTTTCATATGAGGGACATTGTAAATGAAACACTAGGGACATCCTGTCATGTTGGTGTTTCACAAAAGGGACATGTAGTTTATCGAAAGTTTTTCTTGATAAAATAATTTTGCAACTTTAAAATGATTACACAAAAGTTATTATTATTCTAAAAAGCAATTATGTACAATATACAATGAAAACTTTCAACTTTTAAGGTTTTTTTTTAATTCCATTGTATTGCTAATAATCAACCCTTGATGAACATCCGTTTCACGATTGGGACATTTACCTTAGTGCATTCTAACTTTAGTTTGGTCGAAACAACTTATCTTGGAAATAACAAAATAAGCCGACGAAATAAAATAGTGAAATAAAACTGTCTTAAGGATGGTACTTCAACATTAAATGGTAATTTTAAAAACAGGCCTGGAAGAACAAGGACTGTATCGAGTGGTTGGTGTCGCTTCAAAGGTAAATAAACTTCTGACGATGGGTCTAGATCGAAGGAAATTAGAAAAATTGAATCTGGATAATAGATTCGAGTGGGAAAGTAAAACAATCACGAGTGCGTTGAAGACGTATTTGAGGACCCTATCGGAACCGCTCATGACCTTTCGATACTATGGAAGTTTCATAGCAGCTGCCAGTGAGTACAATTTTTAATAAATAAATTCATGTAATTTTCTTACATATTTATCATCGAATGTCATTATTATATTTATAGCAGCGAATTTAAAAACAAATAGATTTACGTTTCATTTGGAAGAATCAAAATATTTTATGGTAAATTTTGAAATTGGGATCATAAATATGTACCTTCTTTAGATAACATGGCTATGCACTAGAAAAAAGTTTTTGATAAAATTTGATGTGTAAAGTTACCTTTTACGTACACTGCAGAAAAGCAATAGACATTGAATCGAACTTGGTCATTATTTATGTGACCCAACTAATAAAATTGAATCCTCTACAAACTCATCACAAAGACACCATATTCCCAACTAGGAGAACATTTTTTAAAAAGACACGTACAATATCGACACAAGGGGATGGGTATACCCACAAAATCAGCTCTATGAAATACACTTTTAAAAAATTTGAAAAAATTATATCTTTAATTATTTTTGACGTGGAATGCAGTGGCGCTAAAATAAAAAATGTAACAACGATTTATGAACCCCAAATTGTAACTTGACAAAAAAATTGGTTCTTCGAAAAAGTTTTTTTACTCTTAAAAAAAATTTGCTCGACCCTTAACAAAATTTTGTCGAAAAAACTAAATTTTTTTAAAATTTATCCATAATTATTGAGAAAATGTGTTTTTATGTTTCCTCTAATTTTTTTGAATTTTTAAACTAATTTAGAAAGACGTAGAAGCATTTTTTCGAAAAACCAAAATTTTTCTCGCGTTAAAATATAATAAGGGCCAAAAAAATTATTTTTTTTATTCATTTTTGTCATGAAATTCAATGGCGCTAGAATAAAAAATGTAACATATTTTTTTACCCCATAAAAAATGTTCTTTGAAGAAAAAAATTGCATTTTTTTTTAAATTTTATAAAAATTATTTAAAAAATGTGTTCACCCTGATTTTTTTGAAATTTTAAATTAGTTTTGAAAAATGTAGAAGCACTTTTTCGAAGAACCAATTTTTTTGTCAAGTTACAATTGGTTCAGAAATCGTTGTTACATTTATTTTAACGCCACTGCATTCCACTTCAAAAATTACTAAAGATTTCATTTTTTCAAATTTTTGAAACGTGTATTTCATAGAGCTGATTTTGTGGGTATACCCTCCCATTAAATCAAAACTAATGCATCCTCTTAACACATTAAGGACCAAATGTACATAAATTTAACATGAAGTTTATCAGTAATCTTTTGTATTAAAACGGAACGAAAAAATTGTTGGAATGGGCGTTTTTTATTGCCCAAACCACGTTCTTTCGAATGGTGTATCGCAAATTGCAGCAAATTAAAAAATAAACAAACTACGAGCATTTATTTAACAAAAATCATGATTTTTTTTTAGGTTTTCTTTTCATTTAACGTAATTTTTTATCATTACCCGTATCCGAATACCTCAGATGGGTATAAATTTTCCGTCAAAAATGTTTGGGCTAGAAGATAGAAGTAATGAAAAACATATTTTTCAAAATGGCGGGTCAAAAATGGCTACTAAAGACTATTTTTTGTTCAAAATCATAGTCGCGTGTACTCAGTCGACTGACTAGAATGAAATCACTTTAAACTTGGTACCCGGGGGTTTTTAGAGTCGCTAATTCTTAATTTGAAGTTAGTTTTTCAAAATTCGAAATGGAGATCCAATACGGAGGACGAATTTATGGAAATCGGTCGAAATTAGTTCAAACTTGGTATCGGGGCATTTTTAGAGTCGCTGATTACAAGTTTGAAGTTAGTTTTTCAAAATTCAAAATGGCGGATCCAATATGGAGGACGAATTTATGGAAATCGAACGAATTAGTTCAAACTTGGTACCCGGGGGTTTTTGGGCTCGCCGATTCCAAATTTGAAGTTAGTTTTCAAAAATTCAAAATTTGTTTTAAATTAAATGAAAACGTTTGAAACTTGTGTCTCGGCGGTTTCTTAGGTTGCTGATTACGAACCTGAAATCAGTTTTTCAAAATTCAAAATGGCGAATCCAGTATGAAGGAAGAATTTATGGAAATCGATCGAAATCACTTCAAACTTATTTGTTGTTTAGTCACAGATTACAAATTTCGAAATTTATGTACATTTGGTCCTTTCTGGGTTAAAGACACGAGTTTTTAGGAGGTAGTACTAAATTAATGATTTTTATTTATGAATGCAGAACAGGAATGCAAGGAAACGCGCACAAATGATATTCACGTCCTTGTGTATCGATTACCAAAGCCGAATTTCAACGTGCTCACTCTTCTCATCAAACATCTACGAAAGTATGAATTTTTGCATTTTATTTCATTTATAAGAAAAATGTGACGGTTCGCTGGCAGCCGAAAAAGTTTTAAAAATATTGAGGAAATGGTGCGACACAAAAAGAATTTTTCGTTACTTTCCAGAGTCGCGAAGAAGTGCGACAAGAACTTAATGACCGTAGCAAATTTAGCAGTGTGCTTCGGTCCTACGCTACTACGACCGGAAGAAGAAACGGTAGCGTCCATTATGGATATCAAATTTTACAACATTGTGGTCGAAATACTAATCGACAATTGCGAAAAAATAGTAGCTGGATCACCTCAAGAGACGGTGCAGGTACAAAACGTTGCACAAAGCTCGCAAGGAATAGGAGGTTCGCCGGCGAATCTTTCACCGTCCAAGGTGCAGAATTTATCATCAAATGCGGTGCAAAATATGTCACCTGGTCCGGGACAGAATCTAGCACAGAGCGTAATGCAAAATTTAATCGCTACAACTGGTACGCAGAGATTAGAGGAAAAGGACGAGCCAAATATTACGGGTAATGGCACCTCGCATTTGCCGTGTACCTACTCAGTCCACACAGTTGTGCCAGCTGCAGTGCAGGTAAATATTTTTATTAATATTTTAGTATCGTTAATAAAAAATTGTTTTTTTCTTTAAATTTAGTTTGAATGAATTTGATGTCAAAATCGATGTTACATTTGATAAAATGCAAGATTAATATTTGTTGTAGGATATTAGTAGACCTTACTATGATAGTCCTCTATCAGTCAGTCCCAAGATGCCAATAATTGATGACGAAGAAAACGGGGAGGACTACGATGAAGCCAAACATTCTAGTCACCGACTGCCAATGTTCGCCGACAGTCACGTAGGACGAATGAAAATGCGCAATGCCAATTTCATGTATCACTCGTCAGAAAGAGGTAAGAACTTTTTACATCAATGACATTCAGACCATATTGAAATAATATTAACCTTTAGAGGGCCAGGGTGGCCACTATAATACTCTCTATTTACCAAATTTAACTCATATTCACAAACGTTTTGACATCAAAATATTTCAAATTTGCGGGGGAAATTGCCGGCCGTCTAAAGGTTAACATATATAATATTGTGCACAAATGTGCAAAATTAAACTTCTCGACCGTGTATCATTATGATAAAATTTTAAAAACGTACTATTTCTTGGTTATAAATGGTCTTTTGACGAAAAATATAAATATAAATACTAAATGAATAAAATTGAACCGAGATTGGGTTCGAATAATCAAAACATTGGAGGTAAACAGCAGGGAAAAGTGTGATTGCTATCATCCACTGAATTTTATAAATCTATTGTATATATACTGTAGAAAAATGTATTTCATATTCGAGAATTTCAGTGTTTCTCAAGGATAGCGTAAATAAATGCAAAATGCCTATTTTTATAAAAAGAAACATACATTTCGTCCCAGACGCCTGCGATGGACTCTTCAGTAGGGCACTCGCAGGACATCCAGCCCTAGATGCATGTATAGTTATTTATTTGTAATTTTAGTTATGTTAAATATGCGAGGAAGCATATCAAACATAATAATAGAGGAAATTATGTCATAGTGTAACATATCTCGGGTTTGAGATAAATGTTACTGCATAAAAACCATAAAGGTTAACATATCGACGGTAACATAGTGCCAAGAACCTGCAAAGAATAAAATACTTTCCGAACTATAATAGTACATTACGATACGAGTGGGCAAAGTAGGTGGTTCCCGCACGAGCGGAACACAACATTTGCTCTGCCACACGGAGAAAATTTTCTACGCTTTATCGCATGACAGTTTCTGCTTTTAATACGTCAGACATTGTGATGGTATATTTTCAAGGATAAGTTCCTACATAAGTTTGAATTCAGTGAATGAAATGCCCTGACGTACTTATGAAAAGAAAGCCTAGTGTAAATGATAATACAGCAAGTTTACGTGCTTTCGAAGCAACGACGGCATGAAAATACAACACGTAACGACCATATGAAACAGTTTCAAGGGTTATTCACGCCTTTACAGGTTATAAAACTGTTCGTACCACAGTCCACCGAATTCCTAAATATCCTCGTTCCTATTTCCGATGTACCGTCGATTCCATTCTACAATCTATACACTGTAAGAAATGGCAAGAACATAACCATAGCGATATCAGAATGAATGCAGGAATGATGGTTTTGGTACGACGTATTTTTATCTCATGTAAAAGCATGAACCCGAGGTATATTAGATAGCTGAGATATCATCCATTATAAGCGTACCGTACATGATATTAAAGGTGGAAATTGTTTTTCGTGGTACTCGTTTTTCATCGAGTTACCTGATGACCAAAAGTCTAGAAGTACATAATCTAATAGCTCTAAATCACGTGCTAAAATGTAATTAAAAGATGATGTGCTTTAAAACGTAGAACATTTTCTTCGTGCATTAAATCTTACATCCTGCAGCGAAGTAGGAACTGTTTCTATAATGATGTTTCCATAATTTTACATGAATTAGCGTCTAAGTAACGATCACCATAATATGTTTAAAAAACGACGTCTGAAAAGATGCTCAGAAAGATCATAAAAACAACAACGAATATATTAAAAAAACGTCTAAAAAGACTCATATAAACATATTAGAAAAACAACATTTAACGTTTTCGGCTCTAGTTCGTAGTCCTCTTCAGAAAAGTATCATAATGGTAAAAAACGAATGAAAATTAAAAATGTTGGTATACAAAAAAAACCGTTGTAATGTTAAGGACTTTTGTTAAGGTAGTTAGACCCCGCAATATAGTATCTTTAGGAAAAATATTTAATACCCTTTCCAAGATATTAATTTTCATTATTAATGATATTGTTGAGAAGAGAAAGCTTTACTGTTCTTAAAAAAAAATGAATGCTCCAAAAATAATTCATTTATCAACGTTCATTAATAACACAAATTTTCTTCTTTTGACCAGTTAAGAATTTTTTAAAAATGAGTGGATTTTATCGAATAACAGCTTATTTTGACGAGAAAACCATTTTCTATAACTTTACCGTATGTTTTTTGAAAATTTCTTGAAGATAATGTCAAACAACTTTATTTATTTAAAAAAAAAAGTTATTATTTTTCACAACTTCTGTAAAATTTTAGTGATCAGGTGAATAATTTGGAAAAATTCGTTCGATAAAGTTGTAGAGAATCTTTTTCTTGAAAAAATAAGCCATCATTCGTTACAATCCATTAATTTTTACAAAATTTTTAACTAGCGATAGGAAGAAAGTTTGAATCATTAACAAAAGTTGTTTATCAAATTATTTTGGCAGATTACAATATTTTTAGAAAAACAATAATACTTTCTCCCTTCAACAATGTCATATTAGTAAAAAATACATTCTTAGAACCGTTATTAAATATTTTTCCCAAACATACCGTATCGTGGGGTCTAACTACCTTAAAGCTGTTAAAAGAAAAAAGAAAAGTTCCTCCACATTCAGTAAACATAGTACGGATCTTATTGACTGTATTTAACAAATGGTTATTTTATATAGAAAGAACTTCACAAATTGTTTTACTTATATTGAACTGAAATTTATTATTTAGATAGGAAAGTATAATAAATTAAGGGCTTCTATTCTTTAATACGTGTACTGAGATTTTAATACGTTATATACATGTTGATCGAAATATGTTATTAAAGGACAGTATAAATTTCAGGTAAATTAAATTTTTCAAATCTAGCAGATTCCCACTGTGTTAGCCGAACATTTTTCCATTTTTCATAAACTTGCTGATTTAAAATAATTTTATTTGAAAATTAATTTATTTAGTGTCTGGAAGCGGAAACACAAGCAGTTCTAGCGAGTCGATAGCGTCGTCGGATCCTACGCCATTCCACACTGGAGTACCTGCGAAACAAAAGAGGGATTCGATGATCGCGAACACACATTATCCGTCCAATTACACGCAAAGAAATAGCAATCCAGCTATGGCCATGTAAGTATAACTTATTTTTCCTAATAGTATGCGGGAAATCCGCATTTCCCGCATCGTTTTTAGTGCGGGAAATTTTAATTTTCCGCATACTATGCGGGAATTTTTATTACATTACAGTATGTGGGAAATGCTCATTTCGCGCATTATTGTCTTTTGTCTGGCGCATTTCTCACACTCTTGTAACGTAATTCGTTGTAATTCTAATTCTATAAAACAAGAACAAACAATAGCACTATTTTTCCTTATATTATAATGATTGAAATAAATTCATGATAAACAAATATTATGATATAACTTTTCATTCATTGTATTATATCGAAAATGATTGTATCTTTGTTTACAAACAAACGCTACGCTGAACGAACGCTTCACAACAACGGTGTTTAGAATATCATTTAGAATATCATTTATAATACACCATTTATAGTAGAATATAATTTAAAATGGGTGATAGCGATTCAAGTGAAAGTGATGATTTCAAATTAAAGTGAATTCTAAAATGAACAAACCTCTATTTTTCCCATGTACCCTTGATATCTATTGTTTAATGTTTCTTTGCTGCAACAGTTTCCCCATCATAAGATTACAATATAATTTATAAAAATTATTTTTCACATTTATATTGAAATGTACTTTTAATAAATTGAATGAACTTGTTAAATTATTGTATACCGTGTGCTAAAGTTATCAAATTATACCAATGGTATAATCATTACAGCAACAATTTTTTTTAAAGGGAGGGGGGGCAGCAAATATACTATTTGGAGACTGTTTTAAAGAAAATTTTGGATCCTGGTAGTCAATTGATGCGCAAATTTCTGATCTGGTACAACTGCACAATAACAACGTAACCTAAAAACCAATACAACGCTACTTTGTTGTATTTTTAGCCTCCTGATTACGAATTCGATAATAAAATATGGCGGTCGCACATATTACAGCCGCCATCATGAAAAAAGTGTAAAAAAATGTCTCGCAATCCGAAATACGATGTTTAAAACTGACTATAGTCGAATTCGTAATCAGACTGAGAAAAGTGTCTTTTACCAGTTATTATCCCTTGTTTTTTAAAACAGTATAGCCCTTAAAAGAAATATTATAATTGGTAAAATTCTCCGTCTTTTAGCATTTGTTTTTGACAGGTTATACGAAACTGTATTAAACTTTCCTATTTTAAAAGAACGTTTCTTTGCGACTAAAAGAAGGCATTTTTAATATTTTCATTTGCTAGATGAATTACGGTAAACAAAATTGCTGTTAGTTAAAGAGAAAAGACTAAAATAAACTGACATATAGGTTAGAAAAATCTAAAATATTCCTTTTTTTAACCCGTAATAGAAATATTGCTATCTCTATACGTAAAATACGATCTTTTTCGGGATATAAGAATTCTAATACTGGGTAAAAGTCACTTTCAGCAGTAGCTCTCTGTGCAGGAGGCAAAAGTACATCCGAAAGTAACATAGTTAGTTTTTAAGTGACATAGTTATCGTGCAGTTTTACTAAACTTATGAAACTGATTTCAAAAAATGTCTTCTTTACAAAATGTTTGTATATTAATTTTGCTAGTTGAAAACATGAAAAGTTCTATTAACCTTGCTAATGTCTGCGTTACTGAAACCGAGAGCGTTTTTAACATGGTGGCCACCGTCAGGGAAAACCGGGAAATCAGGGAAACGTCAGGGAATTTCAAAATTGGTCAGGGAAAAAGTAAATTGCAGACAAATCTTTAAAAAGTGAAAAACATTATTTAACAAAAAATCGCACAATTTCATTTTCAGAAAAATGCTTTATTTATCGTGTTTCGCATAAAATTCTTTTAAATGATTTTAAATACTTTCTCACAAATTTAAACAAATATTGACGTTTTTTATCAATAACATATTTCAGTTTTGAACATTTTCGACCGATTTCACCAAAAACCAACAATTTTGAGAAAAAAAATAATCTTAAATTAAATATATTTGTGGTACTGCTCAGTTTTAAACGTTCAGGTACATTGCAACAAAAATAAAGACGTTTAACAATAACACATTTCGGTATTGAATATATTCTAACAAATTTGAATAATATTTAATAGTTTAACAAAAATAAATGCAAACAATTTTATATTTAAAGATATTTATCTTTCTATAAAGATACTTTACAGAATATTTCAAAAATATTTGCCATACTAATTGTCTATTTAAACAAATATTTGTATAAATAAAACCTTTTGAAAATGATAGAAAACTTTCATACATTTTTTTAAATCTTCAAAAATCTTTGAAATTGCATAAAAAGGCTCAAAATCGTAGAAAAATTTTTAAAATGTTGAAAACAGCACAAAACTCCCAATTTTTGAGAATATTAATTTGTTTAAATGATTATTTTACCATTTCTATTTTAAGTAGTTGATATTTGTCCAATAGTATTTGAAAAATATAAAATTTATGGCAATTTTTTGTTATTGTCAACATTCGTAAGAATTTTAACAATACTTTGAATATACTGTCCAAAATCGCCTAAATTCTAAAATTTATCAACATTTATAATTATTGTCTAACATATTACCGCAGAACTTGACATTTTATAACAAATTTTGACAAAGAATCCCCAACAAATTTTCTACTATTATTTTGAATTAAACACGAAAAAATTCGCAGGAATATGAGTTTTTTTCTGGATTTTTATAGATAATATGTTTTAGAATATACTACTCGTTGTTGATTGAAAAAATAAAGAATTTATTGAAAATGTGTAGCTGTTTTTAAAACATTTTTATCCGTATTGTTTATTTTTAATAGATATCATTAAAATATTGGTCAGGGAAAAATCTGGGAAAAGTCTTGGAATTTTTTTCCGAGAAAAAAGCGGCCACCATGTTTAATAATTTAGGAATGTACTAAAGGTCTATACTAAAGTTATTATTGACTATTAAATTACAAACTTTAAATTAGTTTTTACTTGCAATCAGCTTGAAAAACAGCCGGAAATGATTTTAGTGATATGATTTCCCCTTTGTCATAGGTTATGTTAAATTATTTTGAACAATTTTTGTATCTTTTTAGTAGTTCTGCATATTTAATTCGCTTCATTCCCATTTATCGCAAATCATGTATAGTTAGAATAAAAATTAATGACGCACGCGACTAGACAATGTTTTAGCATTGACATTTCTCAACCTGACTAAACTAAAAAAAAAAACAATTAAATATTTGTTAGGCGTAAATAAATTCACAGATCTTTAGATATTTCTGTTTTATAATGTTGCTAATATTAAAACGAAAATTGCTTCTGATTAGTCGACAACTTTAATTATAACATCGATAAAATAGTAAGTCATTTAGCTTCCGTAAATTGCAAATGCAGTATTGGGCGCATTGTCGTCCGTCGTATCGTACGTGCTTATCAGTTAATAGATAATTCGCAAGGTGATGCGCCAATCACGTCCCAGATTATTACGTACAGGTATAATAAAAAGTTCGTTGCAACACTCTGATGTAACCCAACACTTGGAGACTCGTTTCATTTTAGCAAATGTATCATCTGGGAAAGTGTAAACGAAAATTTAATCACTCCAAATATCGCAATTATTACCAATGCAGGTAATACATATTTTTAATATGTCATTTAAAATAAAATGGTTGTATATCTTTTATAATGTCTTCGTAATATATTTAAATTTCTGTGACTGTCTTCTTTTCCATAAATTCATAAGGAATTGTCATTGAATATTTGAATGTTATCACAGTTACATTACGCATATGCATATTTAGTCACCTTCATTTCAGAAATGGTAACGGTTGATGTATGAATTAATAAAAAAAAAACGGTTTGAATTTTGTATTCATTCAAAGAAAGTATATATGATCATTAATTAGTGTAAATAATTACAAAGAACATCTGGAGAAAGTTTGTATAAATGGGAGTAAGGCGAATCTTAAATAATACTAACCTATGCGACAGACTGCGATGACAAAGATATTTTTATAATACAAAATAATACGTGGAACTAGGGAAAATATAATAAATTCATGATATAAACTTTACTAGATCAAATGTAATATTTAATCTTAAATGTTTAAGAATAGCTATAAATGGATGTATGGTATAAAACGTTTGATATTTGAGGTTATGTACTAGAGAACTATAGAGTAAAGGAAGCGTGCTATGCTAAATACTAATAGATGCAAATGATAAAATTAAAACACATTAATAATGAACATTTTTATCATTGGATTTCGTAAAAACTCAATGACCAATTGAAATTATCAGAAAGTTCTTTGGATTGTTGAGTAATCCTATTAAATTAACCAAATAATTATATTTCTTAATGGTGGAAAACGTAATTTTCTTTCTAATTTTAGTATTAAGTATATTTAACACCTTTTCCGTTTCATTTATTTATGATTTTGAATTAATATTTACTACGTTTTAATACAAACTATGTGTATCATGTAGTCGTATTTTTTAATATAATAAATATATGACATGTTTATTGATGAATATACGATTGTTGTTAATTAATAAACGCTAAAAAATCGCATTATTTTACAATAAATGTAATTCTCACTAATCTATGCGATACAAAAAATGTTTAACAAATTTCTGCAGAGTTTCTCGACTCGATTTCGAATTCGAGATCAGTTTTTGACGATAGAAAACTAAGATACAAATTTTTCCGCATGTCGAGAAATTTTTGGAAAATCGTATCTCATCTATGTCCGCCATATTGGATCAGCCATTTTGAATTTCGAAAGTTTGATTTCAAATTCCTGATCAGCATTCTCAAGAGCATCTTATAATATACGCTCCCCGGCAATCACTTTTGCCACACCTAAGCCGACATTTATTAAACTTCAAAGTTTAATATATTTGCGAAAAATTATCGTAGTTTACACTGAGAGACTGACAATAACAAAAATGGTAAAACTGTTTAAGAATTTAGAAATAATCGATGCACAGCCATATTAATTCTAAAATTTTATACTAATTGTTCATACATTACGTATTAACTACATGCGACTTTTCTTAGTATTCTATAAAAAATTTGTATACAATTTTTTAATTATTAGGACTGTCCATCGATTATCTCTAAATTCTTAAACAGTTTTACAATTTTTGTTATTTTTAGTCTCTCAGTGTAAAAAGTTGAACGGCATTTCAAAGGTTATTGCAAAAGCTTTCCTTTAAGCCCAGGAAAAATTGAAAAGACGCAACATTCAGATTTTTATGGATAAAAAACGAACAAGAAAAAATGCGATATTTTTTATCTTTAGTTAATTGTTTGCCAATTGGAAACGAATAATAGTAGGGTCATAAAACTAACGGGGTTTTAAAGGAATGCCTTTTACCTTTAAAATGATCGCTCGCCCATTTTTCTTGCGACCTTTCTAACCAGAGTTATGAATATTTTTATGAAAAACATGATTTTCTATATTTTTTTATTATCTCGAAAACTAGGAGCTATATAAAAAATGTTAACTAGAAAAAATACTCGTTTTTAGCTACAAAAATAAATCCAAATTTTAAACATAAAAAAAAGTTTTTCAGTTTTTTGTAGATAGAAAATTTTTTTAATTTCTCATTTTATGTAATACAGTTGTTTATTCAAAGTTATGTATATGAACAAAATGTAGCCTTACTTTTAAAAGTAGACACATTAATATTTTAATAATAATGAATTTTTTTCTGAATTATTAGTCACTACCAATTGTTTTGTAACATTATTATATATTTTAAAACTAACGCTACAATTTGTTCGTATGTATAACTTTGAACAAACAACTATATTATATAAAAAGAGAAATAAAAAAAATTTCTATCTAGAAAAAAACGACGAAAAGAAATTTTTTATTTTTAAAATTTTAACCTTATTTTAGTATTTTCTACCTAAACATTAGTATTTTTTCTATACAACATTTTTTTTCTATCGTTCTTAGTTTACGAGTTAATACGAAAATTTAAAAAATCGTGTTTTTTCTATAAATATATTCATAACTCTAGTCAGAAAGGTGGCAAAAAATGGGCGAGCGATCATTTTAAAGTTAAAAGGCATACCTTCAAAACCCCGTTAGTTTTATTATCCTACTATAATTCGTTTCCAATTGGCAAACAATTAACTAAAGATAAAAAAAATCTTAATTTTTCATGTTCGTTTTTTATCCATAAAAATCAGAATTTTTCGCAAAGATATTAAACTTTGAAGTTTAAGAAATGTCGGCTTAGGTATTGCAAAAGTGATTGCCGGAGAGTGTATATTATAAGATGCTATTGAGAATGCTGATCAGGAATTTGAAATCAAACTTTCGAAATTCAAAATGGCTGACCCAATATGGCGGACATGGATGAGAAACTTTGAAAGTTATTTCTCGACATGCGGAAAAAAGTTGTATAAGTTATCTATCGTCAAAAACTGACCTCGAATTCGAAATCAGTGAGTCAAGAAACTGCAGAAATTTTTATTTTTTGTTATCGCATAGATTAGTGAGAATTAAATTTATTGTAAAATAACGCGTTTATTAATTAATAACAATCGTAAGTTTATCAATAAACATGTCATATATTTATTATATTAAAAAAAACGACTACAGGAGACGGAAGGTGTTAAATATACTTAACACTAAAATTAGAAAGAATATTACGTTTTCTACCATTAAGAAATAAAATTATTTGGTTATGTTGTTAATACATTTATTTATTAACATAAAAATATACAGTGATCGGTAATTTTAATGAGAAAAGATACAGCAAAGATTCCTTCGAGTAATCGTCTAAGGTAGAACACAACTGAACAGAGTTTGTAAGTAATATAACAGATGGCGTATTGATCGGACAAACCCGTGTTGCCAACTTAAATAAAAAGGCGGGAACAACAGGTTAATTTAATAGGATTACTCAAAAATCCAAAGAACTTTCTGATAATTTCAATTGGACATTGAGTTCTTACGAAATCAAATGATAAAAATGTCCATTATTAATCTAATTATTATATTTTCATTTTTTTCCTTTCCTTAAATGAAAGCTATTCCAGTGACCTTTGAAATGCCATTCGACTTTTTAAGGTACGATCATTTTTTGCAAAGACGTTAAACTTTGAAGTTTAATAAATGTCGGCTTAGGTATGGCAAAAGCGATTGCCGGGGAGTGTATATGGTTAAGTTGAAAATTGATTCAGAATACTACATTTCCAAACTGCCAAATTTTGAAAAAAGTTTCTTGAAATAACCCGTCATTTTGGATATTTCAAGATGATATAAAAAATTCCTACCTACTTTTCCGGTCGTAGAAGCTGCAGTATCGCCATGAAAAATGAAATTTAAACAAAATGACACCGAAAATGTGTTTTTTGTACATTATATTGCCAAAATCATAGGTCAGTACTCAATTTTTTCACAGTTCGCAAGAGCACCCTCAAAAATATTAAATACGGTAAATTTAAAAAAATTTGTATATTAATTTCAGTATGGAATATACGTAATCAGAGACCTGAATAATTTCAGAGTAACAAACTTCAGTGATTTTCTTTCATAAGAAAAATGGATGTCAAATGTATTTCTGGCTATATTTTGTAGATTTATTACAGTAACACTCAATCATAATATTCCAATAATGAAATGAAGTGTTAAATTGTAATGCTCAAGAACTAACTAAATTTTAATTAGTCAAAACAACATGCATATGGAATATAACATTTTCGTTGACTCATCATTTGTATTATTACATCAAGCAGGCTACTTGGTGTGTAATATTTTACAAGCTGTTACCTGATACTGATGAGTTACTAATTGAATTAGTACAACTAATTCATTTAATAATTTACTTGCTATTAACTAATTTTATAATGAATTAGTCTACTTGTAACACTATTCAATGATTTTCTTTAACATATGCATATTAAATCAAGCTTAGACAATATTTTATTTATTTTTATATGTAATTAACGAAAATATCAGAAATATTTTAAAAAATAAGTCAACTAAATTATTGTGCATAAAATATTCATCAGTTTAATCAGAAATTTTAATCTATCAGTACATTTATTATTTGCAATAATACTGCGTTGATTGAATATCGGAATAAACAAATTTTTTATTAAGATAAATTAAATTTTGATTTATATAAAAGTCCAGATAAAATTTCCAGAATATGTCTCCTTCCAAGTAGTATTTATAAGTTGTATCAATTAGCAGATATCTTATGGTGCAGTTTTATGTCCGGAAAAATTAAGAAAGAAAAATTAATTCCAAAGTATCTCATTAAGTTCTAAATCAGTTTATCTTTTATGACCCAACAAACAAATATTTACTAATCGAGACTCACACTTCATTAAGTCATTTAAGTTGAGTTAATCACCTGTTAAACGATTATTAATGGTATTTTTATTACTTTGAATGAATGTTTGTTTATATTCTATTGTTATTCGAAATTACAAAGATTGTAGTATTATACTACGCACCCTTTAACCATTACATCTTAAATTAAGTGAGAAATATAATTTCTAATTGTAAAAACGAAACTATAAAATTATATCGCAGTAGCTATTTATTTATTCATTTATATACGGGCATTTCTACCCTTTAAATCTATAAACGAGTATACAATTATACCTTTTGACGCAAAAAAAAAGAATAAATACAATAAAACGACATATTTCCTATACTAGTAACTTTGCATTGACTGAAGCTTAATTAGTTTACACATTCATTCTAATATCTAAGTAAATTATCCGCTGACAATATTTTGAATCTCGCATACGAACTAACTTCGCGTATATTATTATTTAATGCATTCCACGATCGCTTAAGTCGTGAATGTTTCTTCGTTGTTTGTTTAATTCTTTCCAACTTCTCTTTAATGTACTGAATACTTATAGTTTTTAAAAGATTAACATCATTTTGACTAATATCTGAAGCGAATTTCATAGTTAGTTTATTATTTAAAAAAAATTACTCTTACTATTTATCCATAATAAAATGAAAGAAAATGAGTTAAAGTTCATTTAGGATTATTTGAAAAACTGGTGCAAATATTATTTCGGTGAAAAATTATTTTCAAATTATGAAATGCGCTCATTTAATACGGCAGAAATAATATTTTCATTATTTGTGACACCAAAACTAAGCAGAAAAGTCTTAAAAAATGATCAAATTTCTACCAGGGTAAATGTAGATTTATTTGTTTAGAATTTGACAAGTAGAATTAAGCCGAATTAAATATAATTCTGAATCCGAAACTGTTAAAATTATTGAAAGAATTTTTACATTGACATAGTTGTATACAATTTCGTAAAATAATTTATGCATGAATGTCGTTTGTTATTTCTACAGAGTCAATACGTCACCAAATAGTGGTCGTTCCAGTCCTGGCTCAGGCATTTGGTGAGTTAATTTACATAATTAAATAGAACGCGGATTTTATATATGTTTTATATGTGGTAAATAATTATTACTAAATAATGACGGAATATAATTTTATTGTGTTATGCAGGAGAGTACGAACACTATACGCCTGCATGGCCGAAAGTCTTGGCGAATTATCGTTCGAGCCAAACCAAATAATTACGAATGGTAACTATTACTTAAATTTATATTAATTAAATATATTCTAATATACATGCAAATATAAAATACATATTAGTAATCGCTGGGGTGTTTATAAACACCAAATAAAATTATAACGATATCTAAGCACTTTTAAGTCGAAAATATCTATTTTTTGTCTGAATGTTGCATTTCCACTTTGTTAAAATGTAGTTACAGATGACCATTTTTGTAACGTTTATACAATGCCAATAAATATCTTTGAAATCTTGGTAAAATTTGGACATAACTATTTTTATATTGATGAATGAACAATTACAAAAACCAAAAAATCAAGGACAATTAGAAACTAATATTGCTCCAAAATTGTAGCTCATAATATTGTTAAATTCTTTAATTGCGATTGACGAAGATCTTTTCGCACTTTTCTCGTTCAAAAATACAATTTTAGGTATTTAGATTTAGATAAAGATTTTAGGTATATTATACAAGATATCTTTGGCGTTAAAATTCCAAATAGCGAATCCAATATAACAAATTTTTTAAATTTCAAATCATTTTGATTAGAATTTATTACTCAAGGATTTCAGAAGTATTGTTTATAATTCTCCATATTTGTGATGAAATGTTATAATCCAAAGTCAGAGAAAACACATGGAAAATGCAAATCAAATTACAGTAGTCCTTCTCATATTCTAATTTGTCCAGTCAGGCAAGATGGCGGCCTTCTTCTCTTATTCTAATTTTCTCCTCTCTCCCACTAAACGTTTGTTGTTTCGCTTTTTCTCTCTCTTTCTCTATCGCAGCGCATGCGCAGTTATGTGTCATATATGTTTCTAAGGAAAGTAGTAGGTGCGGTGGGGAGAACGAGTGAGGGGAAATATTAGAATACGAGAAACGAAAAAATTAGAATAAGGGAAGACAATTGAATAAGGGAAATTAGAACAAAGGAAGGACTACTGTACTCTAGAAAAAATCTTTTATGGTGGTAAAGATAGAAAGGTTAGATTATTTTAAGATTTTCGAAAAAAAATGAGTACCAAACTCGAATGATTCGATTTTCCGGGAGTTGAACTCGGGATCTTTCGATTATCAGTCGAATGCTCTTGCAATCATCATTTCTACTTTTGTATTGATTATTTTAATGTAATTATCATGTATGTTGATAAAATAATCTGTGAAGATTCGGAATCAAAAACAATTTTTTACGCCTACATTTCGTATTTTCTGTTTTTTTTTTGTCGAGTAAGTAATTAGGGCGCATGAATTTGATTTTTTTATTGGGGTCCAACTTTTTATCGGGTTGAAACCGGCATATTTAATAAGGGTAGTTGCTTTTTCTGATATTATGTAAATCTAAAACTCTTCAAAACTGTGTATACTATACTAAAAAAGAAAGTAAAATAAAAGAAACCTTTTGTCGTATTTAATAACAACCGATAATTTTGCAGTGCAACCATCGAGTGAGCCGGGCTGGTTGGTCGGCACACTGAACGGAAAAACGGGACTGATACCGAAAAATTACGTCCAGCAATTGCCGTAATGATGAAGAGGAGTAAAATCTTTTCGAGGCTAAAACACAGTCCCGTGTCAAGATCAGTATTCTGTCAAGCATTCCGACAAAGTACCCACGTTTCGCTTTTACAATTTATACACGAATAGGCGCATAGTGACAATTTTTTACGACACCGTATACACCATGGCTTTTCAGCGATCGGCTCTAATTTACGGATCGTATCGCATGCAGCCATTCATCACGAAAGTACACTCGTATCCTCGTTAGAGTATAGGCGAAGCCTTTTTCTACCTAGAGAGCAAAGAAGCTCCAAATTCGAAGCGCTTTTCGCAACACAGTGAAGAGATCAGCCGAGCGACTTCGGCACTTGGTAGTCTTTAGTGGAATTTGTTATGTCGACGATTAAAAAAGTCTTTTTACACAAAAGGGTTTGAAAGCATCCCTTTTTTTTAGGGACTGTTAGTCAATTACTTGTGCATATTATTGCGTACATGCGAACACACGAATGCGTACAAATGGATGTATACGCGTGTGGGCCTATGTATCCGCGTATACACGCTCAAAACTTCTTAATTTATAGACACATGCTTTTGGCGACATCCTTTTTTGTAAATACAATTATTTGTAACTTGTATACAAGTAAATAGTCGATTAAGCTAGGTAAAAGTGTACATAGTCGATAATAGTTATTAGAGATTACAGTGGACGTTATCATTACTGTTTTTATTTTTATTTTATTTTTATTCGTTGGTTCTGTTATTCGTGTGAATATAGTGGTAATAAAATTTAAAGGTGTCTATTTCATTTTGCATGACAATCAATTTTTCTTTCCTTTTCATTATATCCATAAAATACGGTAAGTAAATGTGTTAGTAGTAAATGTCTGGCAATCATTGTTTCTACAGCAGTTCTGATGCACGAAGATAACATTTTTCAACAAGTCGGTGGCTACAGAAGAAGTTAATGGTAAGACATTTTATTCTTATAAATCGTACTTTTTTTGTGTATACTAACATTCAAGGTCACAAAAATGTTTTTTTTTCTCTTACTTTTAGACATTTGTATTTTTTTGTGATTTTTAAATGTTTGTTATTTTTTAATCATTTCAAAATTCAAAATATCGTATCAATATTGACATTCGTATTTTTTACTTTGGATCCGCCATATTGGATTGTGAAAATCTAAGGTAAGATTCATAATTTGTGATGTCGAAAACCTTCAAATACTCATTTTCGTCCACTATTTTGGATTTTGAAAATCTGAGATCATATTCTTAATCATCGATCCTGAGAACTCCCGAGTACAAAATTTCAGCTGTTTTTCATGTACAGAAAAAGAATGCTTCAAAGGGTTAAATAAATGATACACAAAACTTGTGATTTATGCTAAATTCATTCCTGCGTTGCAACCAATTTTAAGCCTAACTTGCCAAAATTTGAACGTCGAAAGGGCGAATCGATCGATGGATCGATTTCGGGATTCTGGAGAAGGGATGCTGCTGTACCGGAAAAGATTGGCTGACTGGCCTGACTGACTGACTGACTGACTGACTGACTGACTGACTGACTGACTGACTGACTGTCTGACTGACTAACTGACTGACTGACTGACTGACTGACTGACTGACTGACTGACTGACTGTCGAAAGTTGTGTCTAGTAATTTGTTTTGTATTAAATATTTAAAGATCTGAAAATTGTACTATTTGGATCTTGAAAATAGCTTTGATGTCATAAATGTTACTTTTATAATTATGCGAGTTTCTTTTTATTAACAATTGTTTCGATTGTCATTCGTTCATTTTTATTCACAATTTTTACAGTATTGTATCCGATGTAATACGTCAGTATTGTATTAGTGACTTGCAATGAATATAAATATTATTGATAGATATAAATTAAAAGTATCTGTTTAAACTAATTATAGTTTTCGGAAATAAGGACATCTCACAAAAGTGCAAGTGGATGCCATTTTATTGATCTGTAACATCGCCCCATTTATTTAACAAAGAGAAACAATAATTCACTACATTTTTTCACTGTTTTATTTACGCGTGATATTTATTACTTAGTTATTGCTATTTACTTGATATTGACGCGCGAGCCTTTCCTAGAATTCGATGTGTTCCACTTCAGGGCACTCTTGAAAACCCGTGGATGTTTCTACTCTATTTACAATTGGGGATTAAACGTCTTCGGGTGGTTACGGAGACGTAACACCTGAAACCCTTAGGTTTGTAAAATTTCTTTTCAAATTCTAGAAATGATAATCAAAGCTATAGCTAATGAAAAAATGTGATATACTTTTTATTTAACAGAAGGCACCGATGAGATTTTAGCTACAAATAAAAATATTTGTTTTGGGCCTAATTTCTCTTCATAAATTGAGTACAAAATTATTGGCCGAATTAGACTTTTTTATTTTCTGTCTAAGCCTGTTATAGTACAGGTATATTTGTACGTATTATTTATCCGATGTAAACTAATATTATTAAGGGTCGTCTTGATAAGTAAAAACAGACAGCTAACAATAAGAACTTTTTGACAGCATCCTGCTTAGCAACTTAGTTTTAAACATCTTGAAACCTGACTTAATCAAGTCAAAAGACAAGAATTGTATAAATTAATTTTTAATACAAACCATATTATGTTACAAGAAAACAAAAACATCGTTGGATTAAAAATAAGTTTTAACCATGCCTAGTAGCGTGTAAAGAATTACAAACATTGCAAATTTCGAAAATTGCAAAAGAAATTATGATTAGATAGATAGATAATATAGAATGGAAATAATGAATGTAAGATATATAATTTTAAAATAAAAGTTAAAAATGCAGTTTACTATAGAGTCATTCTAATTCAATTGTATTAAATAATAACTTAATACATATTAAAATTTAAAATAAAAAGTTGATAAGGATCTTTTTGTTGCAAATCACACAAAACATGAACATTTTTTCCAAAAATAACAAAGTTACTACATTATTTAAAAAACTAATGCTATAAACAAATTGTTAGAAGCAATTGATATAAACAATCGGCCGCTTTATAATATTTTATCCTAGAATGTCAGAGATTATAATCACAGAAAAAGATGAAAATTTGTCCGAAAAAAATACTACATTTTTTAACAACTAATTGATATAAGCAAATTGTTATGAACAGTTGTTATAAGCAATATAACAATATTATTATAATATTATAATATTCTACCCTACAATGTTAGGTTGGAGAGGTTAAAAATACGAAGGTAGATATGTAATCTTCAAGGTCGTCGTAATATATACATATATACGTATATGGGCATTGTTCTAGAACTTTTAAACTTTATGTTGTCGCTCATTATGATACCATAAAATTTTAAATATAACTTTGTAACACTACAGATCAACAAATTTTTGTTCGATTTACATGTAATAAGTGTTTATTACTAATTACAGATATGTAGAAAACAATGAGAGTAAATAAAAGTAGTGAATTTGCCTGTTTTTGGTGCGCGACACTCACTACATTTTTTCAGTTTTAACACTGAAACTTTTTGCACCTTTTTTTTTATGGTCTGTGGTTTTTTGTGGAAGTATTTGGGGATGTAAACAAATGAAAAATCCTTAACTTAATGATGTGCCGCACTGAGGAATAAAATTCTATACCTTCAAATTTGAGAGATAACTTTTTTTTATAGTTGACAATTTAGCAATCAACCTTAGATAATTTTTTTCACATTGGTTTTTAAGAAACCACACAACAGGGTACATTACCTATATGATAAGAAGTAATTTGAACCTTTGCCCGAATGTGTGCCACCTATGCATAAAAAATGCGACCACGTCAAACTTTAAATTTCCAAGCGAAACTCACTTTGAAAAATCAAATTATTTAATGGCACATCTACAATTTAGCTTCTAAGTACTTTGGAATCATTGTGATCTTTTCTCCTATGTTATTAAAGTATTTATAAATTTTGTGTTTTTTTTAATACAACAAAAAACACAATTTTTGACAATAATAAAATGATTATTCTTTACAAATCGTTTTAATTTTTTAGTATCCTTAATGTTAAATCATGTATTTGGATTTCAAATTTTAATGAAAACTGACTTTGGATTTGTAATCAGTGGCCTCAAAAACCCTAACATATCAAATTTTATGAAAATCAAAGAAATTTTGTAAAAATAGTCCGCCATATTTAATCCATTATTTTAAATTTGAACTATTAACTAGACGTTTAATTTTATATACTAGCTTCTAAAAATTAGGCCATAAGCAAAAGAAGTGAATTTTTTATGTATATTAAACGTTACAAAACTAAAAACTAATTTTACGAGTAACGTAACATATGTTACATTAAAAAAAAAAAAATACATTGTGTATAAATGAGTCACGCAAGGTTTTTCCTGTCATTTGATCAATTCTAAAGCCAATAAAATTAATTTCATGAATGTGCCTAAAAAAAAATGCAATTTTCTTCAACCTCAAAGTTTGAGAGTTCTAGAACAATGCCCATATATACGAAATTAATGCATATCCACTCTCTGAAACTACCGGAAGTATTATCGCCCCAAGAACTATGAAAATGTTTTAAAAATTTCAAAATCGAATCTTATACTTTATAGTAATAGTAATAGAAGAAAAGTTTAAGCCTAGATGGATTTAAAAAAAAAACCATCGGTTTTGGTGTGATAGGGGATCAAAAATGGTGAAAATCCACTTTTTTTAAAGTTTGGGAATTTTTATCTCGAAAAGTTATTAAGGATATTTTTTGTTCAAAATTACCGAAAAAACATGAAAAAATTGTTTTCCGGAGCAAAAAGAACAAAATTATTCAATTGTATAAAAAATTGTTATAAACAATTAACCGACCACTTTTGAGCATTCATACATAAAAAAAATTGTTTCAAGTCGGAACATATAAAAGGCTACGGCAACATAGGTAGCTCCTAGACTATTATTAGAATGCATAACATTTTATTTACGCATATAAAAAATTTCGTATTAGTTTTAATTAAAGAACTTATTTCGCGTTTTGACAACGGATTCGCAATCAGCGACCGCAACACATTAATACCGAATTTGCACTAAAAAAGTTTTCGTATTTTGTTTTCAATTTTGATAGTAACATATTTAAGCTCACCGTGTTAATTTAGTTTTTTTTTTCAATGTTCTCTCTTTCTGTCGAATTATTTTATATTTTTCTTGTTCAATTAATAAAATAAACAATGTTAAAAATATTGACAGTAAATCCCATTAATTGATCACGTTCAATACCAATAAACTTGATCTTTATATTTATCATTATAAACATTGTTCATGTTAATTAAAATGAACTATTACAACCCCCATATCATTAATCCATGCGTAATTTTCTTTAAAATCGTGAAAGAAGCATTCATTTAAAATTGGGTATTGGCATTGGAAATAGGAGGAGATACGTGTTTTAGGTGTTTTGTGATCAATATTTACTAACATTAGCTGCTTTTAGTGACTGTAATTGTTTAGTGATACTACAAAGTATAAAATAATTTTCCTTGAAAAGTATATAAGAAGTATATTTATTGAATATAGCTATAATTATTTATGAAACAAACCATTTTTTTAATGTTTGTGTATTTTGGCTTTTTCACATTTTTTTTGTAAATGTTGAAATATCTTTTTCTAGATTTATTTACTTAGCGCGTTACAATGTGAAGAAATTGTTACTTCTATAGTATAGAAAATGATATTGAATAACCAAGGCGAAAAACATAAACATTTTCTTCAGAATCACGATTTCTTGCTATAGGCAAACTTAAAAAAAAATAGCATTAACTAAACTTAAAAAATACAAAAAAAAAAGAAAAAGGAATTAATTATTTTTAAAATGTAGTATAAATTTACTTTCTGCGTTTCATGGAATGTTATTTTGGAATTTATTGTACGAGTAAACAGTTATTGGCCAAAAAAAGTAGTTGATTTTATTAAATATCGATAACTAGCTATTAGAACACATAAAAAACATGTCTCTTCTTCCAATTTGCAATAAATCATAACCTAAATGTTGTTGTATGTTTTTTTGTCTCGATTTTAAAGAAAATGATTGATGTACAATCAAAACATTCAACCTCCTTTTTTTTAAAGACTATAAAATGTGAAAATCTTTGATTTTCTTAAAACTGAGGCACTCATGTTACTGGTTTCGCCCCTGATTCCCCAGATTATGCACTTACTGAAATAACTATTGTACTATATACTATACCTAAAAACACCATACAGTAGGACCTCTCTTATTTTAATTTCCTTTCTTATTTTAATTGTCCAGCCTCTCTTATTCTAATCGTTCCCCCACAAGTCTTCTCCCACTATCACACGAAAAGTCAACGAAAAATATTGTCCACGAATCACAAGCTCGCAAACAAAGTAGTGGGGGTAAGGGGAAAATTAGAATAAGAGAGGTCGGCGCCATCTTGAAAAGCTTTACTAATTAGAATAAGAGAGGTCCTACTGTATTTCAATTTTAAACGAGTTGAAAAAAGTTTTGCAACAACTGTGCGCTGAATAAAAGTCTGGTAAATACGCGTTTTAGGGCTTTTTTTTAACTCCGTGCACGAAATTGAAGTACTTCGCACACTCAAATCAGTGCCGGAGCAAAAAAATAGAATACGATACACGTACGATTATACCAAATATTTCCTGTGAATATTCAAGTTTCATTTATAACATTTTCATGCGTATGAATTTTAAAAGTTCTGCAGAATTCCTCATATATATTTCATTTATAAGCCAGATAAAGAGAGGTCCCAAATGAATTTAATAAACACTGGATATATAAACTATATTTTCTCTAAAGCTGTCTGGAAGAAATAGTCTAATGTTTTTAAATTCATTGGTATATTTTTTAAACCATTACTTAAAAATCCTAAAATTATTCATAAATTGTATATTCTAAACATATATTAAGCAAATATATTAAATGCACAGATATAAAAACAAGGTTTTCTTAGAAATTAACATAACAGTAAAGATCTATAAATAAAGAAACGAGCTCTTTAATATGATGTCATGTGGCGAAGTTAATATCAGTTGATTACAGTAAGATTCTTAGAGAGTGACATATAAAGATTGATGACAGAATCATATAAAAGCCTATCACTTTAGATGAATTTTTTAATATTGAATATTAACTTGATATTGTTTAAGATTTTGCGTCAAACGAATCTACTTACTAAACATTTTCAATTTGCAATTATAAAGAAGCATACACATTTTCTATTTGTTTAACACATTAAGTCCTTAAGGCAGTAGTCTACTTTAGAAGCCGAAAAAACGTTTTTTTATCTTATTTTAGCATTTTTTTTAAAGGGAAGGAAATGATTCCGGTAAACGGAATTTTGAAACGATAGCGTACTATATTTAAGCTTTAAAAAGCAATTTTTATTATTAGAAAATATTGAAATTTTTCAAAGTTATAAGGATTAATCTGGAGCGTCTGGAGTCTGCACTTCGAAATTGATGCCGGTGATGAAGGTCGTGCGATGCATCTGAAACAATCGAATCAACATTTTTTTTAATGTTTATAAGTTTCTTTTCTATATAAACTAAAAAAATAACAAAGAAGTTGTAAAATTCCAAATTTTTTCGAAGTTTGAAAAAAGAATTCACTTTTTTAAGAAAAAAAAATCACTTTAAGTTGCAAACAAGTGGTTTAAATAATACTTTTGTCCAACTTTTTTAGTTCAAATTGAAGATAATTTAATACTGAAGTTAGATCACTTTTTTTACCGATCGGACATATATATTCGGTTTGTTATCGCCGGCACCGGTTTACAAGTGCAAACTCTCAGAAAAATCTTTATAACTTTGAAACATTTTAATGATTTCTAATAATAAAAATGTTTTTTTTTTAAGCTTAAATATAGTACACTAACGTCTCAAAATACTATTTACCTCAATCATTTCCTTCCCTTTCAAAAATTTGCTAAAAAAACGTTTTTTTCGACTTCTAAAGCAGACTACTGCCTAGCAGACTTGTGGTTTTAGATGAGAAATTGAGTTTAAAATATCAAGACCAACCATATTTCATGTAAAATTGCTCGATCTTTCGGAACCTACCATAAAAATTTGAAACCTATCCAATGAAATTTATGAATGATTTTTGAATGAAAAAATAAGATTTTATCATCAATAAATTATTTTTAATCAAAATGTTGGCATCTTAAACGGTCTATTCAGATTCCTGACTACGATTCTGCTGTTACAAGCCCAGAAATTAAAAAAGGAAAATCTAAAATTGCGGACGAATATTTTTATATTTGCTTTACCTTAATTAACTTTTTTGAGAATAAAATAAAATTGAAATTTTAGTATTCTGATGTTACATTCGTAATCAGAGACCCCGAAAACCTCCGAGTGAATATTTTAAGCCGAAAACGGCAAAATATGTAAAAAAAATTCCGCCATTTTGCATTTTTGTAATATTTTCATAATATTCATAATCAGAATTTTCCGAAATCCTTCAATATATGATTTAACAAGTTATTGAGCGTCAAGGGAATAAAATAAAGTAAACCATTCTGTTAATGCGAGAAGAACTCGTAAATGTTACTTTGAGAGGCTCATATTTGCAGGAAAAAAAATTTTAGAGCCAACTACCCTCACATTTTTTAAGTACAAGTATCAATAACACGTTTGTAGCCGTTTGTTGTATAAAGAAACCATTTTCCTAGTTAGAATCGCCTTTAAAAAAAAACGTGTAAACATCGTGATCTTTTACGCATATTTGCCAAAAAAAAGTACAAGATGACATTTTTTACTGTTTTTAATGGTTTACATCGTGTAGAGCACACCCAAAAATATAAAGAAAATGTAGTGGAGTAAAAAACTAATAGCGATTTGATTAAAATTTAAGAGCTCAAAGTCGCGGTACAATTTTGCGTTATTCTGGCGTTATTGGGTTAAGCTATTTTAGTTAAGCTTTCGTAAATTTTCTGCGAAAGTACTCAGAAAACGAAAAATTATTCAGAATTATACTTTAGAATGGAATTTATTGCAAATTTTGCTACGGAATGAATCTACGAATATATTCCATGTATTTCTGGAGTCTTAAGGCTGAGCTTGAGGTTATGTACACAAATACTTCGAGAAGCCTTCAGAAGCATTTATTTACTTTGATTTTGATGCAGAATTCTATCCTCCTCTTAACCCTCTCTTAAGGGGGTTCAAAAGTGGTCCACCGATAAGGTAGGAAGTTTCACTCAAAAACGTAAATTAAGGAGGTTCTCAAATATTCATCCGATATGGTAGGAATTTTCACCAAAAACCATAAAGAAAAAATTACTCAATCGATTTGTCAAAATTCGGGCTCTGTAAGGGCAATTTTAATTACTATTGACGGTATCCTAGAAAATGCCAAGAAAATTAATTCAGAATTGACCGAGAATTTTCGGAAATAAATAAAAATCACATATTTCAGAAAATACTTGGTCAGTTCTCAATTAATATCTTTGGTATTTTCTAGGAAACTGTTTGTAATGCTTAGAATTGCCCTTACAGAACTCGAATTTAAAAAAAGTTATTCAGTCATCTTTAATTTACAGTTTTTAGTGAAATTTCTTACCTTAAAAGTTTAAGGATTTTTCCCTGGCTATTTAATTGTACCAGTGAATTTGACCTTGTTTATGGCCTTGAAGATCATTTCATATGGGAACATGGTCATGGTAAGTTCTAACGTAAGGCTTTCCGCTCTAAAAATAATGGTTCCCACTTCACCGTCGAGATATTATTGTCATACGGGAATTTATGAGATATTCACCTTGAAATGACCTTGACTCTGACTTCAAGGTATATTCAAAGTCATGTCCTGAACGTAGAATTTTCCTCACTTTCCAAATTCGCTGTAACAAATAGTGGTTCCCATTTAAAAAATTGAACTTTACCTTGAAAAGACCTTCAAGGTCATGTTCAAGGTCAATTTCACTGGTACCATTAAATAGCCAGTGAGAAATCCTTCAACTTTTGTATTTATAACACTTTCCCCGAAAATGCACTCCCGCTGAGTTAATTCGCAATTCCGAGAGCTTTAAGTTTGACCTTGAAATGACCTTGTCGGAAAAATCTACCATAACATATTCGGACGTAAAATTTCCCCGCCTTTTCCGAATTCATGAAAAAAGATATGTGTTTCCATAAGAAAAAACGAAGATGACCTTCAAATGACTTTGAAAATGGACGTCAAGGCCAAAATCGAGGTTACCACCATTTGGCCCCCTTTCAACCATACAACTTTTATCTGAAATTTTTTCTCTGGCAACGCTTACTTTTTGAAATATTTTACTGTCTAAGTTCAAATGGGTCACCCTGTATATATTTTTATCATAAAGAAAAAAGAAAAACCAATGTTACGTCCATGACAGGCATTGTTTATCTTAACATGTATCATTATTACTTAGTTTCGGTGAAATTGATTACATTTTAGTTCGTGTTTTCATGTAAAAAACTGCTGGTCAATGTTCTTTAGGTTATGTTTACGTTCTATTCATGTATTATGTCGGATTAAAACGAAAAAATTTCAATGAAAATGGTCAAGAAATCGAAATAAAACGTATTCAATTCGTTATAATTCGTTTTAATTCTTTTTCGTTTGCTGGGCATACATTGACATCACAGAGACAATCAGTAGAATGTGGACGCACCCTTAAAATTGTTGTCCGCCATATTGGATCCACCATTTTGAATTTCAAAATTCTGAGATCGGATTTGCAATCATTGACTGCATCCGACAAAAATACGGCGAAATCCACAAACGTATACAATAGCTGGATTCGTTTGGATTGAATTACTGGAATGAAATGGATTGGAAACATAATCGGAACGATGGATTCCTTTCGTTGCCCAGTCAAGTTGTACGAAAACCGAAATTACATTCGTATAAAGAAAAGTGAAAAAAACTGTTTTTAATGAATGTACAATTTTATTGGATATCAACTGACATCGAAGAATGCATTGCACAAATTTTTTCGGATTGAATAAAAGGAATGCAACGAATTGAAACGGATTAAAAAATAAAGGTGTGAAATTCGGATTAATTCGACAAGAGATTTCCGGATTACCTTAAATTAGAATATGAACACCCAGCAATCGAGATTGGATAGGATTGGATTGAAAATTTCAAGTCATTTTGAATTCATACTTTGATTACGTAAATATGTATTCAAATGGATTGAATTCCGAAGAAAGGAATTCATCTGTATTCAATTTTACGAACACAATTTGATAGTTTTGAATCCGTAATATTGAATACAGATTTATTCAAATTTTATTTTTTTGAAAGGAAACTTTTTGTGCATTGAAATGGATACGCTTAGATAGTTTTGAATCCGTAATGTGGAATACGGATGCATTCAATGTTTCGTTTTTAAATAGGAAACTTTTTTTGGATTGAAATGGATACACTTGGATAGTTTTGAATCCATAATGTTGAATACGGATGTATTCAAAGTTTTGTTTTTAAAATACAACTTTTTTTAGATAGAAATGAATACACTTGGATAGTTTTGAATCCGTAAGGTTGAATACGGAGGCATTCAATATTTCGTTTTGAAGAAGGAAACTTTTTTTGGATTGAAATGGATACACTTGAACAGTTTTGAATCCGTAATGTTGAATACGGATGCATTCAATATTTCGTTTTTAAAAAGGAAATTATTTTTGGATTGAAATGAATACACTTAGATAGTTTTTAATCCGTAATGTTGAATACAAATGTATTTAAGAATTAATTTTTAAAAAGAAAACTTTTTTTGGAATAATATGAATTCAGAAAGTAACCTATTTATTCGTATGAACGAATAGAATTGTATTTACGTATTAAAATGGATTCACCATTGACTAAAGTATAGATTCAGAATTTAATAACTGAATTCAATTCTATACAACTCTTTCCAAATTCGATTGCTGGGTGCCCAGTAAACGAAAACGAATAGAAAATTAAAAATACGAATTGAAACAAATTCAAGTGAATTGAAATGAATTCAAGTGAGTTAAAATGAATTAAACAGTGGATTCAATTAGTCATTTTCATGCGTTTTAATTCATTTTAATTCACTTGAATTCATTTCAATTCGTATTTTTAACTTTCTATTCGTTTTCGTTTACTGGGTGGTCAAGAAAACGAAATATCGAAAAGTCAACGAAAAATATTGTCCACGAATCGCAAGCTCGCAAGCAAAGTAAGTGGGGGTAAGGGGAAAATTAGAATAAGAGAGGTCGGCGCCATCTTCAAAAACTTTACTAATTAGAATAAGAGAGGTCCTACTGTACATTTATATAAAGAAAAGTGAAAAAAAACTTTTTTTATCGAATGTACAATTTGACTGTACTATCGATTGACATAATGGAAGAATGCATTGCACAATTTTTTCGGATTGAATAAAAAGAATGTAACGAATTGAAACGGATTAAAATATATAGATGTGAAATTCGGATTAGATCGAAAGAGATTTCCGGATTACCTTGGATTAGAGTGTGAACAATTTGTATATGTGCATTAGGGTATATCAAATTTTTTAAAATCGAAGTGAGTAGTGATAAAACGATAGTTTAAGATGCCCTATTCACGAAAAAAAATATAAAAAAATTTTAAAAATATCTAGAATTCGATAACGTCGTTTTTGGGGTGTTTTTTTTATTATTTTTCCTGTAACTTTGCGATTTTTTTTTTCCTTGACTTTTTTTATCTTAAATTGTGCCCAGAGTGTGCATCTTTAAGACCCAAATTACAACAAAAAATTTTTTAGCGCCTCTGAAAAATCGCTAAATATGACCATTTTTGCCCCGTAACGATAATCTGCTATAGCAAACCTGGTAAAAAACTGGCTATTCGAAAAAATAATATTTGACAATATGATTTTGATGTATTTTGGTCTCCTGATTACGAATATGATGCCAGAAATAGGCGCTCGTCAATATTTCGGCCGCTATCTTGAAAAAATAGCCAAAAAAAACGTGATTTTTTTCAAGTTTTTTTGCTTTTACATATTGGACTAGTATTTTATGTAACAGGCGTACGGTTTTCTCGGCATTATGTTTGTTTTGAAGACCTAAAACTAGTCATTACTGATGAGCAGTTACATTATCATCCGCGGACGATAATGTAACATTATAGTCTTATGCGCATGCGCACTTGATAATGTAATATTTTTTCGAATAGCCAGTTTTTTACCAGGTTTGCTATTGCGGATTATCGTTACGGGGCAAAAATGGTCATATTTAGCGATTTTTCAGAGGCGCAAAAAAATTTTTTTTGTAATTTCCCTACTGAAAATTGTCATATGATATATCATATGGCATGTCATATGAGAATTTGTCTTATGACGTCATATGACATATCATAAGACATATGAATTGACTTTAGATTTTATATCCGATTTTAGCACACAATTTTATAGTCTAAATGTGAGAAGAATTTTGTTCATGACCCACTTATCTCACATAAGTTCAATTGTCAGCTGTATATCATGTCCATGTGCATATCATATGACAAATCATGTGACATATCGTATGACATGTCATATGACATATCACGTGAGAAATAATATGACATATCACATGAGAAATCATATGACATACCATATGACATCATGTGACGTATCATATGACATGGCATGTCACATATCATATGACATGGCATATGACATATCACATGAGAAATCATATGACATATCATATGACATCATGCGACATATCATATGACATGGCATGTGACATACCATATGACATATCACATGAGAAATCATATGACATACCATATGACATCATGCGACATATCATATGACATGTCATGTGACGTATCATATGACCTGTCATATGACATCACATGAGAAATCATATGACATACCATATGACATATCACATGAGAAATCATATGACATACCAAATGAGAAATCATATGACATCATGTGACATATCATATGAAATGGCATATGACATATCGCATGAGAAATCATATGACATACCATATGACATATCACATGAGAAATCATATGACATACCATATGACATCATGCGACATATCATATGACATATCACGTGAGAAATCATATGACATACCATATGACATATCAAATGAGAAATCATATGGCATACCATATGACATATCATATGAGAAATCATATGACATACCATATGACATCATGCGACATATCATATGACATGGTATGTGACATACCATATGACATATCACATGAGAAATCATATGACATACCAAATGAGAAATCATATGACATCATGTGACATATCATATGAAATGGCATATGACATATCGCATGAGAAATCATATGACATACCATATGACATATCACATGAGAAATCATATGGCATACCATATGACATATCACATGAGAAATCATATGACATACCATATGACATCATGCGACATATCATATGACATATCACATGAGAAATCATATGACATCATGTGACATATCATATGAAATGGCATATGACATATCACATGAGAAATCATATGACATACCATATGACATCACATGAGAAATCATATGACATACCAAATGAGAAATCATATGACATACCATATGACATATCACATGAGAAATCATATGGCATACCATATGACATATCACATGAGAAATCATATGACATACCATATGACATATCACATGAGAAATCATATGACATACCAAATGAGAAATCATATGACATCATGTGACATATCATATGAAATGGCATATGACATATCGCATGAGAAATCATATGACATATCACATGAGAAATCATATGACATACCATATGACATCATGCGACATATCATATGACACATCACATGAGAAATCATATGACATACCATATGACATATCACATGAGAAATCATATGTCATACCATATGACATCATGCGACATATCATATGACATATCACATGAGAAATCATATGACATACCATATGACATCACATGAGAAATCATATGACATACCATATGACATATCACATGAGAAATCATATGACATACCATATGACATCATGCGACATATCGTATGACATGGCATATGACATACCACGTGAGAAATCATATGGCATATCATATGACATATCACATGAGAAACCATATGACATATCACCTGAGAAATCATATGACATATCACATGAGAAATCATATGACATACCATATGACATATCACATGAGAAATCATATGACATACCATATGACATCATGCGACATATCGTATTACATGGCATGTGACATACCATATGACATATCACATGAGAAATCATATGACATCATGCGACATATCATATGACATGGCATATGACATATCACATGAGAAATCATATGACATCATGTGACATATCATCCCGCTAAACATGTAACGTAAATGAAACGTTACATGTTATCCCATTTATGGCAAAAACGTAACGTTTCGTAACAACTTCTTGATGCCGTTTACACAACGTTGCACAATATCTAAATACACAAAGCTAATGCGTAACATTATCAGAATGTCACTTTATAACAGTTTTAAAAACGTTTTATGGAATCGTTTCTGCAACGTCACAAAATCACCAAGGAAATTTAAAACGTCGCATTCAGGTTACTAACGTAACATTCATGTAATATTGCGAATGCAACGTTTCGTAGACATGATTTATTGCATAAATTCAATCGTTTCGACCGGTTCCATCTCAGACTTCGCCTTCAATAACTTCAAAAATAACTTGCACCTTATTATTTTTAATGTAAATTGTATTAAATTTAATGCATAATTTAAAAATTGGTTCACTTATGTTAATTTTAATATTCCGTCACTTGTCCAGAAAAATAACTCGCACCTTATTATTTTTAATGTAAATTGTATTAAATTTAATTCATAATTTAAAAAGTGGTTCACTTGTGTTAATTTTAATATCCGCGTAATTTCATAACTTATTTCCAAGTAGTGCATTTGTAAAATATACGTGTGTCAATTAACTTTACATTTTTTTAAACATTGTCTATTAATCCATTTCGTTTAAAAAAAAATATTATACGGATATCTTAAAAATATTTATTTAAATTACAATAAATTACTACAAAATAGTCAAATAATATTAAAATATTATTCCCAATATGGAAATGACAAAATTAATTAAACATATCTTGTTTAAACTAAACCCGCATTTAGCAAGAAGCCTTCTACGATTGAGTATAAGAGCTCTCGTTCGCATGGTAATACGTATGCGAGCGTAGCGTAGTGGTTAAGACGTCAGCGTTGTAACCGGTAGACCCGGGTTCGATCCTCGGTCGGGACGGATTTTTCTTAGATTCATAGATTTATTTGCGAGTAAAATTATAAAACTACATTCTTTCATAACATATCTAACGATACATAAATAATAATAAAATTCGAATTGAATAAAATAATTCGTCGAATTTCTTATAATTTTTATTTATGACCGTTTAATGTAACGTTTTTACAACGTTGGATGTATAGTTTTCAAACGTCGCAGGTACGTTACGAATGAAACGTTATTTAAAAACCGTAAATGTGGCAGGACATTTCTGGTTCCAAGGACGTCCCAAAAATGTTTTTGCAATGAAACAAGTTTGGTCGCATGGCTATAATGCGACGTTTCAAAGATGTTGCTCTAACGGAATATTGTTTAGCGGGATATGAAATGGCATATGACATATCACATGAGAAATCATATGACATCACGTGACATATCATATGACATGGCATGTGACATGTTATATGACATATCACGTGAGAAATCATATGACATACCATATGACATCATATGATATATCATACATCATATGACTTTTGCATTTTTTAAAGGAAGTACAGAATCGCGATTCAGGGTTTGAGAATTTCCGGGAAGGAAAAGAAGTCCAAATAAATAGAATTCATATGTCATATAATATGTCATATGATGTCATAAAACAAATTCTCATATGACATATCATATGCGATATCATATGACAATTTTCAATAGGGTTGGGTTTTAAAGATGCATACTCTGGGCACAATTTAAGATAAAAAAAGTCAAGGAAAAAAAAATCGGAAAATTACAGGAAAAATAATTAAAAAAACACCCAAAAAACGACGTTTATGACGCGCATGCGCGAATGCTAGATATTTTTTAAAATTTTTTTTATATTTGTTTTCGTGAATGGGGCATCTTAAACTATCGTTTTATTACTACTCACTTCGATTTTAAAAAATTCGATACACCCTAATGTGCATATAAGTATATAATGCATGTGTTGCTATACTCTTTCCCGAGGGGTCATCTTCAGTCCAGTCCGGATGCAGCGGAAGGCCCCCGGCGATGCACACGCAGGCATATATATAGCCGGGGGGGCCACCGCGCCCGTGTTACCTTACGGGGAAGAGTCCCCCCACGCTCCAAAGTCCGAGGAACCCGATGGAATGCGAGAGAGCGGCGTGTCTTGACTCGCGATGACGCCTAGAAGCTGCCTAGGCGATATGTATCCGTTAGTCTTAGCCGTTAGACAGTTCCAGTCGGCGGTCTCATCGGAAATCGGCGGGGAAAGTCGCCGATCGATCGCGAGCTGAAACGTCGCGGGCTCCGGAAACATCCCTAACTCCAGCAGAAGTTGAACCAGGTCGAAGGAACCATGCCTGACGTCATCGAGGACGAAATTCGGCACGTGCTCGCAGGCCAGGTCTCCCACGTAGGGGACGACATCTGCGACTACACCATGGAGCACCAGAACCAGGCTATCGGTGAGGAAGAAAAAAAAACCACCGCTGACTTTCCTATTCCATTTCTAAACGCACTCATAAGTATACCTTTTCTACTGCTACCATAAAAATGAGTAAATTGTAGGAAAGTGGAAAATAGACGCAGAACATAAACACTTCTATTATTTCGATGTAGAGATTGTCACTCGAGAAATCTGAAATGACAGTTCGTGAGTGACAGATGTCAAAAATAGAATAGAATTGTTAACTAATCCCATCGTTGCATGTTAACAATTGAAAAGTTATGTCGAAATAATTGATTTATTCAAGAAGTATTTGTAAAAATACTTTAATACACACCAACGTCAAATAAACATTAAAGAATTTATAATACGTATTTCAACGTTCAAATTTCTTAACTGCTTATATGAAATACTGGTTCTGATTATGAAAACCCCGGATTATCTTTATTCTTCTTTGCATATGCTTGGTAGCAATACACATTTCCGCCAAAGTGCTATTACAAACACTTTATGCTATCCAATGCACTCAACGAATAAATTCAATTGCGCTTTTTCGTATTTTGCTCCAAAAATTTTCAATAAGTTACTACTGGAAGTACGGAAAAGTGTCCTTTTGACTTTCAATTTTATATGTAAACTTAATGAAGTTTACCGGCAAAATTCTGATAGCTTGTAGGTTTATTTATTTATTTATTTTTGTATTTATTTATTTAACTTATTTATTTATTTATCTTTGTATTTTTTATTCATCTACGTGTTTACTTGTCTTCTATCATTATTATACCCTGTTTAGCGCTTCTAATTGTTCTTATCCTAAGTAATTTCATGTGTTATTGTCTTGCTTTTTAAAAAATGTATACTGTTAGTTTTAGTAAGTACTGCGTTCTGCTTATTTTATATAATCTGTACTATTTTGTGTTATTAATCTTAATTTATCTTTACTCTTAAAACTAAGTACTGATTTTTTATTTATTTATGTGTTTGTCAGTCTGCAAAACAGCGTTAGCTGTGGCTCGCCCTTTGGCTCGTTGGTGGCCTATTTTGTACCCCTCGTTTGCCAATAAAGACGTTATTATTATTATTATTATTATTATTAAATATATGTCCAATATTCTTGGTAAAACGGTCCTTTTACTTAATGTTAAATTAAAAGTAAAAGGACCGTTTTACCAAGAAGATTGGATATTTCATATAAGCGGTTAAGAAATTTGAACGTTGAAATACGTATTATAAATTTATTGACAATGAAACACAGAAAACATTTTTCAACAAATCTATCAAGATTTCGGAAAGCAAGCATGTTTTCTCTTAAAGGAATATTCTAGAATTTCGACAACTCTACCAAAATTAATTAATCAAAGGATCTTCCTCCTACGATGCCGAAAGAAAAGGATAATTCCGAATGATCTTAACAAGTTGAATGTTATTTATGAAAGAAATTTTAAAACTTTTCAAAATTTACACAAATTTAAAAATTTTAAAACCAGATTTCAATTTAAAATTTTAAATTTAGAAATTTCAGACATTATTTGTTATATTAGAGACTTAAGAACTAAAAAACAGAATTTGACATTTAAAAGTTAAATAAAAGGACCGTTTTACCAAGAAGATTCCCTGGTGAAAATTTCCGTAAAATCATATGATAAATCATATGAGATTTTTATCATTTCTTTAATATCTTAGAGGAATCCAGATGATTGTAATTAATTTTCTCATATTATTATTATTTCTTATAATTACATGAGAAATCACATAAAAAGTTTCCCGGATCGACTGATATTTTAAAAATCTCATATGATTTATCATATGATATTACGAACATTTTCAGTAGGGTTGGACATATAAAACATTAAAGAACACTCCAAAGTCCAAGGAATGTGATGGAATGCGAGAGAAACATTAAAGAACGTTTAAAGGATGTAAAAAACTATAATATAACAAAAATCATAACATGAAATATAAAAAATGTATTATGTATTGTTAACAAATTTATACTGGTTCTTATACACTAAAAATGACTGATTAATAAAGAGTTACACTTTTAAAGTATCTTTTTAATAAACACAAATTCTATAAATCAGATATTGCTACAGTTAGCGGAAACTCTGACAAAAGTGGGACATTGCTTAAGAGTGACTGTAACAGTGTCAAAGGGGTGTGAAAAGAGTTAGAAAAGCTTGCCAAAAGAGTTGACAAAGAAAGAATTTTAACAAAAAAAAAGCTTAACGTAAGCTTAACAACTTTTCTCTTAAAGGAATATTCTAGAATTTCGACAACTCTACCAAAATTAATTAATCAAAGGATCTTCCTCCTACGATGCCGAAAGAAAAAGATAATTCTGAATCATCTTAACAAGTTGAATCCCTACTGAAAATGTTCGTAATATCATATGATAAATCATATGAGATTTTTAAAATATCAGTCGATCCGGGAAACTTTTCATGTGATTTCTCATGTAATTATAAGAAATAATAATAATATGAGAAAATGAATTACAATCATCTGGATTCCTCTAAGATATTAAAGAAATTATAAAAATCTCATATGATTTATCATATGATTTTACAGAAATTTTCACCAGGGATGTTATTTATGAAAGAAATTTTAAAACTTTTCAAAATTTACACAAATTTAAAAATTTTAAACCAGATTTCAATTTAAAATTTAAAATTTAGAAATTTCAGACATTATTTGTTATATTAGAGACTTAAGAATTAAAAAACAGGATTTGACATTTAAAAGTTAAGTAAAAGGACCGTTTTACCAAGAAGATTGGACATATAAAACATTAAAGAACACTCCAAAGTCCAAGGAATGTGATGGAATGCGAGAGAAACATTAAAGAACGTTTAAAGGATTTAAAAAACTCTATAATATAAGAAAAATCATAACATGAAATATAAAAGACGTATTATGTACAGTAAACAAATTTATACTGGTTCTTATACACTAAAAATGACTGATTAATCATAAATGGTTACACTTTTAAAGTATCTTTTTAATAAACACAAATTCTATAAATTGGAGATTGCTACAGTTAGCGGAAACCTGGCAAAAGCGTTAGAAAAGCTTGCCAAAAAAGTTAACAAAGAAATAATTATAACAAAAAAAACACTTAACGTATGCTTAACGACTCTCCGATTTTTACCAGAGAGCTAAGGAATGTGTTAAGCGTATCACAAGTGAGAATTTGGACATTTTTACGCTCGAGTAACCCTTCATTAACGCTTAATTTTTTCCAAGGAAGGAGTAAAGAAAATTAAAAAATTAAAAAACAAGAAACTTAACCCTTAGCCTTTTCCTCCCACTACCCAGTAAACGAAAACGAATAGAAAGTTAAAAATACGAATTGAAATGAATTCAAGTGAATTAAAATTAATTAAAACGCACGAAAATGATTAATTGAATCCAATTTTTAATTCATTTTAATTCACTTGAATTCATTTCAATTCGTATTTTTAACTTTCTATTCGTTTTCGTTTACTGAATTCAAGTGAATTAAAATGAATTAAAACGCATAAAAATGATTAATTGAATCCAATTTTTAATTCATTTTAATTCACTTGAATTCATTTCAATTCGTATTTTTAACTTTCTATTCGTTTTTGTTTACTGGGTACCTGGGTCAAATATGTCCTGCTACTTGAAAATGATTACAGTTGTGCAATTTATAAAGTACAATTTGAATTTTCTCTGGGTCGAAAACGACCCTGGAGTCAGGATTAAGGGTTAAAATTTGTAAACATAATTTAGCATCACAATTTTAAACGCTCTCATTTGTTTTAATTATCTTATATCTAATGACAAACAATTCCACTCATGCCTAAGCCTAACACTAGCCTAGAAACCGAATTTAGATTTAGCATTTCCTTCATATATGTCACATGGGTGCGGGTCGAAAAATCGACAAATCAGAAAGCCAACAGTCAAAAAACGACAATCGAAAAGCCGATAGCCAAAAAACCAACAGTCAAAAACTGCCAGTTCAAAAAATGACTGTCCTCCTGATGATTTATCTATTTTTTTAATTGTTGGCTTATTGACTGTCAGTTTTTTTACTGTCGTCTTTATGACTGTCGGTTTTTTGACCTGCACCCTTTCACGATGTGTCAATTCATAACACTTAGTACAAGGTAAAAAAACTTCAGATCATTGATTACATTTAATAAAGTTCAAGGTAATTTTTTGAATGATAAGTAGATCACATGTGTGATGGAGGGAAGAAATAGGGAGTTTAAAGGAAATAACCGCTGTATAGTTGTGCGAGAAATAACTAATATGTGACCCAGATTTAAATAAAAGGTATCTTTATTTAAACAAAAGCCGATGTTAGACCCTTTTGAGCTGATCGACGTATTTTGAATAAAAAGGTCTCCAAATGACAGACTCATAATTTAATATAGGTAAAATAAGCATTCTATCCCTTGTGGAAAAATTTGAAGTTCTGAAAAATCAGAACTGTTTTTGGCAATTTTAATGGCTGAAAACCATAGTTTTTCGAATCCGCTGCTGCGAATCTGCTACTAGCTTCAGCGTCATAAATTTTGCTGAAATTCAATCTGAATTTATATCGAAATTTGGACTCCATTTCAGCATGTAAGTTTAGATATTTTCAGACAAATTCAGAATAAGTTTCAGTAAAATGTTATTGAAAATTGCTAAAATTACATTGACATGTTAAAAACATACTGAAAAGTTAATGAAAGAACCTACATTTTACTGAAATAGATAGAAGCTACAATACAAATTTGGAGCCTCCAATTTTTTTTTGTAACTTTCAGGTATTTTCAGAAAATTTTAACAAATCATTTTTCGCACAAATACTGAAAGTTACTGAATTTTTCTAAATTTCGTTAAAAATATTCTATAACAATTAGTAATTTGTCATTACATTTTTTCAGATAATTTCATGTATTTTTAGCATTATTCAGAAACTTTGTATAATGTTCTTAGGAAATGATTAATAATTACAAATTTATTCCTCATATGTTTCCAAAAAACTGTTAATAATACAGATTTCATATTCGAAATTGGAACTTGTATAAAATAATACTCAGGTATTTATACTGAGTGAAATAATACCTTGCTGAAATGAACTCGATACTTATCGAAATTTTATTAAATAACAATGTGAAGTATTTCTCTAGAAAATATTAAGATTGTATTAAATTTCCTGAACGCCATTAAATTAATATAAAAATTGGTGTTGTAGAAGGTTTTTAAAGTCTCAGTCAATTTTAACCAAATTTATTAACTTTATTGAAAGATACTCATAATTCTTTGTATAAAAATTGTATGAAGAATTCGGATGAAATTCTTAATAATTGTTCCAGACAAAATTTCATTACAATTTACAGAAATATTAGTCAAATTTAAGAAATGTACAAAATTCTATTAAAATCGACTAAGTTCCTGAATGTTCTAAAACACTTTCGGTATTAATTTAGCGGAATTCAGACAAATTCAGTACAATTCCAGAATTTTTAAATGAAATAGCTCAGAATAATACTTAGTAAAATTTAGATAAATATTGAGTTCGTTTCACTACATTTTGTCGAATGACATTATCCTGAAAACAATAGTTCCAATGGCAACATTAAATCAGTATTATTAAGAGATTTTTAGTATTTTTCAATAAAAGATACATTAGAATTTTTAGTAGAATTCAGGAAAATATCAGCTTATTTCAGAAAACTTACTACATTTTGATAAAATACGCTGAAATTTCCTAACTTTTCTAGTGCAGCGATTTTGATAGTAATTGAGTGTAATTCAGGAAAATTCAGAACAATTTTAGTATTTTTCAAAGAATTATTTTAGTGACATTCAGATAAATATTTCAGTAAAATTTAGATAAGTATTTAGTATATTTCAGCAATATTACTACAATTTGCTGAAAGTCTCTAAAATATCCTGAATATACTACTCACAATTTTGATATTAAATCAGTATTTTTTAGAGATTTTCAGGAACACATTTTCAGTACTTTTCAGCAATATTTTGCCACAAGGGGTATAAATTAATTACAGCAGAGCAGTTACAAATCAAAAGTTGTACGTTTAAGAAATCCTAATGAAGCTAATAATCCTAATAATACTAACAACCTGTCTGATGTGTTCAGAGAACTTTAGAGTGTGGTCAAATGTAACACCTAAATCGTTAACACTTGATACTGATTGAATCCCCGGGAAGAACAAGTGAATTGAATAGAATAGAAATGTTTCTATTCTAATGATTCTCGTTTCTGTTCGATGATATTTGAATTCTAAATTGTATCTTAAAGTGAAATAGAATGAATTAAAATGAGAATGTTTTGAAATTATAGATATTTAATTTGCTTTTTATTAATATTTATGTGAATGTTAGATATGTTATTACAGAATATAGTTTTACAATTTCTCTCGTAAATAAATCTATGAACTTGAAAATAATTGACTCCAACCGAGGATCGAACCCGGGTCTTCCGTTTACTACGCTGATGCCTTAAGTGCTAGGCTACGCTCGTATATATATTACTACGTGAACAAGAGTAACTTATACTCAAGTGTAGAAGCCATATTGATAAATGCGGGTTTAGTTCAAACAGATACTTAAGCAATTCTTTGCAGACGTTAATAGTTACTAACAAAACATAAACGCAAACATTTTATGCAGTTATTTTTGTCAGAAAGAATATTTCAGTAGAAACGCGAGAATCTCACATGGTCTTAGCGGAAAGGAATAAAGAAAATATTAAATTAACCATTTGTAATAAATGTGTTATTGTTAGCAGTTTTAGTATCGAATTGTTTAAATGAGATGGAAATATATTCATGATCTGCTTACATTAGTATAACAGATACTGCATGGTAACTGTACATAAACATTACAAATATACAGAGTTTTATAAAACTGGTTCTTTTTAAAAGAGTACCAGTTCTGAACATTTCTTAATGTTCTAAATTAATAACAAATTTTGTTTACACATTTGGAAGAAAACAACTCCAGTAAACTGAAATGGAATAGTAGTCTTTTGGAATTTTTAATCCATTTTTATCCCAAATGCTTTCGCTCCTATTTTTAGTAATTCGAAGATATCAATTCTAATAACTTTGAATCCAGAAAAAGTTTTGTTGTAAATATAGAATATGCGAATGCTTCTTCGTTCAGAATTCGGAATGTGAAATGTTTAATTTGAACTTGTGTAAATCCAAAAACATAAAAGATAAAATAAAATATAAATAATATATAAAGATAAAATAAAATAAAAGATATTTTGTATAAAAAATATAATAATATAAAAATAATATATAAAAAATTTGATTTATTCAATCCATTTAAATTCCGAAAAAGTTATTTAAATGCATTCAATATTTTAATACAATTGAATCCATTTTCGTTTGCTGGGACAGATTAAAATTACATTTAATAAATGAATTTATACTATTTAATTCGACAATTATAGAATAGTATAATTATGTCAGTAAACATTTAAAATTTGAATACCTTTATTAATTTAATTTTTCTGTTAACGTTGAAATGGTCAATATTCTCGTCTATTTGAATTTACATGCCTAGATAACATAACAGCAAGTTTTCTTTTTCTGATAACGTTCTGACAAATTGCTGTAATTTTCTCCTACTGCGTTATTGGAGTATTTTGATAAAAGATCCCTTAATTTAAAAAAAATTTCGGAACATCAAAGAAACAGTGAGCTAGTCGACAGTATTTGAAAACTTTTAATTCAATTGCAACATTTAAATTAAGTACCACGCCATATAGTCGAGGTAAAACCCTTCTGTGATAGAGTGTCAACCCCTTCGCTTTTCTGATTGCATTAAAAATTCAAGTTTCTTCTTTTAAATTTACTTAATTTATATTCTAACATATAATATTTTGAAATGCAATCAAATTGTCACAAGTTTAACTGATGTGGGAATCATTTTTTACAATATCTAGTTTACCAAACATATCCAAACATTAGTAAAAGTTTTAAATGCTCTACTGTTGATTTTTCTTTTCTTCCTGCTTTAACCCTCTTGCGACCAGTGATGTATATATATGTCGAAGCCTTTTCTTTCATAAATTGAAAACTATGCAAGATTTTGTGATCTATGACCGTTTAACTTAAATTGGGATAAATTTAGTATCATATCCGCAATCATTTTTCATTGTTATCGCCCAAACAAGAATCTTATTAAGATCTATTTTTCTACAAAATGTGTGTCTTAATCTTTTGACGATCAAATGGTCAAAATTTTAACGTCAACTTCAAGCCTGTACCTTCTCCCTGCAAAAAATTTTAAGTAGGATTCTTATGAGAATCTCATGAGAAATTGAAACAAGTGCCTTATAGCTGTAAATATATAAAAACATATAATATCATGTACATTATATGCATCTATTAGTCATACAAGTATCGTACGGAATATGTAAAGTTTTATTACACGATAGAAAATAGTTTCATAGGTAGTTTTATTAGCATACAATCATGAATGTTTTGAGTTGAAATTTTATGGAAATTACATAAAAATCTCATCACAACTATGTCAATTTTCATACAAATCGCAAATATTATCAAATAGTGTTTCCGTAACATAGTGCGAGAACTACCCTACTGAAAATGTTCGTAATATCATATGATAAATCATATGAGATTTTTAAAATATCAGTCGATCCGGGAAACTCTTCATGTATTTCTCATGTAATTATAAGAAATAATAATATGAGAAAATGAATTACAATCATCTGGATTCCTCTAAGATATTAAAGAAATTATAAAAATCTCATATGATTTATCATATGATTTTACGGAAATTTTTAGCAGGATACACGACATTTATATGAAATTTACAAGGTACTTGTTTAAAATTCTCATGTGATTCTCATGCGAATCCTAACTAAAATTTTTCGCAGGCCAATTAAAATCCATGTGGAAAAAATATTGGGATACATATTCTTCTGTAAAAAAGTCTCATCTTTCGAATGACATAGCCAAATTTATCAATAAATGACAGCAAATTGTTTCTTTTTAACAATAAACAAATAGAACGCTGATTTTTTTTCTGTAGTCAGTACTTAAGAACATTCTAACCTATCAAGATGCGGGACCCGAATGTTGTACTTCCAAAATATACTTTTAGATACTTTGTTTTTTATTGTTAACCGATGCAAAATGGCGTCCGAATGCCCGAAATTCTTGACAAATCACAGTAATGTGCCCTTTTGAAGTCTAATCTAAGTTTTAGCGGGAAAAATAACTTTCGTTTTGTGGCAACAGATTAGAAGCATATTAGTAAAATTAGCTCATACAATTGATTTTCAAGATGGTGGCCGTGACGAATTAGCTAAAATAACGTATTTACACAGCTTTATAGCCACTGTATAATGTTCAAACCTCTTTATTCAATAGTTTTAGGAATTCTCAGGATCATTAGATCTAAATTCATTATTAGCATATCAAATTGAAAATGGCGGATCCAATATGGCGGACCGCAAAATAAAAAATACCGATTCAGAAAAAAAAAATACTACCGTATTTTTACCAGATGCGCTCATGGAACTCCCATTATAAAAATACTCTTTTATGTAATACAGTAGTCCTCCCCTTTAGTTTACTTCCCTCAAGTTTTATACTTCCCGTAAGTTTTGCGAGTTTCTTCCCATATGTTTTGCCGCGCATGCGCACGGCGCGCAGAAGGGTTCAATATATCTATACTCCATGAGTTAAACTTAAGGGACGAAGCCGCCATCTTGAAAGCCCAATTGTAAAACTTAAGGGGAGGACTACTGTAAGTGGACGGGTACGATTAGATCATATATTTACGACAAATCAAGTTGTAATATTGCTCTTTACAATATTGGTCAGCAGTATTGGATCCGTCATTTTTAATTTGGATAATCTGATATGAGATTTGGAATCAGCGAAACCTCCGAGTACTAATTTTCAGGTAAATCGGACACTTTTACAAAATTGATCCGCCATTTTGAATTTGCGAAAAGTGACACCGGATTTGTAATCAGCGACCTCAAAAACATTAAACACGATACTTTTCTCCTTCCATCTTGTTGGTAAAAAAACATTGGCATTTGGTCGCGTTTTACTCCGAGATAATTAAGAGGGTTAATTAATATGAACAAATTTCTCGTCGTATCAATTTTGACGTATGAGTCAGTTATATGGATGTATGACAAATGTTCAAACGGAAAAATGTCCGACTAATATAATTTTGCCGTTCAAATTTTTGGCTTTCTTATGTAAAATATACGGTTGGACATTTTTTCGGTCGTGTCCATTTATAATACAAATGTTGATCAACTTGGGAAGGTTTAGTTTAACACCAGTTCGGCCTATAAATCAGATACACGCCCAAGTTTCATTGATTTTAGTTATTTCTGCTATTTGTTTTCCATTTTCCACCATATTACAGATCTATTACGTATTCATAATTAACGATTAAATCAGAGCAGATATTTCTTATATCAAGAAAAATCTTTGTCGTAAGTTTTATTTACTTTTAAATATAATGTGTCATGTATGATATTGGGTAATTCTACGATAAGAGGTCATTTGTGCGGCAATAGGTTTTAAACAGATTTTTTATTCTAGATATTGTAATTTTTTGCAATGAATCACACCATCTTAATGTACTTTATAATAACATCACGATATGATGCTCAATTAAAGCACATTTTTCTGAAATTCCTTATTAAAGTTTAAAAAATTCTCTTTAATTTAACTTACAGACAGTAAATACCTTCTTTGTATCAGTTGCTAAACTAATTAAAGTATATTAGCTCGAATGTAAATAAATATATTGAAGTATTGCTAAGGAAAAGTACAATAATATTTGTTTATTTTCATTTATTTTCGAGCTTTTTTTTGGTTATCTACCCTGGCGAATTTCGGTCCGTTAGTGTAAACATAAATATTAGACGGTCATATTCAAATTGGCCGTCATTGTTTATTTCGTGTAACGCGTAATTTTCACTAACAAAATGAAGTTAATTGTCACCCTTTTACTTTTGTTCGTAATCGGGTTTTACTGAACTTTCACTGAGTATTAAAATTACAATTATTTTTTATTTTATTAATTTTAAAACTTCAAGCCAATGTGACATTTTAAACATTTTTATTTCTTTGTTCTTTATCATTTCCATATTTAACTCGAATTAATCATGGAAAAGACAATGAAACTGTTTAATACATTTAGTGAAATTAGACTTAAAAATTTTGGGAGTACCTTTTGAACTCAAATTTTTAATTTTCTTTCTAAGCATTGGCTCTTATTTTCGCCAACTCTAGTATAGTTACCGAGATATCTATGAGTTTACGTGCCCAATTTCTCTTTTCTAACTGATCATGAAAGTATAACTGATGTCACTGCGTAGATTCTTCTAGTCGAGATGTGTTACCAGAACACGCATTGGCTTATTACTGGAACATGGCTATCATCATTTTCAGTGTGTGAAAGTAGGGCCGTAATTTCTATTCACACAGAAACAAAAATTATTTTAACATTTCCACGACAAAAATTTGAAATTTTGTACTTTTCCTATACAGAATTTGAAAATTCTGAGCCAGTTAGAAAGTAAAAGCATATAATGATAACACTGGTCATCAAATTTTTGTTATTGAGTGTATATCAAAATGGCGGATTCAAATGTCGAAGAATTTCTTAAATTCAATCCGATTAGTTTTGAACTATCATGCGAGTTTTCAAGGTCATTATTGACGAATAAGTCAGTTTTCAAAAATTCAAAATCACGAATCCAATATCGGCGAACCAACTTTAAACAAAATGAATTAACATAATGGGAAATTATAATATTTAATATGAGTAATGTTTAATGATGTATATTTGTTAATTAAAAATTTTTATTTGCATACTATATTTTATTTACGATACTACATTACAAATTGTTACAAAAAAAATATTCTTTTCGGCCAGGCGAGCGTAAAATTCGATTTTACGCCTTCATGTGCGGGCGAAAAATCGTATTTTACGCCCTCGGAAGTTACAAATACATAGGATAAGAGTTTCCCACCTCTTTCAGTTTTAAATTTAAGCACAAATCAAATTTTGTACTCGCGGAGGCCGTAATATATTATTATTATAGGCGTAAAATGACATTTTACACCCTTAATACAGAAGCAGCTATTTCAATTCAGCAGGCGTCAGATTTTGCGGCCGTAAAATGGCCATTTCACGACCAAGGTATTAGATAGGGATTTTACTTATTGTTAGTCATTATTTGTAAAAATGACTATTTTTACACCTGTGAAATGCAAAAATAATGTTGTCACTCTTATTGTACGCCCTTGTTACGAAAACTATTATATTTTGTCTGCACAGTGTAAAATATACTAATTCGAAAAGCATTTGCCTAATTTGATGAATTATTCTGAAATATTTTTTGGTCCATGTGAGTTACAGTAACAAAACCGATTTTTGTATAGTCGATTTCTTATTATCATTGATGTAAACGTGTCATACTAAAATAATAATAATATAACATTAATCGATAATTCTCTTTTACAAATAAGACATACGTAATATATATGCGCAACAAACTTGTTTAATATTCCATTGAATGAAATTGAAATCATGAGAAGTAGGCAAAGTACCTTATTCCCGAGATGACATCCAAACAGGTTTCTTAAGAAAGTGAATTTAACCGTTTTGTATTTATTGCATAAATAATTATAATTAAAGTAATATTTGATACAAAAATATTTTAAATTCCAATAAGTTCCGTCTTATTTCTGTGTTTTTTTTTTTATTAATTATAATAGTTGTGTTTGTACAAAACAGATAATTACGTAATAATCATAATTAAAATAACGCAAGTTTAATAATGTGCAACAGAGTACACGGTTTTTGTAATACATTTTGCTGCAATTCTTTAGCAGCTGCATTTAAGCATTTCAAAGTAAGATGTGCGTTACAACTGAAATTTATAATAAATTCATTAATAGCGTGCGCTTCTTGTAGTGAGCACCAATATGCCGACACCAATTAGAATTCACATCCTGCCTCGAGAATCGCTATTTCTGGTGCAATAAATTGTGAACTTCAGCCATGTTCTACTAACTTTACTTTTTTATTACGAGGGTAATGTTTATTGTTGTTCATTTAAATTATTGCATTATTATTTTTGCATGTAATTTGCACAAATGTTCTTAATAGATTATTTGTGAAAAAAAAAGTTATTTTATTGATTTATAATATGCATATGGGTGATTTTTTCTTAAATCCTTCGCCGGTCCTCTGACGACGAATTTCTACTCAGGCCATAAAATTCAACTTTACTCCAGACAAAAGAAAAATTAAAAATTCTGAAGCCATTTAAGCCTTATAGTGTAAGGAACGAAAATAAAATTGGCAGAAACACAGAAACGACGAACGGATTTTTATAAAATCTTTTACTGGGTGGTTTTCGGGGTCGCTGATTACGAATCTGATATTAGCTTCTGAAATTCCAAATGGCGGATCGGATATGGTGTACGACATTTTAAAAATAACTTTAGATTTAGTCCAAACTTCTTACTTCGAGGGTTTCAATGTCGGTAATTATGAGGCCAATGTTAGATATTCAAAATTCAAAATGGCGGATACAATATGGTGACTGAAATTTGAAAAAATTGCTTGAAATTCCCTACAATTTGCTTACTTGGAGGTTTTAAAGAGTCGCTTATTGCAAATCCTATGTCAGTTTTTTAAAGTCAAAATGGTGGAGCCAACATGGCGGACAAATTTTTAAAAACAATTTGTTGGTTTTTATAAAACTCCGTATTGAAGAGTATAGAAAAGTATACATGCATTTTTCGTAAAAAAATCTAATTTAAAATTCGTAATTTTGTATCTGTGCACATGAAATAAGAGAGTAAAAGATTTTTTGGATTTATAAGTCTGTGCTAAATGCAAGTAATTAGTGTAAATTAGCGATCTTTTCCGAAGAATGTAAGCTAATTTAGTTGCACAATTGAACATTTTGCAGCCATTTTCAGCAATTACATGCATGATTAATTTTTTCCTCGTAGCGTACTGAGATAAATTATATGAAAATTTTTCTTATTTTGACTAGAACTCAGAGGGCAGACCTGTAATTATGGTACTATTTACTACTATTTTGCTCAATTTACCTATTCAGATACAAAAACTTTAATGTAGAGAACACTGCAGAGAGAAATGTAGTCTCCTGATTATTCGTCTACCATATTTGATGCGTCATTTTGAATTTTGAAAAATTGACATCGGATTCATGATCAGCGACTTCAAAACCCCCCAAATAATAAGTTTCAAACTGATCCGTTCAATTTTTAAAAATTTCATCCATGATGTTTACTCCTCCATTTTTAATTTTGAAAGACTCATGTCAGATTCATAATCAGCGACCTTAAACCCCCGAATATCGAGTTTTAAGCGAATCCGTTCAATTTTGTTCAAATTCGTCCACCATATTTGATCCGCAATTTTTAATTTTGAAAAACTGACATCGAATTCATGATCATCGACCTTGACAACTCCCGAGTAAAAAGTTTCAAACGAATCCGTTCTATATTTTTCCTTCAATATTCCACTAAAAAATACTATGAATGATAATTATAAATTTGCCAATTATTGTCTAAAAAATAAAAAATAACATCGTGAATGACATAATTCATCAGTGTCATTGTAAAAAGAATAACATTCTACGACATGTTGACATGCGATAAGACCTGAAAATACAAAATTTTTAAAAAACGAGCGTGTCAAACGAATGGGAATTTGACTAGACACAACACGATCGATACACTTTTAAGTTATGTATGGAACATTATACACACTTTAAAATATAATCCAGTAAAGGGTCTAGCAGGATAAGAAGGTCCAATCTGCCCCAGCAGGGATTCAGATGAATGAAATTTTATCCTTTTCTATGTCGAAAAATAATAATTCTCAGAAATTTTCAACTCCCTATCCCCAAAATTTGCGCTCGCTATAGCAAAAAACGTGAATTTTCCGTTTTTATTTGTTATTTCGTAACCACACTATGCAATCTTTACGATATATGAGCCAATTTTGAAGCTAATTTCAAGCCCTACAAATTATCTTTAAAACACTTTGACCAAAAATGAATATTTCTCAGGCTAGAGCCGATAAAAAGAGAAAAAAATGCTTATTTTTGCGGTTTATGCCACTAACTCGTTTTGTTCAACAGCTAGTGAATTTTTGTATAGGAGAAAGTTGTAGAGCTTAAAAAGAACTACAATTTAACACCCTAAGTTGTTTCGTTTTGATAGAAATTGAACCAAAAAATGAGAAAAATACCGTTTTTATTTTTGTTTACTATGGCACACCACTTTTAAAAATCTGAAAAAAATTGACCATATAGATTGGCCTAAAATTCATCTTCTTGAATTTTTTCAAGTGGGCGTTTTTTTTTAAACGCGAGAAAACATGTTTTGATTTTTTAATGAATTTTTTAAAAAGTTTCTATAAGGTCAAATGACTTGAAAAAATTTTCGTAGCTACACTCTAATATTATTTACACGCATGAATAAAAAATAAAAATTGAAAATTCACGTTTTTTCCTATAGCGAGCGCAATTTTGGGGATAGGGACTTGAAAATTTCTCAGAATTATTATTCTTCGACATAGAAAAGGATAAAATTTCATTCATCTGAATCCCTGCTGGGGTAGATTGGACCTTCTTGGGACAAATTGTTGTCCACGCTTCAAGTGGGGCTCTCACACGTTTGTAAATTCACGCAGCTTCCATAAATGTCACTGCTGCATTTGCAAAATATTAACTTCTAATTGTACATTTACAATTCAAACATGAAGTTATAGAGTAAAACAATAGTACAAAGTAGAACAGGTTAAAATCTCCACGAGCATGGTAATTTTACAACCAAATCGGAGAATTGCAGGTTCTGTGGTAAAGTTCCTGGTACAGGGTCTGTTATATGAAACATATATTAGAATCTAGATTGCATCAGTTATCTCAAGATGATAAACATAAATTGTACGTATGATAATCTCAGATTCTAAAAATGCAACATCAGAGATTTTTGCTGTTATTATCACAAGTTGTAACTTTCACTAAAAATCATTATAAAACTGATACTGCAGCATGTGGCCATAATATAATTTTATGTACATCTTAAATTAATTATTGTCGATGTAAGTTCGAAGACAATTTTATGTATATATGTATGGCAACAGAAGTTGATTGTTAAGATCTAGTGACGTAAAGGGAGCAAATAAAGTACTTTATGTAACATATGCACGAAAAAGGGCTATTCTCTTCCCAGATTTGAAAAAGTCTAGTTTCCAGGCATTGTTATATAAAATATCGATGAACCATTTCAAAATCCTATATCAAGTAAATAATTTCACCATCAATTTTTTATCTACTTTTCTCCGTATACTGAATGTAAATTATTTTTGTTTTCAGAAGCGAATGGAATAAAGCCTGCAGTAAGTTCATCGTACGTACCAATCTGTCAAAAAACTGTAACATACATCGTGGCTGCTGTGCTCTTCAACAAACAGGATGAAGTCCTAATGATGCAAGAAGCGAAACGACAGTGTTTAGGAAAATGGTACTTGCCAGCGGGTAAAGTGGAACCTAACGAAAGCCTACTAGATGCAGTGAGACGTGAAGTTCTCGAAGAAACCGGCCTAATAATGGAACCCACGTCGTTAATAATGATAGAATGCGCCAGCGGCTCCTGGTTCAGGTTCGTCATGGCTGGAAACGTTGTGGATGGTACGTTAAAAACTGCAGATCGTTCTGACGATGAATCGCTGCAGGCTTCCTGGGTAAAGGACGTTGCGAGTTTGCAGTTAAGATCCAACGACATTCTGACATTGATACAAAAAGGACGAGAACGTCTGAAGAAGGTCAATGGACCATGGCACGCAAATTTACTACCGGTGGAAAGACCCAGAAACAAACTGTATCTTCGATTAATCGCGTGCATCAAAAAGAAAGCAACGTTAGTAATAGTCAGCATTGTTCTTTATTTGATAATTTAGGTCCATTGAAAATCACGCTCAGATGCAGTGGTTTCAGGTGTTGCAGGGGTAACAAAAATGTAGATTATTTTTTCGTGTTTTTGGGCATGGTTTATATTGATCTTAACAATACAATGTTACCATTTGTAATCACACTATCACAAAAGAGTATTCGGTCATAACCTATCAGTCTTTATATATTTTGACGAATTGAATCTGAAGTTAGTTTAGCACAAGTGTGTTTGCTATATATTTTACGGAACTTATTCTAAATCAGAAATCTGTTGAGCTACTTCAATTACAAATATTGCAAAATCGTGAGAACTACCTGCACGTTCATGTCATTTGTGATTGAATCATATTTGGGAATGGGAGTTTTCTCCATAAATACAGTCTGATAGGAGATGCAAGTTTCATGGCGTGTTTTTCTAAAAGCTTTAGGTGACAGGATCTCTTTTACAACAGCTTGTAAACAAACCCTATAAAGGCATCTTGAATCAGTCTTTTGCAAACAACGGAACGGGTAGAATAAGTTTTCACCTGTGTGTTATGGCAATGTTGATGGTGGTTTATCCATACTGTGAGGGGTCTAAGACATCAGATGACCTAAGATAACCACCGACTAACTTTTAAGATGGCTGCTGTTCCAAAATAAAAGACAGACAACGCTCCATTTGTACATCTTTCATTGGAACACCGGTTGTCTATATTTATGACAACTGCTGTCCCAATCTAAGACAGTCGGTATCTTAATCGACGAATGGCAGCCATCTCCCGTTTTGAACCAGGGCTATCTCTACTAGCACGTCTGTAATCTTAAACTTCTCTCACTATGGGTGGAAGAGAGGTTCTATTATGGGAAAAAATTCCTTAGCAGTCTGTCGCTCATTTTTCTCCAGGATAAGGTGAACGACCTTTGGCAAATTTTGGCGCTGAAACTTTTGTCCTCCTCGACGGCGTTTGATATTTCTTTTCGATGGTCCCTTTTTGAACGGCGATCAGCTGTTCCAAATGATTGGGCGTCCTGTATTCTTCCCTGGAGTTTTTCGGAGCCTCTGGTCTGCTGAACGACGGACTTGTTCTGTGGATCTCGGTTGCTTGGCCAGATGAACTTCTCTGACTGAAGAACTTGAATTCTTCTCGTGGTAGAGAAGACGAACTAGTCTGCATCGCCGGAAAATCTCCCCATGATTCTCTACTACGATTCCTACTATTCTCTAGTATGATTTTCTATTTTGAAAATGGTGGATTTGTGTGTTGGACAGGTTTTGGAAATAGGCCAAGGAGGAAGCATGCATTAACTAATGCTTTTGCATTATTGTTATACGATACGGTGTAGTAGATAGCTGTTTCGAACGTACCCGTTTTCTCTTTTATTCTTAGAAAAGTCAAAAAGCGGTAACTTGATCGTTATAAGAAAAGTTTTTCGGCTTGAGCAACGCGAGCCATCTTCTGATTTATGGCCAATAAAAGTTAAAAGAAAGTCTAATTTGAAGCGGTTACGTTCTAACATGCTGCATCTACGTGATCTGAACGTTATATTAAAAAAAGGGACTCGTTTGCCCGATACCGACATACGATTACGAACATTTTCGGATTTGTGAATGCATACAAAAAAAAAAGGGTAATCGCGCTAGTTACGGGGACGTAACAGAAACATTGGGCTAGAATGGCACCACCACAACTTTGGTGCCAAAATATAATAAGAACTGTAATAGTCATGAGATGAATATAAATTGAGAATTTAATGTAGCAAAGCTAAAGTTTAATTAGTAATTATCGATGAACTCGAAAACCCCCGAGTAACAAATTCTGTTCTAATGATGGAATTTGTTAAATTTCTGTCAGTCGTACTGTATCAGTCATATTGAATTTAGTAAAACTAACATCGATTTCGTAATTAGCATTAATTAATAACGAATCCGACGAATTTTGAATCAATCATTTAAAATTTTTGAAAACCGATTTAAAATTGGTAATCAGTAATCCCAAAAACTTTAGTATAATCATTTTTGTAAATAACTGTATTTTACAATAAGAGTGCGAAATTTTGTCGCAGTTTTTTCTGAATTAAATCAAGTTGTTTCAATAGTTCTTGTTTATTTTTATAAGGAATTTCAATTTAAAGTCTGTTGACCCTGTTACTAAAACAGATGCTCTGTATTACCAAATTTCGACCGTAAGATTGTCTCCTTAGTGTAATCCAACGTTTTGGTAAGTCAGATGCTCGAAAAAATCTCCAAAATTGCATTTTTGCATATATTAAAGTGTATTTTAGCAACCTTCAGCTATTTTTGTAAGATTTATTAAAATTTTTTTGGAGTGTATGAACTAAAAGGACTTCAGATTCAGCTAGTTAACGTACATAACGAGTAGATTAAAAATACAGATCACTTTCTTAGATCTATGATACAAAATATTGATCAGATAATTTTTGTTTAAAGAAGTATTTCTTATTTTATTGGATACCGAATAAGTAACTTTCGAGCAATTTCACTGATAGGAAGTCATTAAAAAATAAATATGAAAATATTAATGAAACGACAAAATAGAAAACCTGTCAGTTCATTTTCTACCCTCCAATAATTCACCCTTGGAGTTAGGCAATCATGACTTCAATGTGTACAATATGAAAAATTTCAAAGGGAAAATGATAATTTTTAATTGAATGAACAAAACGTTCCGTTTTCTGCAGTTTTAAATATAAAAATAATGTTTGTAATAGCATTTAAATTATAATAATTTTAATAAAAAACTTTTTTTCAGGAATAGGATGCACGCGTTAATGTCGGAAAAGACGTCGTTACATCTGCCAGTTTGTGAAGTTAATCCATCGAAGAATTTACATTCCACGTTACATAAATTTATGGTCGTGAGTACTAGACATTAATTTTACTCCAGAAACCAGTCATTTAATATTATTTTTTTTATTACTAAAACTTTTAAACCAATGGATTTCATTGTGTCTTATTAGACAAGTCCAGTATACGCTTTCTTCAGTTTAGTAGACGCTGTAACGGTGTGTTTTGTTATGAGGCACCATGCTTAGAGGTGGCGGTGTTTCAGAAGAATATAAAGAAAAATAAGGGACAGGGAAGAAATCTTTCAATTATTTTGTTTATATTTATTGTGCTTGTTTACAAACCTGCATGTCGCTGTACAAATATCAACGCGGTTGATCAATATCAGTTAGTTTGTGTCGCGAAGATCACTAAGGATCGGTGGCGATTCCGGTTTGCGCGTCGCGGTATGGGTGATTGAGTAGTATTCTTTATTTTATTATATTTGTTTACGATTAGTTTCGTGCCTTGGGCAAGGTCTGATCACATAGCCCAACTGACGAGTCCGTGGGCAGACCTGGGACGAAACCTCGATCCATGTTTAATAATAATTTATAGAAAAATGTAACTATGCATGCAGTAACATTTTAATTTGCGATCGTCAACCCTTTAATATTAAAAAATGGTTTCAACGTTCTGCTAGACAGTCTTTATCTTGATTGAATTTCATGACAGTCGATTAGAAAGCGTATAAGTTATTTTTTTTGTCCCTTTGGTTTTTGGTTCTGTAGGACCAAAGGGCAGTTTCATTGTGGCTGAAATGTGGATGGCATATCTTGACAAATACATTCATTGTTGATAAAAACGCCTCAAATCGAGTATTTATGTTCTTTTTATGTAATAATTACATAGGCCAACAAAATTTATACCCAGAAATCGGATTATACTGTCCCGAAGGTTTTCGATGCGTTTAATCCACATTTGGCTGCATAATTGTTCTTTCACGTCAAGATTTTGAGATATCCTAACCTAAAAGTGTAAAAAACACTGTTTTTGCTCATATTTAGTAAGTTTCTATGCCGGAACAAAATTATTCTTCGCGTGAAATTTGTCGTGAACAATATTAAGATGCTATTTTTCAGCTTTAAAATGCTTTTTTAGTCATTCCGATGCGATTTTTTTTATCGCGTTAAGGAAATATGTAATAACATGAAAATAAATAACAACTAAGACCAACTTTTTTGCTAAAAATTGACCTATTACGTCAAAATGTTAAAATATCCTAACCTAAAAGTGCAAAAAAACACAGTTTTGCCAATCTTCAGTAAGTGTTTGTGGCGGAATAAATGTTTTCTCGTAATTTGACAAAAACCAGATTAACCCTTTGCGGCATAGTGACACTCCAGAGTGTCACGTTTTTCTATCCACTTATTCCCATTTTTCTAATAGTAGTTCACATGTTTTAACGCCAAATTTTTTACAGCATATAGTCTGCACTATTCTTAATTATACTAGAGGCATAAAAAATGTTTATTGGTATATACATATATTGTCATAAATTAAAAAAAAAGTGTAAAAAACACGTTTTTTTACAATAAATGTAATTGTGACTAAGCTACATGATAAAAAAATTTGAAAAAAATCTGTATGAAGTATTTCGGGTCGCTAATAACGAATCCGGAGCCAGTTTTCCAAATTTCAAAATGGTGGATCCAATATGGCGGATCTAAATTTAAAAAATTATATTTGACCCGCCATATTGCATCTGCCATTTTGAATTTTCAAAATATGAGGTCAGATTCGTGATCAGCGACCCCAAAAACCTCTGATTAGCAAGTTTCAGCTGATTCCCATTTAAAGAAAAATGTATGCCGCAAAGGGTTAAAATGCATTCATCAGAAACCTAAGTATATTTCTCCGACTGTTCTCGATTTTTTTAATCAAAATCTCGACGTATAATTTCTCTATGGCGTCAACATTTTGAGATATCCTAAACTAAAGGTGCAAAAAACGAAAATTATAATCGTACCTTGACAAAAATTTCAATAATTGAACAAAAAATCATACGAAATTACTAAAAAACCATTTTAAAGTTGCTGAATTGCACTTTAATCTGGTTCTTGCCAAAGTGTGAACAAGCATTTTGTTCCTCCGTACAAAATTAATGAATATTAGCAAAAACAGGGGTTTTTTGCACTTTTAGGTTAGGATATCTCGAAATTTAGACGTGATGGAACAATTCTGCGTCAAGATTTGGATTCAGCTCGTTGACAACGTTCGGAAATTAATTTGAACAATTCAAAATGGTGGACGCATTTTAATAAATATATCCGTTCTATATAAAAGCGCATAAAATTGTTATATTTACGTGTATTTTAGTGTAATGATTTCGAATCTGAGGCCGCTATTTTAAAATTCAATATGGCGGCCCAAAATATGGCTGGCTCACCTTTATAAATGATGAATTCTAACAACAAATTCATGATCACAAGTAACTCTTATGGATGCAATCAGTTTTTCTAGTTTTTTTTCTTACAAAAATAAATGAGATATCCGATATTCTATCAATTTTATCAATAACAACCGCCATTATGAATCTGACATTTTGTATGTTAAATTTATGCCTTCGACTTTAAAGTACAAAATATTATTACATTAGGGAGGCTGATAAATAAATCGATATAACCTAAAATTCAGAAATTTACAAAATTCGTACGGTATAATTGCAGTGACTTTTTTTCGACAAAAATAAGCCGTCATTCGTTAAAATTCATTTTTAAAGAATTTTTAAGTGGCGATAGAAGTTTGAGTCGTTAACAAAAGTTGTTTAACAAATTATTTTTGCAGGTCTCCATTTTGTTTTTCAAGACAAATAATACTTTCACTCTTCACCAATGTCATTATTAGTTAAACCATTACTTTTAATGGTTTTTTTTTAGGAAATATTCGGCGAAAGCGTACCTCAGCATCGTCCCCACGGATTGCTGTCGGTGGAATTCAGCGGAACTGGAGACGGAGACGGCCTTTGCCTCACATTACTGGTCGCTTTCAGGCCACCCCTCGAGGAAGTGACGATCGCCGGAAAATATATCTGGCACGAGTTGCCCCAGGTCCTCGCCGACGGCCTTGCTGCACGACTGCCCAGGAACATGACCGTCCAGTTGAATGTGGTTCGCTGATATAGAAAGAGTAAAACTCGCGTGCAATCAGGTATTCCGCCCAAAGAAGGATGAGCGTTTGTGCAATTATCGAAATACTCGTCATTTCATTACACATATAATTTGTAACTTATTAATTCGCGCATAATTTTTGTAAAGGTTTATTTTTATTTTCTAGACGACTTACTTTAAATCGACATACGTTCTCTTGACGTATTTGTATCAGTTTACGAAGTAAATTATATTTTTACTTACTTTTTTCATGTACTAATTATACGGTTAATATGGTGACAATTAAGTCTCAGCAATTGGAAATAGATTGTAATGAATTGAAAACTGCATTAAAAGAAAGGAAGAAAATAGCAAAATAACTTTAATACATCGAACTTAGAAATATCCGTTTCCAATTACTGTGGTCTAATTTTGCTCAGGCATGAGCTAAAGAAATGTGTTATTGACTGAAGAGGATGACTGGTGACCAAAATTGAAACTGTTTCGAGTCTGAAACTTCCAAAAAGTGGGGAAACTTTACGCCGTAAATATTCATTTATTAGGAATATTTTTCTGAATTTTTTTATAGAAATAGTTTTGACTTTAAAAGTGCTACCAGGTGAAGTAATAAGATTTGGTACGTACAAATAATAAAAATTAAACTTCAAAGTTTCTCGGATAACGAAACCAACAACGAGAAGGAAAAACTAACCTCAAAATTGTATGTAACAGAATTATAAATGTTACTTTATAAACCAAATACGGCATAATTTGAACTTCTTTCAAACACTCGAAGTTTTTAACTTTTGCCACCAGATTCCTCTTCTGTAAGATTTAAATGCTGCTAAATCAAGTTGATAATTTAATTCCAAATATCACAATTTAAAATAGAATATAATTAAGCAGCTACAGTAGTCCTTCCCTTATTCTAATTTGTCCAGCCAGACAAGATGGCGGCCTTCTCCCCTTATTCTAATTTTTTCCTCTCCCCCACTACTAAAATTTGCTGTCTCACTGTTGTCTCTTTTTCCTTTGTTGCGCATGCGCCGTTATTTTTATTTAGAAAATCTACACGTCAACACACGTCAGTGGGGAGAACGCGTGAGGGGAAATATTAGAATAGGAAAAGAGAAGAAATTAGAATAACGGAAGACATTACAATAAGGGAAGGACTACTGTACTTTAGAGAGCGAAAACAACTATTTTCAATTTTGGGGTTACGGAATTGAGTCAGCATGAGATTTGGTTTAGCAGTTTCGTTAGAGGCTTTCAAAACGACCATGTCAATAAAAATTCATCCTAACAAATGAAAAAGCAATTTTGTAAATTAGACATATTAAAGATATACTTATAATAGATAAGATTAGGAATTGACATCGACATGGCCGAAATAGCCTCTTAAGGATCTTCTAAAGCTTTTCGGTTGATAACGTAAATTTTTTATTTTATTATAAAACTAAAAGGAAACTACCACGATTCCTTGAACTTTGCTGTGCATTTAAAAAAAGTGAATTAAATTAGATTTGTTCTATTTAATTTCAATATTTGAGGTTAGGAATTTAAGTTTTCAACCGAACGGCTTTAAGCGAATCAATGTTAAAATGTATCGGAAAGTATTAAACGTCGAACGAAGAAATAGGTAACGAACAATTGATGCACAAGACAGTTTTAAGACTTTCCTCAAAGGGTTTCCTAACCTAAAACTTTCACTGTCGTGTTCAAACGTTTTCTGCCAGTGTTTAAGATTATTGGAAATGTTTATTTTCGTAGCTACATCGTATAATAGTACGCATTTTGCGTAATGTTGTGAACAGTACTCTTGCTTCGCAAGTTCTATTTTAGCAGATCTGTTGATTCAGACTGTGTACATATCGTATCGATCAAGTTTCACCGCAGTATTCTCGAAGAATTAACTAGTTATTGGATAAATATGCATTCCAAATAACCTAACTTTCTAAAAAAAACTCGGGGAATTAAAAATATATTCGGTAGATTCGAACGTCACGATATTAAATACGAATACAGGTCTAAATATTACAACAAAAAATATTAGGCCAAAATATTACGGACAAATTATTACGATACAAAATATTACGGTTTAAAAATGTTATAAATAAAATTTTAAACGAAGGTAATTAACTCTTTTCATTAAACACGTAAAAACATGGAATAAATTACACACGATGTAGAACGTGTAACTTTGGGGTTATGTTGAAACTTTATTCCTATGTTACTACATCGAGTCGCGAGAATTTTTACATCAAATGTAAATGAAGTTTTACATCAAACATCATTTCACATCTTTTTATACCTTAATATTATGAGCAAAACCTAACCTAACCTAACCTATCCTAACCTAACCTTTCACAATATCATATTTTACGTACACCAACAATAGATTTATTTCATGGTTAAAAAATTTATACACGGAAAAAGATTTACATTGATTTCATAGGTGCCTCTGGCAAAACAGAAACTATAATGAACAAGGCAGTTTATTAAAAAAACTGTAATAGACAGACAAATTATGCAAGTCTCAGAAAATTCCGAAACTTACAACGGAAATATGAATATGAATCAACGAGGAAAGGCGCAGACGCGACGTTAGCCTCTTTAGAAGAGACACGTGTGATTCCTGTTGTAGACGTTGGGTTTTGATTCAATCATAAGAGATTCCTTAATGTAGCTTCGATACCTAAAGTATTTCATATCCGAATATCATAAAATCGTTATGATGTTGAAACGAGTACAATCACAATATTGGAATCTGACATGAAACATGCGATACCTGGTGGCAAATCGCGAAAGCTCTGCAAGTCCAAAGTTTATATTGCTAAGCATAACAGGAAGTATTATTTTTTATCTAAAAATTATTTATTTTGGTATTCGCGTTTTATAAGCTCAAATACAGATCGCTGCATAGTAAAAGATTGCTACAGTAGAGCAGAAAAGGATCTACAACTCCAATTTCATCCCAAAGGTAAAGGAAAGCTTTGTTTTGTTTGAAAAAATATTTTGAAAAAAAAGAGAAAGTGGACAAATTAAAAGCGTGGACAATTGCTTTAAAAGTGACAAATGTAAAGCGACGAATGAAAGTTTGTTCGTTGCATTTTAAGAAAAATGATTATATACTGACAGGTTAGTGAGGTTAACTTGTGACATTTAAGTACACTGTAAAAAATACGAATGAATTTTACAAACTCATAGTAATTTTCACGTTATATAAATTTGGTAATATTCCCACGTGTCAAATAGTGTTTTTATTATTTGAGGTTAGGATTTTTATTTTTAAACGGGACAGTGCCCTTAAATTACATGTGTAAATAATTATAAAACATAACAATAGACTGCCCGAAGTAAAACAATTTATATGAAAAACATAATAGAAATAACGTATATATCATAAATTCCATAAACTAAATATTAATATTCTCTTAGTGAAGACTCGTTTAAGGTAGTTTTTAGCTTGCTTAGTTGACTTTGTTGTTGTGGTGTCTTATCATTATTGATTTGTACGTTAAATTTATCAAATAATGTTCTATTTTTCAAAAGCCATAATGCTTGAACTTGATTGTTCAATGTAACCTTTAAAGGTCTCGGTTTCCCTTGCCCAGATATTTTGCCAAGGCGCTGCGCATCAAAGACAAGATTTGCACATGGGGTATCAGCAATCATTGATATGAAACTTTTCTTGTCATCCTCCGGAGTATTATTTTCTTTCAAATTGTAACAGATGATATTGGTTGAACGAATGCTTCGTTCACGTTGCTCATCTTCAGGTAGTGTTGACTGTGATGTCTTTTCAGATTCTTCTAAGGAACTAACTCGAGTATGAAGATCAATAGTCTCCAATTTCATTTCAGTTCGAAGATTCTCAATGTCGTCTTTTACTTCTTTCCGAAGATCAGCAAATTCAGTGCGAATATCGTTAATAGCAGAATCTATTTTTGCATTTATATTTGCTTCACTTGTTGACATTTTTTTTATTTATACTAGCCATCATAGCTTTTAAAGCCGAATGCAAATCATCTCTTGTCAACGGAGGTTCATTACTCGAGTCACTTACTACTAAAGCCGGAGTAGAAATGGAGCATTGCAGATGGGACAATGCACTGATTTAACGACAGGCTTATTACATTGCATACACACTTTCTCCATTCTAACCTTATTTAGATACGTGTTCAAGTGATTTGTAGGTTAGAAACAAACAAGTCAGCATTCAGACATTAAAACTTCTAGTCTGCGTTAATGACCTCAACAGGACAACACACCACCGAACTGCACGACGCCTCAAACATCAACCGTGACACTTTCAGAATTCCACAGCTACACTAAATTCAACCAAACAATCAAACCAGAGAAAAAACAAAACTTTTACAATATTTTTGTAAATTTACCAGACAGCACTGTGGATTGACTACATCAAGCATAGTGAAAGTACAACGCGTTGTAATTTGACAATGCTACACGTTGGTAATATTTGAGTCTACCTCAAACGTGGTAATTTTACCGTTCAATGAGAAAAAGCGACAAAATTTTGTAAAATTACAATGACCAACAAGAAAATTTACAATGTTAAAAGTGTGAAATTTACCATGTTGAACGTGGGTAATATTTGAGCCCACGTTCAACATGGTAAAATTCATTTCTAATGTTTACAGTGTACAGTAGGGTCTCCCTTATTCTCTGGATTTAGGATCTCTTATTGCTTATATTCCCCTTCGGTCGACTTCCCTCCTCCATTGCGTCTTAAGATAACCTTCGCGGCTGAGCGAATCTCGAACCGTTGTCGACCATCGACCACTAAGAGTGGGGGTAAAGGGGAAGTAGAGAATAAGGGAGACCGCCGCCATTTTGAAAAGTCTGCAGTATGCAATAAGGGAGACCCTACTGTATATATTTACCTATAAATGTTAAGTTATCAAATCATTAAACTCAACTCAGCTTTACATGCACATGCACAAGAAGCAATATTTCCCTTATTCGATACAGCCCCATTAATGTCATGAGGCTTTCCTTTCAATTGCGATATTTGCAAATAAAATGCAGTGAAGCTGCAAGGGTCATTTCCGATATTTACATTTTTCTCGCGCTTAATAATATGTCCAGCGTTTAAAACTCTCGCCCCTTTAACAAATTTTTGTTCTGCTGGGTTGGTACCAGCCCAACTGCAAATATTTTGTAACGTAACTATCATAATTCACAAAATTTGTCTATCCTCCAATATAATCAACACAAAGCTTGGACTTATCGTCGCCATATTGAAAGATTTTAATTAAGCCACACCCCCATGTTAGATCCTAATATGAATAATATTTTATTGTATGCAGGAAACTTTCCCACGAGTATAAATGATTTAACACCTAATGGAAAATTTGATTGTAATTTAGTTTAAAAAAAAAGTTTGACCGTTGTCAAAGTCGCGGATTATACATAGAAAAATGCTGGATTCTAAGTAGTAACAGTCCGCACCTAGCGGTACTAGCAGTAACCTCTTGAAAATGAACACAAGTTGTTCGAAACGTCGTGGATAACTCTCATCAATCTAATTTGTAGGACAAAGTCGACTTCGAGCAAAATGGCCAGTAGATTCAATGTCAGGTTGTTAAAATACCAAAAACACACTAAATAAAGGTCAGAAAAATTGTTTCCGAATTTTCTCGCACACTTTAATGTGATGTTTCGCCATTTTTCGCCATTTTTTACGATTTACTCGAAACTGAGGGGTGTGCGGATACTAGTACAGTACAACCTCTCTTGTTCGACATGATCGGTGCCAGACGCTCTCTCTCTAACCTCGCTAATTTGACATTTGTTTAACCACGCCCACTATGACGTCACGCAATCGTGATTGGCTCATTTGTTTTTATGAACATAAGTGTACTGGGCGGCGGAGACAAACATACTGAAAGTACGTATATTTTACTCGAAAGCGATTTTGTAAAATCAAGTGATTATATTTGAATTAAATATTGGAAGATTATAAAAGATGAGCTCTTGGAAAAACGTCGATCCAAATAAATCAGGTAATTCAACAGCCCAACATAACCTAGACTATTTGGTTACAAAAAAGTTAATTTTCTTTTTACAGGAATAATCGAATTGCATTATTTTAAAGTAAAAATAAATATTTTTTATCAAAACTTAGATTTTATATAAAAGTTCGATTTTGATGTGTAACCTGATGCTTAAGCTTCCTGATGTGTAACTCATATTCCTCAAATCATAAGAACCGACGAATGTAAATTCTGAACATTAGCTTTTGTAGCTGCGATAAGATACAACTGTTAACTTGTGAAAATATAGTAGTTCTTCCTCTTCAGCTAACCTTCTAACCTTCTGTTTTCCAAGCATTAATTTCCAGCCTCCTTGCCATACATATAGAAGTCAAGTAGAAGACTGAAACTTAACAACAATAAATGCGGAGGTTATGTCGTTCGATTTGACGGGTGAGGTGCAATCGTCCGAGTCCGGCATGGGTGCGTTCGTGTTCGTCGGTAATATAATGGGCGTGGCGGGGGAGCGAAGAAGTCTCCGCCCACTGTCGAACTAAGGAGGTCCGGCACTGTAGAACTAGGGAGGTTGTCGAACAAGAGAGGTTGTACTGTAGTAGGTTTGGTTAAAAATACAGACCACTTTTATTTTTTTGTGGACCGGTTTTATTAGTCATAAACAAAATACGTCGAATTTACACTATTAACTTAACGCTACTACCGTGGCATCATTAGACCTGACGCGACATGTCCGGAAGAAACCACGTAGAAACTGCCTTGTTCTAAGAGAACTACCGCAAACTGTTAGGGTAAAATTTAGGGGAATCAAGCAAGTGATTGTTATCACAAAATATTTTTCCGTGTATGTTACTACTTTACGTTTCGAGAATTTTTAGATCAATATCTTTTTATACCTTCATATGATGACAAAAACCTAACCTAACTTAACGTAACCAAACCTAACCTAACCTAACCTTTCACAATATCATATTTTAGATACACAAACAAATTTATTTTATGATTAGAAAATTTGTACGTACTATTTTTTCGGTATAATATTTTTACTGCGTAATATTTTGTCACCGTAATATTACGGTTTAGTAATATTCAGATCGTAAATCATTAAATACACTTTTCGGCATAATAGCCGTAAAGTCCGATTTTACGGCCTGCTTTTAACGCGTAAAATTTCATTTCACGGATCACGTGAAAAATGAATGTGCGCTGTCAAAAACATAATCCATATAGACTAAATGCAGTCCGTGAAATCGAATTTTTACAACTTTCAGTACCGAAATAGTATTTTTCGATACAAGGCCGTAAAACCACATTTTACGACTCGAATGCGATATCACCGTACGAGGTCCAGCGAAGCCGGATAATTCAATTTCGCGGACTGCATTTAGTCCGTATGTTTTTGACAGCGCAGATTTAATTTTACGGACTAAAAGTAGGCCATAAAATCAGATTTTACGCCTTTAGTACCGAAATAGTACTTTTCGGTCCTAGGCCGTAAAGTTCAATTTTACGGACCGAGTGGAGATTGTGCGTCTGAGGACCGGCCAAGGCCTCCAAACGAAGTCGTAATATTTTACGGCCGACGAGCGAACACTATTTTTTGATACACTGTTCGCAAAGTAGGCACTTTATCGACTGTTTTTAGTCCTTACAGTGCGAAGATCAGTCCGTAAAATCGCACTTTACGGGCACGTGTATCAAAAAATAATGTTCGACACCCGGTCGTAAGATTTTATAGTCTTGTATCGAAAAAAACTATTACGAAAAGAAGAGTGTGTTATTTCAGAAAGTATCATGTAAGATTTTCTTAATGCGCCTAAAGAGAATCTTTAATCCATATAATTGTTCACTAAGTAATAAATTGTTCGATTAAGCATGTATAAATGTTACAATAAGTACAGATAACTTTAAAGTCGGAGTATCAAGTTGAAAAATTCCTATATATGTACTTGAAATTAACATGTGTTATTAGCCTCACCGGTTGTGCTGGTCGGAAGCCTAGTCCGATCGTCGTTACTCCCATGATAATATTTATTGTGTCAGTTATTATTTGAATAATTTTATATTGTATTTTGGTAATAAAAAACATGACATGTAACAAAAACTTTTATTTTCATCTCATAAATGTCATACATAATTTACAAATTTACATGGTAATTTATAATACTGATAGGTAGTTATTTACAGTTATTTACAGCGTCGCTATTGGAAGAAATTGTTGTCGGCAATGTACTTGATACACTGACAAATTATATTTCTTTCGTGTTGAATATCTTGCGCCAACAATTGATGCAACAACCTTAATCTTCCATTAGAATACTTGGAATTATTCTTATATTTAGAATAATCGTTACGTCTCCTAACAGGTAAGTCACGATCTATTTTTGTTGCGTTATTTGTTGTTTCTCCATCGTTAGTATTATTGTCTCGAACTTCCTCCGATGGAGTTTGTTTGTCACTTGATTTTTCTGGTTCCTCTTTTACATCATTGTCAACATATTCGGTTCTTACCTTTTTCGCTGGGATTTCTTCCGGGGGTTCTGATAGGAATTAATACATTAAAATTCAGATTGTAATACATTATTAATGTTTGATAGGGAATTAAATTACCGTCATCCGAATCACTGCCGTAACCTGCTAGTAAACTAAGAGCCGAACCTAGTGCTGAATTATTCTGGGAATTCGCATCTTTATCGTCTGTTTTAGTTTCTTTAGTTTCTTCAATTTTAGGTACATTTTTTGAAGTATTTGTTGCTAAACTTGACGACTTATCTGAACAATTCACAACTAGAGATAACAGAAATTAAATTTCACGTGTCTTTCACAAAAAGACTCGTAATTATGCAAAGAAAATAGAAATATTACCTGATGGTTTTTCTACAGACTGGCGTTTCTGTGAATTTTGGTTTCTTTTGTTTTCTTTCGTAGCAAGCATTCTTTTTTGCCTTTGAATGACTTCACCTCGTTTTCTCTTTTCCAAATGTTCTGCCATTCGAAGCGCAACATTTGCAGACGTTGGATATTTCCTTTCGTTAAAAAATAATTATTAAACGCTACATAAAAGAAAAATTAAACACTTCTTACTTTTTCCTTTCTGCTATCCACTTGTCGACATCTCCGTCTTTGTACTTCTTCAGCCTATCGTACAAACCGGTAGAATGTTGCATACTGATGTGTTTCTCAACTATCTTTGGGTGTGCTGTAAAAGTGCATCCATCTATCCTGCAAGTGCGATGTTCCTTGATGTGTTCCTCGAGATTCTCTTGGGATGTAAAATTTTTGTCACAGACTTCGCAATAAGGGACGACTTCCTCCTCTTCTGGGTCCGAAAACAACATTTCCTCGTTTAAATCGTTCAATGTGTCTAAGGCATCTCCATTTTCATCGAGGTGAGCCTAAAAATGATAGATTAGTATCTCCAAGTCTACAATTATGTGAGGAAAAATCAAGTCCGAATAGCTGTTACTTTATTTACGAACACATTACCTTCGAACTTGTTATAAGCATCTCAATTTTAATTAAATGGACATGACAAAACAAATAAACAAAAAATTAACTCAATAGACACATGCTGAGCTATATGAACAGTCTTATTGAATTAAGGAATATTCTTTTTCTTTTATAAATAAACAAAAATCATTATAAAAGTAACCCTGTAGACGTAACTTTACTAACATCAGAAAACAAAAAATTTTTATACATGGGCATATCTGTTGAACTTTTAAATTTGCAGGTATTGGAAAACTAAATTATTTTTTCAAGGCACATTGTTAAAACTAATTCTGTTGTCTTCGATATTGGCGATTCAAACAGCTAAAGTGGCGCACCTGGTGTTCGAGTTTGAACTAATATTTACACTAGGGTGGGTCGATTTATGCAAAACTCATATGTTTATGCGCCAAAAATAACTAACATAAAGCTGCATTCGATCCGATACTAACTTGCGCTCCCGATATCGGTTCGAAATTTAACATTGTTTTCTTATGGAAAAAACAGCGTTTTCTGTTTTCCGCCGATAATGATTTTCGAAAAAATCCTACACCAGATTGCGATTCTGGGTCACTTTCCTGGGGCTTTTCTGCGCAAAATGACCTATTATAAACTTAAAAAAAAACATTTCTGGCCTAGTTATTAAAGTTTTAAGATCGACCATTTTTGATCGAAAATTACAATGCACCTAAACAAACGGAGTCATTATCTTTTAATTCCATAAAAATGAAGCACAACATTATTTTGCCATTATGGAGAATGGTGCTGTGAGGGTTTGAGAGGTTTTCAAGTTTAGTTTACAATTATCTCGAGGTTATTAATACTTTCCATATTATTTAAATATCAACTAATAATCATGAAAGAAAATATGAATTTTCAGACAGAGGAAAAAAATAATGGGAACGAAATAACTGCAAGATTCCAGTCGCAAAAAAATGCATGTCAACGTTCTACATCGCGCCTGAAGAATTATAACTTAATTATTACAATTATATATTAAATAAAATGATTTGCATACTCTATAATCTAAATTAGTTAACTCTTAGAATAATAGTGAAAGTCAGTTACTACTTGAGTAAGTAAATTTTTAACAATAACAAAAATAACTAAGTATAAGTCAAATTAATGTTGGGTTATGTCCATTTTATTTAATATTAAGAGAATTAATACATTAACATATTATTATATTATTATTTGTTAAAAATATATATTTTAGTAAAATTAACAGAATATTATACTTATATAATTCCTTTTCAAGGTAAATAAGCATAGCCATTGCATGTTTACAGCAGTGTTTCTTTGAAACACCTGCTGGACACGAATATGAAATTGATTTTATTTTTTCTTCTACTTTTTAATTATTTTTATTAAAGCTAGGTTACCATGGAAAATTTTGAAAAAATCGAAAATTTTTTTTTGTAAATCGCTAGGAAATACTCTCAGAAATAACATAGAATTAGTCCCGAAAAACAGGTATAAAAGAGGGGAGAGCGGAGCAGATTCATGGTGCGGTTATCAATTGGCAGTAGCTGCAGATAAATTACATGATTTCAAACATCCTTCGGCTTTCGATGACTAAGTGAAAGATCTTTTAGAACCAATTTATGAGGAACTAACCGACGAAAAAGTGCTCGAGAGATGCTTAGGCGCTAATACTCAAAGCAATAACGAAAGTTATAATTCGTGTGTTTGGAACATAGCTCCTAAGCACATGTTTGTTGGTAAACAAACACTTGAAATTGCTGCTTTTAGTGCTGCTTGCATTTTTAATTTAGGTTTTTTACCGATTTTGAAAGTTATGGAAGTTATGGGTGTTACAATCGGCCCGCAAGAAAGGCAGTACGCTGATAAAGTCAACGACAGGCGTGTTGATCGAGCCCAGTTTGAAGCGACGGAAACATCTAAAGAGCAGCGTACTGCAAGAAGAAACGCAAAAATCCTTGAAAATGACGCATATGAAGACCAGGAAGGAGTAGTGTACGAAGCCGGATTGGATATGTATTTTCAAATTAATGACACTTTCATTTAAAAACTATTGCACCTATCGACATGAACCAAACGGCATTTTACTCTTCAAAGACCTCTATGGTCTGGGCTAGGATCTAAAATATTCATTGTTATTTAAAAAAGTTATGAACAATTAAAACTGAAAAAAAGGGTCAAAAAATTGAAAAGGCCGCCATTTATTTTTGTTCTACATTTTTTATTCTAGTTTACACGATAGCCAATGTCATACAGAATAAGAAACCATTTTCATTTTTGCTTGCAGATAATTTTTGGATGAGAAATCACGTCATTGGTCCGGAGGAGGAGCGACTTTAAGCCGCCATTTTGACAAAAAAATTACGAAAAAATATATTTTAATCGTTGATCACATGTATTTTAGGATATAAAAAGTTCGATTTCCAAAAACGTTTTTTAGTGTGAATAAAATTTATTTAAAAAAAAACATGAAATCCTGGGTAACCTGGCCTTAATCTGGATTTGTACTTCGTGGTACAGTACTCCTTCCCTTATTCTAATTTTTTCTTTTCTCCTATTCTAATATTTCCCCTCACGCGTTCTCACTGACGTGTGTTGACGTGTGGATTTTCTAAATACATATAACGACGCATGCGCAACAAAAGAAAAAGAGACAAAAGTGAGACTACAAATCTAAGTAGTGGGGGAGAGGGGAAAATTAGAATAAGGGAAGAAAGCCGCCATCTTGCCTGACTGGACAAATTAGAATAAGGGAAGGACTACTGTACTTCGGGGAGGATCTTCGTGAATTTTTGTCGTCCTGACAAAAAGAGCCTCAATTTTCACAAAGGAGTTTTCTCTTCTCGAATACCCACAAAAACTATATTTTTCATAATCTCCCTATTTTACGAAGAGGTCTAACAAATCCTCTAAGTGCGTCAACTAAATTGTCCAATTCTATTAGAGGGGACATTTTAAATTTCACAAGAAAACGTAAAAATAAACTTTATATACTTTTAAACTGTACGTGTACATTGAACACCATACAGTGAGTCGTGTACATATTAGTTCAAACTGGACCGTCAGGTGCGTCACTTTAGCTGTTTGAATCGCCAATTGTCCAAATAATAGAAAATAACTCGCGTAATTCATTTTTACCCCTTGTTAACCCACCTGAGCACGAGTTTCTTTCCATAAAAGCGGTTTCTAAAAGCATACATTTTTCCTATGGCTAGATTTTAGTATGCGTTGGTACATTAGGATTTTAGGAGTCGCTGATTACGAATCTCAAGTTAAAATTTCATCATTCAAAATGTCGGATTTAATATGGCGGACTAATTGTTTTAAAGCTATTGGATTTTCATAAAAATTGATATCTGGAGGTTTCTGGGATCGCTGATTACGAATCTGAAGTTCAAATTTCAATTGGTACGAAGCAAAATTGGATAATCCATTTGTACATTAACGGGGAATACAAAAAATGAATAGGCTAATATTAAGAAATAATCATTTGATTATTGTTAAATTCATTGTAATTCATTTTATTGGAAAAGTACAAACAACACGAACACAAAAGAAAAACGAAAATATAACACCTTATCGCAAAGTTCAATTTCGCATTGAGGAGCGAGTTTTTCTTTTACAATCATAGTCTTTTTTTAGAATTTTATTACTAACATCCTTTTTTTGTTTTTTTGATTGTACATTAAGTTTTTCAGTTTCTATTTCTTTTTCTCTTTCCTGCCACATTCTCTTTTGAGATTAATTTATGTAAGTACTTATTGACAAATTCATAGTAAAGATCTCAAAAACTCTTACAAACTTACATTAAAATCTAAAGATTTTAAAAATATTTCGTTCGCTATATTGGATTCATCATTTCAAATTTATGAAAAATGATTTCAAATTCGTAATCAGCGACCGTAAAACATCCCAGATGTCACTATGTACTGAAATCTGGTACTACGACATATGGACATGGCCCAAAATATCCGGCGTAAAAAAGCATGGCCCAAAATATACAAAAACAAAAATATCTAGAGACAAAATATCTGGGGATAAAATATCCGGAAACAAAAATATCCGCGGCCAAAATATACGAAAACAAAAATATCCTTTTCTAAACGGAATCGCACTAAATGTAACAATGTAAAAAAATGACAGAATAAAATATTTTTCAGATATTTTGTTACCGGATATTTATTTTTGCGGATATGTTAGCCCCGGATATTTTTTTTCAGATATTTTGTACCATGTTTTTTTGGGTCCAAATGTCGTGACACCCTAAAATCTTGCAATTTAAAAAATTGACGACACCAGATTTGTAACCAGCAAACCAAAAAAACTCCAAGTGACAAGTTACAAGAGAATTCGACAGCAATATTAGATACGCCATTTTCAATTTTAAAAAACATGCCAGATTCCTAAGCAGCAACCCCGAAAACTTCTAGATATCAAGTTTCAAGAAAATCTGATGCATTAAACAAAATTTTGTCCGCCATATTGGATCCTCCATTTTGAATTTATAAAAACTAATGCCAGATTCCTGATCAGCGACATCGAAAACTTCTTCTCCCACGTTTCCAGCAAATTCGATTAATTTAACAAAATTTTGTTCGACAAAATGGATCCGCCATTTTGAATTTTCAAAAACTAGAAAATGTCGAATTTACTCGTTTCGCTTTCATTCGTCAGTTCCTTCACTATTGTAGTCGTTATTTAACACATGATACATTTAAAGTGCATAAAGGTTTCCAAATTTAAGATGCTGCAAATTTTTTTGGACAATCTTTAACGGATCATAATATACGATAACCTAAAGTTTAAAAGTTCTAGAGATACGCCCATATAATAAACAATTACCCGATTAGCAATGTTCTTTAAATGCTTTTTCAACTTAGTAAATTGAAGTTGCATTTTTAAGAACGTTAAGAGAACACAGTCCTGCTGATTGGATAAGTACAAAACAGTACGACTTAAGGGTTACGTAAAACAAAACATTTCATGACTACACACCTATAACAGAACTTACTGTTGTCAAAACTTACACGTTAAAATACTTTTTTCGCCGGATTTCTTATTAACTGTTTCCCTGACCTATTCATACAAAAAGGGCAAAATACACGTCGCTGCCGTTGATAATTATTTATGACTTGGTGCAACAAAGTTTTATAATTGAGAACGACCGAGGGTGAGCAATAAAAAAGCACGAAAATTGTAGAAATACAATTTATTTTTACAATAAATATAGACTTCGATACAAAATTCATTTGACCGACTCTTCGCGGCTAACAGCTATGCGACAATGTTAAATCAAAACTAAATAAATCTGATGCTTAAACCGACAAAATGCCATCGGAGGCGTTTCATGATTGTCGCGATTGGATCCCGTACATACTCGGTATGTATTGAACAAATCTCGTTAAAATAGATTCAACGGAATTAAAATTAAAGTTCGCAGCTATCAGAACCAATTCACTTCTGTGTTTTAATCCGATTCAGCTCATTTGAATGAAAAATAAATTTTACAAATTAAATTCTAACAAAAATTACAACAGAGATGTGAAATCTCGTTAATTTAATTTCAAATTTCAAATCCGCTAAATCTATTTAAATGTGTTCACGCAGGATCCATGCCTCTTAGTGGCTCGACCGCTGAAACGATTGACAATTAATTATAATTTAATATTTCAATTTAGAGTATTTATATACTTGTAATGGTACAAAAGTAATTAATCGATGCAAAAAATAGTAAATTTTTATACTGGCATGTACAATTCGCAGTGGCCGTTATGAAATCAATTGCAACGGAATTGACGGAACGTAAATGCTACCTATTGCTACATCTTACCGGCGCTACGACAAAATCTAAATTGGATAAAGCTACACAGCGCCATTGGGTATTTGGTGATCGTTACGTTGGCCCCTATCAATTTTATTAATCTACGTCGAGCCATTGAAAAAATTATTTGTTTTAAAAGGGCGAAAACAATGAAGTTAATTATGAAGGTGTGAAAACGGCGTTCAAAAATGCGATCGCTCTGATTCTTAAGAGGAGTAGCCTGTGATAGCTTTAAGACTGTGCCTGTTCGCTGGAAGGCTTCGTCTCCTCAGCGACCTCCGTTTCGACTGTTTGCTCGGTCGTATTCTCAATTTTTGGTACACTTTCGTTTTTAACTGTATTCTTATCAGCGGTTTTCGGACCGACCTGGAAGGAAAGGAATCCATCAACCATTGCTTTGGCATTTTTTTTTTCATAATTTTGAGTTGCTTTTTTCGATTTGCACATTAATTTATTTTGTTCGCTTTTGAGCCCTTAAAAGCGTAAGAGCAGTTCTGATTTTGGTTCGTCAGGATTCGATAACACTTTATGATATTTATAAGAATGTAAATCTTGAAATTGTTACTTTAAAATTTGCTACGCTCTCATTTAAAATTAATTTAGAAGCCTACCGAATCAGTTCCTAATCTACAAAAAATAAACCTAACTAAAAACTTCCGAATTTGATAATACTTGTACAGCAGCTCTTTACTTTTAAGAGTAAGCTAACAACATAAATGTCAATCCACAAGTAGAAAAAGCTTAAGTAATGTTCAAATGTTAATTAAATGGAAATATTTTCTTACAACTTACAGAAAATGTTGAAAAAAGTCAAAGGAATTCATTAAACGTATAAGAAATTCATATGATTTTCCAGCAATAAAAAGAAAAGTTATAATTAAAATATGCATTAAAAGGTATTTTGTATTTAACCTTTTTCGGCACAAGTTTATTTACAACAATTAAAGCTACTTTGTATTTGTTGTCTCGACTTTGTGCGTGGGAGGGTTAATGATTGAAGTTTGAAACAAAAATTTGCAATTGTATTTTATACAATTACAATTCTTCCAGTAACATTTCGTTCTTTATGATTGCCCTGGTAAAAATGGAAGCGTACATGAAGAGTTCAGTAAGAGTGAAATTAAAGGTACATTAAGAGTACGTACGCTTCGTAAAGAGTACAATAAAAGTACACTTAAATGTCGCTTCCCAAAGTGTACAATAACAGTACCTAGCAAATGAAGAATTATTCTGAATTATTGGAATTTTAAATAACTCCGAATCCTATTTCTGTATTCTTCAAGAAGATTTGGGAAACATTGAATGTAATGGATTTTAATAACAAATTTTATTTATTCATTTTTTTCTTATTTTTAGTTTATTACTTAATTTTATCTTTTAAACTTTCTTTAAGATACATAAATGAATTATTGTTCATTTTCGAAATTTTATCGACCGTTAAAAATACAAAGATTTGATAATAAAATATTGATATGTTTCGGCCATAAAAAATAAAAGGATGTTCACAATATAATAAAATAATTTAAAATACACTAAACTTTACGTTTCGACCTCTTTTTGCGGGTCATCTTCAGAATAAAAGAATGTGGGTCTGGTATTTGTACTTGCTAGGGAAACAAAATGCGTGTGGTATAATGAGAGTAAAGGAAGGAAATAATGTGATTTGTAAATGCTGATGGGTGGGATTTCAGTTTAGGAGGGAAATATAGATGTCAGGTAGGTGTGATTGTTCCAATCTAATGTTTACTGTGTTTTCTTCCTTCTTAATACAAAAGTTTTCTATATTACACCCTTTTTCCATTTTTTTTTTCTATTGCTAGGATTTCTCATAATCGAATTCGCGTCCTGTTTCATTTCTATGGATTATTAGACCCGTGTGTTGTTCTTTATTAGAAGTTAGGAAGTTCCTCTTATGTTCTTTTAATCTTTAACGAGCTTTATATCTTCACTCGCTGACGCTCGCTCAGAACATCTGAGTCCCTGCTTATTTCTTTGCTTATTGTATATATTTATACAACAATCTCCCTTAAATTTCAAGTTTTCCTTATTTCTGTCGGCAAGTTGCTCCCCTCCTGTACCATTCGTAACATGGCGCTTGTTAGTGGAGGGGTTAAACATCGAAGGCTTAGGCAAAGCACTTGCAACAATATAATTCAATATAAATTACACTAATTAAATATGACTGAAATAGAAATTTCGTACTTCTTATCTGATCTCTGTAATGTTTTTTGCCAAAATATCTGCGGAGAGTCTGGATCAAGTGACAGAGGAAATCAAATGGGAGAACACTTTATATAGGAACGGTAAACGATAAAAAGAAAATGAAAAGCAACAAAAATGCATGGGAAGGATGAAAGGGAGATCGATCGAATCAATCCTTATCTGTTTCACCTCTTCCCATTGGTTTCTCCTGAAATTCGTTGATCAAATCGTATCACTACATCATCGAAATTTGTCCTGCCAACATACCGCACTTGTATACTTGAGCAATCATTTAGAATAAGTAGCATTAAATTCTGCTTCGATCGTTCAAGGCTCATTCTGTTCAGATACCTATTTTCAATAGATCATCCCATTCGTTCTAAACTGTAGTAAGCGTTCCTGGTTCTTGTTTTCCATAGCGCTTATTTGTGTTCTAACGTATCTAGGTCTCACAATAGACATTCTTATATTCATATTTAGCTTAGTTACAAGAAATTAGTTTATTAACACCTTCGTTGGCATATAAAATTCTACAAAAAGTGCCCAAAATGGCAGGAATTTTTTTTATCGCCATTTCAACTCCAACCCGTGTTGAAGGGTTTTCGAGGTCGCTGATTACGAATTTGAACTCAAAATTTGTAAATTCAAAATGGCGAATCCAATATGGCGAAAATGAAAAAAATTACTTGATTGTGATGAAATTTGTTACTCGGGGGTTTTCGAGGTTGTTGATTGCGAATGTGATTCCGCCATCTTGAATTTTGAAATTTCAAGCTTGAATTCGTAATTAGCAACCCCGAAAACCCATGAGTAACAAATTTCGTCACTATCGAGTAACTTTTTTCATTTTTGGCCGCCATATTGCATCCGCCATTTTGAATTTTTAAATTTTGACTTCAGATTCGGATTCAGAGACCCCAAAAACTTGGATTCCAAATCGGAGCAAGTTAAATAGAAAAAAACCGATGTGCGCACTATTGCGTCAATGCCAACGAAAGGGTTAATTATATTTTTCATATTATTCTAATGTTTTTTCAATTCTCTACTTTTCGTGTACACTTCTCGTACCTTTCATTTTTACCAGGGTGATTACATCAAATTATACCCAATCGATCATTCTATTCAAATTAGAAACACATTAATCTATAAAACTAATAAATGATTTTAAACTTTTGTGCATTTAACTTAATTGGTGTGTTCTTGCACTGAAACAAAGAGACTAAAAAACAATTTAATCGTGAAAAATATTATAAACACATGGTATGAAGGAGAAAGTTCATTCCAGCTTTCCAGTGTGTTCGAATAGTGTTCCTAACTGCTATTATGATTCGCAGCTTCCTATCACTATTAATTTCTAATAAGTTTCATCCGATTTTCTCTACACCTATGCACCATTTCTAGATTCAACGCATTTTATTCAATAAACTAACAAAATTTATAATCTCTATAATAGGATCACAGGGAAAAGAAAATCCACCCAAAATACAGTATCGATAAACCTAAGTGCTAGAACTCTAAATCGTAAGTGAATTAAAACTAAAATACCTGATCGGGATTCTTGGCAATGAACTCGTTTTTCGCGTCTCTTATCATGCGGGTCACTTTATTCCGCAAATCCTTGAACTCTTCCCATTCCTTTGCATCTTTGCTCTTCTTTGCTTTAGAATAAAGTTTATTCTTCTTCTGAATTTCACTGCGAATCTCATTGGTCATCCACGGTTTTTTCAATTCCAATTCCTAAAATACGAAAGTAAAAGGAACTGAAAGTTAACGCAAGGAACCGAGACGATACTGTTCATTGCAGTCGCAACTCGTTCTTACTTTATAAAACAACCTACCATCTTTAAATACATCATAATTTATGTAATAAATACAGATATAAAGCGCTGTATACCAAAATAAAAATATGATAACAAACCATATAGAGAATCTGTATGTAATTTTGTTAAATCAGTGTCCGGTCGTTATCCATTTCACCTGTTATTGTAACCCTTCTAATTAAAAGCATAACTTAAATAATAATTAAAAGAAAATTGTAAAAACTTCAAATATAAAAATAACCATTTTGTATATGTAATCGATTTAATATAAAGAATATGTATAAATATTTTATAAAAGATGAGTTTTAAGTATACATTTATATTTTATTAAATTCTTTGAAACACTTTTTGAAGACAAAATGAACTATTTCCATCAATTAACGGATTACATGCTACATTAAACGAACTTCAAGATAAGCTGCCCCGTTCAACATGTAGTGATCAATAAATTTCTGAAAATTTGGAACACATTTTTCGAACATGTGGAAAAACTGGAATGAACTCTCTTTTTTTAACATTTATAATAATCATGCACATTGAAACTGTAAAATATTAATTTACAATTTTCAACAATTATCTTTACATACATGTAGAATTTACTGATTATTGCAGCAATCTCAGAATTTAATATGTAGTTCTAAAAATATACTTTTAAATAACTGGTTCAAAAGAATTCTCTTTGTTGAAAATTGTATTCATAATTATGCACACATAAACCTAAATAATTTTCCTAATTAATGCATATTCTAAATTCATAATTATTCTTTTCATTCTCGCATTCCCTTGCAAATCGACATAAAAATATAAACGAAATACACAATAATATTTATATTCTTTTTATGTATAACTTTTGTTTTGTAAGATTTTGTATAATAAATAAGAGCATCTACAAAATTGAAGAGAACTGTAAATATGTATTATTATATTACAGTTGAGATATTAAAAAAAAAATACTTTCTTTAAAGTCATAATATCCAGACATCCTTATATTATAATCAGAGTTCATTCTTGCACAATAATTTCTTTTTATGTTTCCTTATATTATACTCAAAATTACTCAAAGTTACTAATTATTTTGTAATGTTATTTTTCCTATGTCCTATGAATTGTATAAATACGGTCAATTTCAACGGCTTTTCACTCTTTTTCTGAAGAGGATCTGAATTAAGTCGAAACGTCAAATGTATTGAATTTTATTATTTAAATTTTCTTTTATTATTCATTAATTTTTATTAATTTTTTTATTATTATTATTTTTTTTTTTATAACAGAACATAATAACTCCAAAACTATCATTTTTAATGGTTGATTTTTAATAAAAAATTCGATCATTTTTTATTGTTTGTAAATTTAATAACTTTTGATAAGGTATAGTCATCATATTTTTGTTTAATGAGAGTTAACTTTTTACATTTTGATCCGTCATTTTGAATTGTGCAAATCTGAGGCCAGAATTGTAATCAGCGACCCCAAAAACACCCGAATTACAAATTTCATCTGTGTTCCTTGGAAAAAAAAAAATGTGCGCTTCAAAGGGTGAAATTTTATAACGCATTTGTTCACGGCAAACACCAACAAAGTGAACTTTTGATTTCGAAATTTTTTTAAAGCATATCAGTATATTTGACATTCTTAAGTGCCATGTTACAGCTTCCATTTTTTAATTTTGACGTTACATTCTAAGTGACTAACAAATCATTCTCGATTTAATTTTTTTTTACTTTTGTTCCGCCATATTGGATCCGCCATTTTGAATTTTGTAAATCTGACGTCGGATTCGTAATCAGCTATCCCAAAAACCCCTGAGTAACAAGTTTCAAGAAAATTCCGCAAGTTTTGCTTAGTTTTCTCTAAGCATAAAACTAATTTGATGCCTACTTTTAAACTGATGCGTTTGTGAGATTGAGCAGCCCACACAATTGAAAGTGGTAGCTGAAAATTTTGAAAATAATTAGATATATTCAGAGATGTATATTCTTTCAAAATTTTCGGCGTTCAAATTTTTTCATTTAGTTATTTCCTTGAAAAAAAATAAAAACTGACAATATGCCGTTTTCCCGTGTTATTTAAATGGAGAACTTCAACTCGAAACCTCCAATTAGTTAATACTACTAAATTAGTTACTATCATTACCCTATATTTAACACTAAACCAATTTTACTAAATGCCTCATCTATTTGGCTTCCTATATATGATGTTGATTTTGGAGTTAACATAATTAAAGATTCTTACTATGTTTACCAAAGAAAAGTTAAGTCACTAGTTCATAAGTTTAATTAAGAGTATATTATTATTAAACGCAGTCGTCAAAATGAATTTATATCTAATATTTTTGTAAAAGGGATTAAATAATTTTAGATTTTTTTTATTTTGCTAGAAATATCGTATACACAAAATGTTTGCCTTAACTAGCTGATCAGAGGGACATTTACCTTCAAAGAATAATTTATTATTTCTTAGACCATTCTATTTTATGCTGAAAAATTACATTTTATTTGCCATGTAATGTATAAAAATTATATAGGTACTTTTTATTTTTTTCTGTTAAATACGTTATTAAAAAGATACTGATACTGAAAAAGAAATTATATAGTATTATTAAAATAACTTTTTTTAAATGTGATAATGTGTACATACGAATTAAACAGTACTATCACCTGTGCATTTATGGAGAAATGAAAAAAAAATTTTTTAGTCTGGAAACGAAGGAGGACTAATTATTTAAATACGATTTATTATTCATAATAACATTTTACAATTCTCTCAAATTGTGTAGATGTTTAATAGTAGTTTTTGATACAAGTGCGTAAAAGTTTTTTCTGCGAATGTGTAAATGACATTCAAAACATTTTTGCAAGTGTGTGTAAAATGCGCCAGAAAAAAAGACAAAATTGCATAAAATAACATTTTATTTCATTACCTTTTATTAGAAAATTCTGAGAAGACATGCTCACTCTGACATATATCGTATTAACACAATATGAATTCCTCAAAACTTTACATTGCTTTAATACTTTATTTAAACAATTTAGAGATAATTTACTAAATTTGTTTATCAATATAGACGTTAAAATTATTTATTAACAGACCCTAATCCATTAAAACTAAATAAAGTAAATTAATAAATAAAAAACCAATATAAAAATGTAATACAAATGTCATGTTTTCTTAATATAATAAATTATAGTTACATCTAACTGCCCTTCAATATTTTAATGGTAATATTTGACTTGAAAAACTTTCACACATACATCCATTAAAGAATTAATCATAAATACCTCAAGTTTACTGGCTTTTTTAGCATTCCCAGTTTTCGATTTCAATGTGCCGTTCATTGGGGGATACCTTGGTTTCATATGTGGTAAAACTTGAGGTGGAAACATTCCTCTTGGGCCCATCCTCATCGGTGGTCGCATTCCCATACCACGTGGACCCATCATTGGGGACATCATTGGAGGTCCGCCACGACCTCGGGGCATATACATTGGTGGCCCTCCTGGTCTAGGCATAAGACCCGGCCTCATCATTAGACCAGGCCTGGGCATTCCAGGCATTCGGCGTGGACCCATCATTGGACTCATTGGCATTGGCGGTGCCATCCGAATTGGCATTCCTGGAGGTGGAAGACGTCCGAATCTTGGCAAGGGAGGTCTCATTCCAACCGGTGGCACTCTTGGTCCCGATACGGGTGTTTTATTTAATGGGCTCATGGCTTAAAATATCATACACTCTTGGATTATTTATTGTTTCTCATTATTGATTGTATCTTAACATACTAATTGACAGTTTTTTTTTTATTTATTAATCTTATAAAATCTTTTACAAATTTATTAAGTGATTAAGTGTTACACTTAATTTACATTGATTTACAAATGTTTTGTGTTGTAGATTATATGGTATTATATCAGTCTTAAATAAGAATATATTAACGACTAAAAATTTGTGTATAATGAGCAGAGCAGGTATGTTTGGACCATGGAGATAAGTTTCAATTTTATGAGGTGGATAACATTTAATAGTGAGTAGATAGTTAATCATATTACTTCTGTTATTTTCGTAAATGGGGCAGTTCCAAATTGTATGATTCAGGTTTTGAAATGCACAATTACAGTCACATTTACTGTCCGTGACAAAGCCAATGCGAGCAAGTGATGCTCTTAGGTGGTAGTGATTAGATCGGAGATTTTATTTTATTTTATTGACAGTTATTAAATTATAATAAAAATTACGTTTCTTACCACATTTTATCAAAATTAAAAAACAAACTCTCAATTTTTTATTATTGATTCAATTATCCCATTAACGCCCAAAGAACACTTTTGCTTCAATTTCTATTGAGTATTTCGATTAGTGACACTAAAAACCCCTTAGTAAAAATTTCCACGAGAATCGAAACTGAAATGAGCTGGAAAATGCTTTTTTTTCCAAAAAACCTGCATTTTTTTAGGGTTTTTTTATTTATAGCATGTTTACAACAAATGAAATTTGAATATTAGTGGTATAATATTGTTGACAAATACCTTATAGCTACTGAAAAACTAACCAATATTTTGAAATACCTCAAAATTGAATTTTTATAAATGAAATCATCTGGCAGAAAAAATGGTGCTTCAAAGGGTTAAAATTAAAAAATTCAAATATTTTCACCATCTTTGTAAGGTAAACATGCTAGTTATCGGCCATTTAAGGCTCTTAAATCAGTGAATTTACTTTAAAGTGCTAGAAAGTACTATTTAACAATATAAACAAAATTTAAAATTGGAAAATTTATCTCAGGGATTAGGTAGTATTAGTATTCATGTGTTATAACAACAAATTAATAAATTGTAATCATTAAAAATTAAAGTTTAAAAACTGTCAAAACAGTAGTCGGCCAGTTACAAATAATGGATTTGGCAAAATTAACAGCAAAAGTGCAACAAGCCATGTTTTATCATCATAATAAAAGACTATGGGTCATGGAAGTGGACTTAAGATAATACATGAGTAATAATCGCCAAAAAGTACTGTTTACGTTTTAAAAAAGTGCATTTTTCTGATGTATTCAAAATGATAGTAGTCGGCCACTTGAAGCAGACAGTTTTGGATCACTTTTCAAAGTATAATAAAACCTTTAAAAATCAATATTTCTTTATTACCTAAGTTTATACACTCTCACTGAAACTTGCTAAACCTAAACATAATACAATCCTTTATTTCTAAACACTTTAAAAGGTGTTATTACATACGTAAAGTGGCCGACTACTGTGAAGTGGCCAACTACTGTGAGGTGGCCGATTACAGTCCTGTTTACCCTACATAGTTTCAACGGAATTCCAATATTATAATAACTTTTCCCAAGAATATTTCCCAATTTGTTGGCCATTTTTTTCATTTTGGCACTATATTAGAATTTCTATTGACTAAAACTCAATTTAGATCTCGGAATCTTGAAGAGCTACCGAGAATATAGTAGGATATGTACCTTTCAATCTGTTTCGAGTTCGATTTTGATACGAAATACTTGATTGAAATTGAAGCAAAAAAAGTGTCCTTTGTGCGTTAATGGGTTAATGTTCAAGTTGATATTAAAATTTGTATCAACCTTTTAAAAAATGTAAAATTTATCAATTTCACTGATATTAAACATTTAATTCACTCTCCTGTACCTTATAGAATTTACAAAGTTTTCAGATACATATGTTCATTTCAAATTTTAAGCAAACTAGTTGAGAAAATTATTAAAGATATGTTAATACTCCATTTAAAAAAAGGATGAAATAACTAATCAATGAACAATTTGGATTCCGTAATTACCACAGTATTACAGATTAATTAACGAAGTCGTTAACCATATAATACAAAAAATTAAAACAGTCAATTGAATACAGGACAAACTATGGGGAAACACATGGATTGTAGCGTTTATAAAATACAAACTCAAGTTCTAGAATCACATAATGATTCCATTACTCAACTTCATAAACTAAATAAAGTCAACCTTTATCATGTCAATGTTAGATTAGGAGCTTGTGTAAAAATTTGGACCAGCTAAAAATAACACTATCACCATACAAGCAAACCTTGGACATTATAATTTGTACGGAAACATGGGACATTGGGGCCAGGGAACAAAGTTCTGAATATCAAAATCCTGAAAGGCTAAAATTTTCTAAGACAAAATGAAGAAAATCACGCCGGAGCCATGCTATATCAAAATTTTGGCCTTTCGGTGTGTGTTAATTTTCAGAACTTTGTTCCCCGGTCGACATTGGAAGTGTCAAACTATATAATATACCTGGTTATATAACTGTATACAATGAAGGAAGATTCAACCAAAATGATTGTGTGGTAATGTTTATTGAGACAGAACACCATTTTACTTATCAAATAGTATCCATTGGTATGATCAATATATTAAAAGTTATAATTATTAAACCAACTAGTAAACGACAAGTAGTATTAGCAATCTATAGACCTCATCGTTACACCACAGAAACTTTCATTGAAGATTTACAAACTTATTTAGAAGACCTAAAAAAAGAAGAAGTTGCAGTTGTTGGAGATACGAACATTAATATACTTGCAAATAATTTCTTGAGTGAAATGTACATAACTATGTTATGGGGACAGATTGTATAAAAAGCGGAAGAGGACCAAGTGTAATATTATAAATGAATAGCTTTATAAAGACTTTAAAAATAAATTGGATATTAAGATAAAAAATTCTAGTAACTTGTTTCAATGGTGCAAGATTAATGATGCTCAACGAGCCTGAAGTTGGTGGCCGGAGTTAGCGGCCGAACTCGTAGAATCGGAATTTTGATTTATCTGTGGAAATAAGCAAGGGGGAGTTTCCAATTTTATTTTGGGTGGTTCTTGGGATCTGCAGAAAAGGTCACAAACGATTCCAGAGGGTGACGCGGCCATTTTGAAATTCTAAAATACAAAGTACCAATCAAGTAAATTCGCAATACCCGTTTAAAGGAAATTAACAATCGATCCCAATTTTTCTTGGTGGCTTCTTGGGACATCCAGAAAAGATTAAAAAAGTTTTCAGAGTGCAACGCGGCCATTTTGGATTTCTAAAATTAGAATTATCAATTTTCAAGTAAATTCTCAGTAGTCGTTACAGGAAATTGACGATCTACTCATTTTTTTCTGATGACTTCTTGGTATCCCCCAGAGAGAATAAAATAGTTTCCAGAGTGCGACGCGGCCATTTTGAAAAACCAAAACACGTCATACCTCCAATTTGCTACTAAATTCTTAATTCCTGTTACAGGAAATTGACAATCATTCCCATTTCAAAATTAAAACAATAATTCTAATTTTAGAAATCCAAAATGGCCGCGTCGCACCCCGAAAAATTTTTTAATCTTTTTTGGATGTCCCAAGAAGTTACCAGAAAAAAAAATTGAATCGATTGTCAATTTCCTGTAACAGGAATTAAGAATTTAGTAGGAAATTGGAGGTATGACGTGTTTTAGAATTTCAAAATGGCCGCATCGCATTCCGAAAACTTTTTTTAATCTTTTCTGGATATTCCAAGAATTCACCAGAGAAAAATATGAATCTATCATCAATTTCCTGTAACGGCTACTGAGAATTTACTTGAAAATTGATGATAATGTTAATTTTAGAAATCCAAAATGGACACGTCGCTCTCCGAAAACTTTTTTAATCTTTTCTGGGTGTCCCAAGAAGCCACCAAAAAAAACTTGGGACAATAATGCATGATAAATTGGAAATAACAAACTCTTTTAAGAATTTTTTTTCTAAAACTAGGAATTAATTTATTAAAGAAAATAGCAAATTGGACAGAATATAAACCATACACCAACTGAAATTAAAAAATGTATAAAAAATCCTAAATCTCTGTAAATTCTGGTTTTAATAATATTACATCTGATATATTGAAAATTATTTCTAATAGCTTTAAGCTACATAATAAATCGGTTTCAAAAATGGAAAATGCCCACAGTATTTTAAACATGCAATTGTTGTTCCTATTTACAAATCAGGCAATCCATTACATATATCTAATTACAGACCAATTTCTTTGTTGCCAGCCTTATCAAAATTGTTTGAGATCTGCTTAAAAGACAGAATATTGAAATATCTCGATAAAATTGATGTATATTCATAAAAACCAATTTGGGTTCTGTAAAGATAAATCAACTGAAGATGCAATAGTTACACTAACAGATCAAATATCACTATCATTAGAACAGAATGAAAGAAGTTTGCCAATCTTCCTAGATTTACCTAAGGCGTTTGACACACTAGACTATAATTTATTATTAAAAAAATTAGAACGGTATGGATTTCGGGGACAGGTATTGGACCCCATGAGCAGTTATTTACTCAGCAAACGAAATTTCATTCATTGCATCATTTCTGAATAGGTTTTTTCATCATCTGGAATGAATTTCAATGAGAAAATACTTCAGATATATTTAATGTTTTACTTTTTTATTCAAATTTGTTGAAATTAATTTATTTGAAGCAAAAATAACTATTTTTCCACTGGAATTAATTCAATCTCCAACTGATCTATTTGCAATTTTCTATTGAAATTAATTAACGATGTGACTTTTTTCAATCCACTTTTTTCCCATTCAAAATCATTGAAGTGAACAACTTTCTATAAACTATTAACCATTAAAAGTAATTGAAATTTATTTTTTCATTGAAATTCATTCAAGAAGTTAAGGAGAAGGCTCCCAGATAGCAACGTGAGTTCACATAGGGTGCATAATGACACTCATAAAGGAGACTAAAGCGCACGTTTGCGCTCCATGTGAGTGCTATATGTGTCCTCAAATCGCCTGACAATTGTCACTCACGTATGAGTTTTGCTTTATGAAGGAATTCGCGCATGCGCAAACCGTTAACGTTCCGTCGCATAAGCGTTCCACCCGAAGGCTATTAGTTACCGACTATTACCGTTAGCCAATCATTACAAGTATCAAAATGTTCTCATTTAAGTGTGAAAACGGAGACTTTACGCACTTGCGCAATACATTAATCTCACACCTGAAGTCTCACGTTAACTCATATACGCCCTCACAAATGAGATCTCAAATGTGCGGACATAGTGAGACTCACGCCTTGCTATTTGGGCTCATTTAGACCTGATGTCATGAATAAATTTCAATGGACCTTCAATGAATTTTCATTTACTGGGTAGCAAATTGATCACAGAACATAAGAATAGATGACACAACTAGCAATGTGTAACAAATTGTGCAGTGTTCCACAAGGGTCAATATTAGGTTCCTTATAATTTATTTGAAATTGAATTACTTGGTAATATCTTCGCTTTTGCAGATGACACTGCATTGGTAAAAATATGATTCCATCAGTTATTTAACTATAAAATGTAAAATTACTCTAAAATTGTAAAATTGTCAGGTTCAAAATGGGTCTTATTAATTACCTACTCTGAACAATGTAATTTTACTAACTTTTGTGTAAAATGGCGTTTTCAGTTGTTAAAGTACATGCGAAATTTTTGACCAAATATTGAGCAATAATTTTGTGTATATTTTTCATGGTGGCCGCTTTTTTCCAAGAAAAAAATTCCCTAACGTTTCCCTGACCAATTTACAAATTTTCCCTGACTTATATTTTAATGATTGCTATTAATAAATGAATAGTAATGCTTTAAAAAATAAAGGAGGGAACGGTATTTAACATGCTTCTCAATGAACAACGAATACAACTATATTTAAAAATATATTTTGTAATTTTAGTTTACAAATGTTAGATCTTTGGTAATAATCTTTGGATTTCTTAAGCTTAATATAAAATATAAAACAATATAACATTTTTATAAAATGTTCGAAACTTCCAACGTCTCAACTGATGCAAGCATTAGCCGCTGAATTTCACGATCTCTCAGGTATAAACAATTAGATGTGACCGCGTGACTGCGAATCCGTGAGACAAACGAATGACTCTCGCGCATGTCGATACACAGACAAGAAACAACGCTTGAAAAATGAATGTCAACAAAAGACTATCACTAATTCAATATAATTAAAATAGAATTTATTATTTAGTTTTTTAGTAAAAAATATTGAGTTTTTTTCAGCGACCCAGCAATAATTTTCCCTGACCAATTTTGAAATTCCCTGACTTTTCCCTGATTCCCTGACCAATTTTGAAATTCCCTGACTTTTCCCTGATTCCCTGACTAGTTTTTGAAATTTCCTGACTTTTCCCTGATAGCGGCAACCATGTTTTTTAAAGAAACTACATAGTAAACTGAAGAAAATGGCTCTTCGAAGATTTTTGATCTACTTTTGTTGCTGAGTTACAGCCAGTTGAAAATTTTTTGATGTTATTTTTTGGAAAAATTAATAACTCGTGAACATGGAAAGATAAAACTCGGAAAAAATTCAAGAGAGATTTTTGCGATGAATACTAGTCTAAAAAATTTGCAACAAAAATTAAGAGGGTGTCGCATTTTCATCGTCGATTTCACATGGAATGCCCCATGTATGAAAATTACAATAAATTTGTAAATTTTTCTATTTTTTACAGCATTCAACTGTAATTCAGACTATGTAATGCTACATAATTAATTAAAGAACTTTTAGAAAACAAATTTTCAGTACAAAACAATAATTTTATTCAATGTATTCTAATTTCTTTACTAAATTTCCCAGTTTTGTAATATAAGTAATAACTTAGATATTTATGTAATTGACTTTTCTGAACTTGTTTACAATAAATAAATATTGAATAGTGATTGTAAATAGTGATGAATCGTGTATCAATGCACGCTATGTATAATCTAGCTTTACAACAGTAGTAAATAAACATTTTATTCTAAGAAAACAGTACAATAATTTATAATATTGACACTACTTTTACCTAAAAATTAATGTAGATCAAGTCAGGACTTTTCGTAGAAAATTTGGTTAAAATTTGATTGAAATAAATTACATTTTAATAACATTTTAACGTTTATATATAATCAAATGTTAACTATGGATTAATAGAAACGCTTTCTATTTAATAAATTACATTTTAATAACATTTATGTATAATCAAATGTTAACTGTGGATTAATAGCTTTAGATGGATTTTTATCAATAAAAATGTCCAATATATACATATAAAAACGCTTACAACCTGGAAAACGAAGAATGATTCAAAAGTATTCAGTTTTATAGGTCTCAATCCTATTTGTCAGTGATCAATTCTCTATTTTCAATTCTTAACGAAGAATACATTGTTCTTTAATGAAATCTCATCAATATTTCTGAATCATTCTCAATTATTTGCACTGTACGCAGTCTATACTTTTAAATAATTCTGAATACTTCGAGTCTCAGAATGATTCAGTTTTAAATACTTCTGAATAATTTTTCGTTTACTGGGAAATATAGACATTTATTTTATAAGAAAACTGATGTTTTTTTTGTTCAAATTTTATAATTAAATTGAGCAAATTTATATAATTACCGTTGTTTCAACACGTGCGCACGTATTCCTCTCCTGTTTCTTTTATATATATTAAAAATTATACAATAAGCCGACAAACACGTTTTACCTTCCAAAATTTCGTAATTTTTGAAAAATTATAAAAATGAAAATATTTCCAGGCGGTAATTATACCACGAGATCTAAACTGTTTTTTTTTGAGGTTAATATTCGGCACCGATATAAATCAACACTCGCGTTTTATTTCTTACCGCACATTTCTTTTAAAGCATTTTATAACAATTTCGCTGTTATCGCCAGCGACATAAATCCAAAAAACCGCTAAATAACTAATTTTTCTTGAAATTCAACGTCGAATTCTATCCGACGGCAAAATTCGGCTTTTGCCCCCACCACACTTACAAAATCCATGATGGCCGACTTACTTGCATTGCGCATGCGCCAATCTGATTTTTAGCGCGCGCAAAAAACTGAAGAAAATTTCTCAAAATTTCTTGTTGTACTGAATCCATACTTTTAAAATCGTGTTGTAAAATACTTTTTACGGTTGTTATTTTAGTGAATCTCAAATTATTATAAAAAAGTGTATTTTTTAGGTTAAAATTAATCATTCTTCTTGTATTCGACTGCGGATAAATCAGGTAAGACATTTTTAATGTTTCTTTGATAATTATGAAACAATGATTGAAAATTATTAATTTATTTGTAAATATTACTCAACAATGATAAAAATATCTGCTTATACTGTACTTGATCAGTATTCAATAAGAACTCTTGTAAAAATTTGTATTGTATCGGTGAAAGTTGTACTCATCGAGTTCACTGATCGAATGTAATTAGAAGAAGTTACGATTCAAATATTCACCGAAGATTTGAAGATCGTGTTCCAACATTTCTAGGCTTCATCGTCGGAAGGTATTTCAATTAACGATGAGAGTTCATAATTTTAAAAATGATCCTATTACGATTCTCAATGTTAAAATATTTCTCGATGACGAAGATCAGAAATCTGACGTATTTAACAAAAAAACATTGAATATTCCATTGTTTAAATTCTTCATCAACGACCCAGTAAACGAAAACGAATACAAAGTTAAAAATACGAATTGAAATGAATTCAAGTGAATTAAAAGACATAAAAATGATTAATTGAATCCACTTTTTAATTCATTTCAATTTGTATTTTTAACTTTCTATTCGTCTTCGTTTAGTTGGAATTAACCACTTCAGTGGTAGCTGTTTAAAAAAAAAAAAGTGCCAGAAGTGGTACAGCCCTGTACTTAACATATCGAAAAACAGTGAAACACGGGTTCCATTTTTTCCTAAAATATATCATTTAACATTTAATTAATCATTTAGAAAATCAAGTAATATTTCACATTTATGTCGGCCATCTTGGATCCACCATTTTGAATTTACAAAATCTGACTTCAAATTCGTAATCAGCGACCCAAAAAATTCCCGAGTACCAACTTTCGTCAAAATGAAGTAAATTTTTTACATTTATGTCGGCCATCATGGAACCGACATTTTGAATTTTCAAAATCTGATTTCAGATTTATAATCAGCGGCCCCGAAAACCCCCGAGAACCCAGTTTCATAAAGTTTGGGTAATTTTTCGCATTTCGGTCGGCCATCTTGGATCCGCCATTTTTAATTTTCAAAATCTAACTTCAGATTCGTAATCAGCAACCGCACGAAAACCCTCGAGTAATAATTTTCAGACGTTTTCCGTATAAAGAAAAATGTGCGCCGCACATTTTAATAAATTTAGCAAATTTACAGCCGCCATATTGGATCCGCCATTTTGAATTGTAAAAGTTATTGCAAAATGTCCACATATGATCCATTACCACGTTTGTCAATAATTTTTTTTGTACATATATGATCCATTACCATCGAAGTGGTTAAAACACAATGAAAACTGAAAAAAAACAATCCAATGGATTGGAAAAAACAGGTTGAAAAAAAGCTACAAATATATTTGTTATTTTTTCTATTTTTTTTCCTTTATTTATTATATAATGCACATGTTTCGTGAAAAAATTAAATTCCATATTATGAAAATTAGCAATAGAGCTTCTCTCCCCCCTTTCTTTCTCTTTTTTTCATTTTTTTCAATATTTTTACGTTTTTTTTTTTGTTACAGTACAAAATTCACTCTTTGTAATCCCATTTTTTCAGTTGTACAAGAGATTTTGCTCGAAAAATTAACTCATTTCCCTTCGTCGTCCATGTCGTCGAACCTATCGAGGAAAAGAAACAGCGATCTCCCTAAAACTTAGTGAAAGGCTTTTCTTTTTTTTTTTTCTTTAATATTTTTCTAATCGTTAGCCGCAAATTCCACTAATTCTGCATCTGCTTGCGACTAGGAGACGACTTGGATCTTTCCCACAGATTTTCTTAGGTTAGATTTTCAAGTTTATTCGCTACTCATTGAATTTCACTCAACACATGCATCGTTATTGTTTTTTTTTAATTCATTTTGTTTTTGCCTTCGCACAGTCAGCCGCACGACTCTTGCCTCTCGAAACTTTCCGAGACTCGTAGAGATGGATACGACTAACTTTCTTTTTCGTAGATCGTAGAAGCGTTACAAGTTATGCTTAGACTAAATCAGATGACCAAAAGTTTTTCCAGTAACTCGATATATTATGCTTACCGATCACAAGGATACAATTACGTCAACAAAGGACAGTAGGATTATCGATACTTACTAGGAGAGGTTCTAGTTTCCCAGAGTAGTTCTTCGCCTCCGAATTGATGCGGGACTTAAAAATGCAACTTCAACGATATTGTACAAAGAAAATTGTATACTTTATTTCCTGCGGACGGTGCTACAAACTAAGATTTAAAAAAAGATCATGCAAAATTGTATACAAAAAACACTATTTTTCAATTCCTCGACGAAACGCCAGGTGCATTTTGAATCGAGAATTTTCGAGGACCGAGCGAAACGAGCCCCTCTCCCAAAGTTTCCTAGACTTTTCTCTCGTTCTCGTTTAAATTTTGCAACATTCGCCGTTGCACGATTTAGAGTCGACGTTGAAACTTTGGAAAGAAGCTGTTTCGCTTATGTCACTTTTTTTTTTCAAACGCACAAGTTTTTCTGACAAGTCATGAAAATTACAATTTCGTTTTCTACCCAGAATACGCTGTCTACCCTCCAGGGGTACGCCGCGAGCGCAGTTGCCAGTAATCGAGTGAAAGTATCATTTTGTTTCCTAATTGTCTTCTTTTTTTTTTTTTTTTTTATCATCAACAATTATTGCCACGCATCGTCACGAATGCGAATTCTACTCTGTCGCTCTCTAACAAATAGCTCTCCGAATATTCTGTTTACAAGTACATATAAAAATTTTCGCCAATTTCGTTGCTCGATGGCTTTCGAAATTACATTCGAAGAGAGGAAAATAAGGATCTACCGAAAAGAAGAAATATCAAAGGAAGGATTTCTTTTTTAAACGGGAGTGCACGAGCCAACGAGTCGGGGATAAACCAGGAAAAAACGTATGAAACGAGGAATACAAAAAAAAAAAAAAAAAAAAAATCAACAAAATAATTCACCATCTACGCATTTTTGCTCCCCAGCGAAATTTTCGCTGTAAAAATCGCAAAGCTCCTTTAGACATTTTTTCTTTCTTTTTATCACCTGCGAGCCTATTATGCTTTTCTTGCGTCGGTATCGAAAAATAACTTATTTCTTCCACTCTACGAAAAAAAAAATGTAAGAATAACATACGCCGACAATTAGCATCGAGAGCTAAAATTGTGGTCGTGTACTTGAACGGCTCAAAAGGAAAAATAAAAAACAGGTATTATTGCAACCGTCTTCAAATATGTACCACAATTTCAAGTCGCTTTCGTGGGGAGACTGTGGAGTAGTTGCTGGTATCTTACTTTCTCATTCTCTCTCTCTCTCTCTTTCTTTCTTTTTTTTTTTTGGGATTTTTTTTACGCAATTGTTATAAATTGTTGTTGTTGCTTAGTTGCTGCTGCTGCTGCTGCTGTTAGTTGCTGCCGCTGTTGCTACTCCGTCGCCTCACTGGACACAAACGATGTTGTTGTTCGTGTCGAGAGGGATGGTGTTCTAACGGTGGCGACGATTAACGTTGGTTAAGCAGTGCTTTCTGTAGTGGTGGTGGTGTTGGTTGTCGTGTTGCTGTTCTGCGCCGTCTGGATCGTGACTATATCCTGTACAAGCGACGGGATCATTGTACATCGAAACCGACCGACGGTTATTTACCGTAGAACCTCCCTTATTCTATTTAGCAAAGTTTTTCAAGATGGTGCTGACCTCTCTTATTCTAATTTTCCCCTTACCCCCACTTTTTTGTTTACTTTTCGAGTGATAGTGGGAGAAGACTAGTGGGGGAACGATTAGAATAAGAGAGGTCCTACTGTACTTTCAAATACACAAGATTGTTAAATCTAACGTGCCATCGATAATCAAAAATTCTATTAGGAAAATGAAGCGACGTAACTATTGACAAAGTTTTACCTCTGGAGCAGGGACGATCGGTGCTTCCTTTTCTACAGGCGCATCCGACTTCTGCTCCGGCTGAAAAGAGTACAAAGAGATACGTGCAGCAGTATGTGCAAAGCTTTACTACAAGAGGTCAAAAATGTCAACCAAATCGCAAAAGTATAAAACATTACATTATGCTTCTTCGCTTTCGCTTATGTTTCTTCAAATCTATCATTCCACTGATATTTAAAGGAAAAAATAACAAAAAATCAATTAAAAGTTTTTCAGACTATGTAGAAACATACAGCAATGAAGCGTCGTATTGCGAAAGAACTTTGACGATGAAACTAAATATTAAGCTTGTGGAAAACACTACGTCTAAGCAAAAAAAAAGTTTGATATCTACTAAACATATATGAAATGCAAGTTTCTATTAGAGAATTTCAGTTCTGTATACAAATAATAACTCGTGTGCAAATACTAACAACTTGAAAATAAATAAATGACGACTTTCTAGATATTGATAAAGATATTTTGAGGTTGTGTTACCTGGCCGTCCTGACTGCGTGGACGCCTTATTGGGCCACCGCCTCTGCCGCCGCGAAAGTGGCGACGGAAGTAACGACGTGGTGCAGCTCCACGACCGCGTCCACCTCCACGATTACCGCCGCCTTCACCGGCACCGTCTCCTACCTGCTCGTTACCTTCTGCGCCGTTCTCGCCCTGTTGTTGCTGGGGCGGTCCCGAGCGACGGCCACCACGGTAGTTGTAGCCATCGAAGATACGCCGAGGCCTGTATCTTCGCTGTTGGATATTGCCTTCACCTGCATTAGCCTCATCACCGGGCTTTCCTTCGCCTACAATCAATTTTTCGTTTAATATCATTGCCTCGAGACTGTTAATTGGGTTTGCGCGCAAATAAAACTTACCAGATTCGTATCCTTCTTGACCTTCGCGGGGTCTGCGCTGTGGCCTAGCTCCTCCACGTCTTTGGGTGAACCACTGGCGGTAGCTCTTGCGCCTTTCTGAGGCATATGGTGATCCCTTGACAGCTTCTCCTTCTGGACCGGTCACATTGGCCGCTTCATTTCCCTTCTCTCCGATCACCACATCAAACTCGACGATCTCTCCGTCGCCCACACTCCTCACGAGTTTTTTTGGATTGTTCTTAACAATGGCTGACTGATGGACAAACACATCTTCCTTGGTGTCATTTCTATACAAAAAAAAAAGGAAGTATTACAATAATAAATTTATTCAGGAATAATTTACATAATCGCAAAAGTAATCTAAAACTTTCTTATAAACTAACTTAAAACTATGCTTTCCTGCGTATAGAATTGCGAGTATGACTTGTGAATATTATTGAAAACTAAGTGGAAATGTATTTTACGTTTTTAACCAAAGAAACTGTATAAGAATACATTGTTAATTAAATATAGGCAATATCACACTTGTTCATTTTGTATGTAAATGAATTGTTTAAGGTAGTTAGACCCCAGGATATAATATGTTACCGAAAATATTTTTATAACATTTCCAGGAATAAAATTTTTATTATGCATGATATTGTAACAGAGTTTGAGCGTTATTTTTCTTGAAAAATAATTTGATAACCAACTTTTCTTAGTGACTCAAAAATTTTCTTCTTATTTTCATTCAAAACTTTTCTAAAAATGAATGGATTTCAATGAATGATGGCTTATTTTTTCAAGAAAAAGATTCTCTACAACTTCACCGAATGAATTTCTTGAATTTCTAAAACTAGGGTCAAATATCTCGAATTATTAAAAAAAATATATATTATTTTTTAACTTTTCTGAATAATTTTAGTGATCAGGCAAAAAAATTTGAGAAATTTATTCGGTGAAGTTGTAGAGAATCTTTTTCTCGAAAAAATAAGCCGTCATTCATTGAAATACATTCATTTTCAGAATAGTTTTGAATGAAAATAAGAAGAAAATTTGAGTCGCTAAGAAAAGTTGGTTAACAAATTATTTTTGCAAGTTTCAATTTTTTTTCAAGAATAATAATGCTTGAACTCTGTAACAATATCATGTATAATAAAACTTCAATTCCTGGAAGTGTTATTAAATTATTTTCGCTAACATATGATATCTTGGGGTCTAGCTACCTTAATATAGGAAAAAATTGCATAGTAAGGGCTTTTGTCAACAATACAGTCATATTTATTAACAATAAATCTTGGACAAAGCCATTTGAACTGGCATCTGAGGAATTCAAAAATATTAAATGCTGTTTCAATAACAATAATTTGACAGTAAACCTAAATAAAACTTTTGTTGTACCCTTTGGCTGCTACGTTGATAGTGTTCCCAGAGATTTTAAAGTTAACATTCAGAACCGTGAAACATGCGAAGAAATGGATATAGGCAAATGCAAATTTGCTTGTCTCAAAAGCACAAATCGTACTAAATATCTAGGTATAACCATAGACTCCCATCTGTAATGAAACTATCACTGTGATGTTGCAATTGCGAAGCTCCGATACCTGATCCGTTCTCTTGCTAAATTTATTTATTTATTTATTTATTTATATTATTTATTTATTTATTGGATCAACGATATACAGCGATAGGGGTATTATTGGACACTTCTGTGATTTGGACACTGATGCGGAGGAAAATACTGATTTCTGCATAATTTGCATAAAAAATATGCCCGAGAAAGAAAATCGCCCAAACATAGCCCATTGTATCGCTTTTGATCGAGGTGTTCACTTGAGTTACGTCGGAGCAAACCGGAACAATTTCATGTGCCTTACTTCATTTTATTCATTATAATATATATATTCTTTAGGTTTCATTAACAAATAAACGTTTTCCAGCAATAAATTTAATTTTTTTTTATTGATTTACAAGACTGTCCAATAATACCCTGAGATTTTTTAAAATCTCAAAAACCATGTTTTTGCACCAGCTGATTCAGAGTGTACAATTTTAAACAATTCGGTCAAATTGCTGGTACCAAATGAAAGGTTATTTATCGTACAACAAAATCAAGCTTTGAAATTTTGAGAAAAAGCAATTTTTTTCTGGACAAAATAAAAGTCTGTCCAAGAATACCCCGACCTCCCATTTTTTATAAAACTTTTCTTTATTTTCATTGTTATTTTATTTTGCCATCTATCAAAATTCAGTTTAATATTGTGTCGTGGGTGTTTTCGCCCGTTTAAAAATAAATAAATTAAAAGAAATCAAGCAAGGATAAATAAATTAACGTCTATGTAACGGCACCATAATATGTTTAAAAAAACGACATCTGAAAAGACGCACATAAAAATCACAAAAACAACAATGATATATAAACAGATACCTATACAAAATAACCATTGGTTAAATACAGTCAATAAGATCCGTACTGTATTAACTGAATGTGGAGGAACCTTTTTTTTTAACAGCTCCAACAAAAGTCCTTAACATTACAAATGAATGTTAAAAACAATTTTATTGTATGTATACCAACATTTTTAATTTTCATTCCTTTTTTACCATTATAATGTTTTTCTGAGGAGGGCTAGAGCCAAAAGTGTTAAAAGTTGTTTTTTGTAATCTGTTTATGTATGAGTCTTTGTAGACGTTTTTCAACATATTCATTGTTGTTTTTGTGAATTTTATGTGCGTCTTTTCAGACATCGTTTTTAAAATATATTATCGTGACACTAATTTATTTATCCATGTAATTTATATAAACGGTCGAGAATTGATTAATTAATAAGAGTGATATTTACAAGATTATAGTTTCGATACTCCAGTTTACGTTCTTATTTTCATTTTATTTACACTACCGGCCAAAAGTTCGTGAACGCTCTGAATTTTTTAACTCATCAAATAATGTATTCTATCTCTGAATCCTTAACGATAATGATAAAACTCATTGGATGTCTTTTAAAGTACACAATTAAAGCTTTCAATTGGTGCATTTAGTTTTACTTCAGACATTATAGTTTCGCAGTTGTCACATTTTAAACATGTTAAAATTTGCAATTTTTTTCTTTCGACTTTTAACACTAACAAAAAGTCTAATAAATTTTTCTCTACATTTCCAATTTTTTGCTAAATACTATAATTTAAGAGCTTTGACATAGCTCTTGTAAAAAGTCGATACGATTTTTTTTGTCAGAGTTACTATTTTTTTTTGAGTTATTAACTTTTTGCCCTTTTCCAAAAGAATTCTGACAAAATGAGGTAAACTGGCAATTTTCAAAAAATCATAACTCAGGAACAAAGAATCGTATCGACTTTTCACAAGAGTCATTTTAAATCTCTTGAATTGTAGTATTTAGACAAAAATTGGCTATATGCAGAAACATTTTTTAGATTTTTTGTCAGTGTCGAAAGAAAATTTTTAAAATTTGACAACTACGAAGCTACAATGTCTGAAGTAAAACTAAAAGCACCATTTGAAAGCTTTATTTATGTAATTTAAAAGATATCATATGAGTTTTATCATTATGGTTTCAGAGATAAAACGCATTATTTGATGATCTAAAAAATTCAGAGCATTCACGAACTTTTGGCCAGTAATGTACAAGTGTGTTATACTTTTTATATATTATATTTATTTTAATATGATTTTCTAAGAGTTCTTTTTGTCATTATGAAAACATTAAAAAATGACATTACATTTCTAGAAATACACCTAAAATGATGTCGAACTTATTACCGTCTAAAAATAAAAATAAATGGTTATTTTTAGCATCGTCAGTTGACCTGCGTTTTGTAAAATATCGGGCGGTTTTATAACGGTCATTATCGACGTTCCAAATTATGTCACGCTCTCCGGCAACTCGGATTGGCTTCCCTTTCAGCGCCTATATATATATGTCTGTACTTGGAGACCTAACCTCCAATAATGCTCGGACTTAAAGGTTTCCGCGCAGCCTTGCGCGAGAAATTGACGCATGCACGGAGGCATATGTAACAATGAAATTACATACTCGAAATATTCTTATTCAACCTTATAATATACAAAAACAAACAAAAATAAACAAAAATCCTGAAATTACACACTATTCATCGAAACATCTAGTACCTATTAGTAACTTTGTTACATAACACTATTTTTCAAGGCAACCAATCAAGAACCTATGTACACTTTAGTTTTCTAATTGTTTTTATCGAATTTTTGCAAATTTTCTTGCATTTGTTCATGTATTGAAAAAATTCATTTATTGCGTAACGATGGTATGGAAAAATAATTTCAAATGGACTTGGACAATATATAAAAAAAAAAATGTTATGACAAAATATTTCAGTCCAAATTATTACAATCAAAAATATATCTTTCTAAAAAATATGTCTGGACAACATATTACAATAAAAGTATTATTTACAGAGAAAATATTATGCTAAAATATAATATTATCAAAAATATATATATAAATATATATAAAAATAACACAAAGCGCCATGTGGGGTCGTGAGAGACCCCAATCCGAAGATAATATCGTCCTGCACAGACAGTTTTCGTTATTTCGTTTCAACAAAATTACTGGATACTCTCCAAGTGTCATTTTAGTGTGTAGATAAGTTATCTTGATAAAAACATTAATGGTGACCATTATAAAAAATAAAATATAAAAGTGACGTTTTTTAAAAAAAAAAAATCATAACTCGGCCAATTTTCAATATTTTATCCTAAAAACTTGTGCCTCTTGAAATGTAGCTCTTTAAGATAAAAAATGTTGTAAAAATATAGTTTTAGAAGGGAAAAAATGTAATATTTATGTGTGGGGTCTCCCAGTACCCCAGGGCGCTTTAAGGGTTAAATTGTTAAAATTAAATTGTTATAATCTAATTTTACGCTTAACTGTATTAAATAGTAATTATGGAATTATAATAACCATTGTGGTTTAAGTTTAATCAAGTTTCGAACATTTTTGTGTAAATATTTGCTATGATTCAATTATGTCATACACTGTAACAAATGTTGATGCGAAAACTGTAGGACACAAAAATACCACTGATAATCGCAGGAAATTTACCAAGAGCTGCACTGTAAAAAATGGAAATGTAAATTTACAACTTGCAGAATGGGAGCCACACTGTAAAAAATACTTTTGTAAAATTACTACTCTGAGAGTAGTAAAATCCCTAGGAAAATGGTAAAATTAACATGGAATTTGTAAATTTACAGATTCCAGATTAGTAAAATTACATTAATCTTGTAAATTTACTGCTTCCAAAGTAGTAAAAATTACAACTTTCAGAGTAGTAAAATGACTACTCTCAGAATAGATAATTATTACGACCCACTCTGAGAATAGTAATTTTACAATTTTGTGGTAATATTACTATTGCAATGGTGTAATACTTAGACAAATAGGAATTTTACATTTTTCAGAATTGTGATTTTACACTTTCACTAGTAAAACTGTGGTTTAATTTTACAACTATCTAGTAATTTTACACCGGCATTTTTTACAGTGGATGCTACAAGTAGGACTTTTACGCAATATTATTGTAAATTTACATAGGTACTGTGAATATTACCTTTGTAAATATAAACTTGTAATTGTAAATTTACAATTGAAAGTGGATTTTACAGGTTACAGTAATATTACCTAGTAGAGAAGTTTTTCTCCCAGATAATAGTAAATTTACAACAAAATATAGGAAAAATGGTTACTAAAGCGTAATAGCCTTATGCGGGCAGGTGATTTGAACTCTACATTATGTGGTAAAATTTATGGATGTAATCCTGAACCAATTGTAGTGGCTTATAATAATAATTTGTTATTTTAATAATTTACTAATTTAGATTTTATGATTTATTGTTTTCCTTCAACAAAAGTTTTATCGACAAAAGATTATAGCTCTAAAACTTGCTTTCGATCAAAGTTTTATTATCAACAAAAGATTTTATATTTGATGTTTTCTTTCGACAAAAGATTTTATATTTGATTTTTTCTTTCGACAAAAGATTATAGCTCTAAAAACCTCTAAAATATTAAAATACATCTTATAGTGAATTTTATAATATATTCCTCTGTTTTACATTTAAAAACAAAATAATGTGGAATTTTAATGTAAAAATTAATTTTACTACACCAATGGTTTTTCCCCACATATTGTAAATTTACCATGTACAGCATGGGCTCGATTTTTACCCACTTATAGCGTGGGAAAAACGCGTCCCATTGTAAATTTACCATCTGCAGTGTAGGGAATTTACAAATCACAATTTACAAAAAATGCCGGTGTAAAATTACTGGAGAGTTGTAAAATTAAATCACAGTTTTACTAGTGAAAGTGTAAAATCACAATTCTGAAAAATGTAAAATTCCTATTTGTCTAGGTATTATACCATTGCAATTGTAATATTACCACAAAAATTGTAAAATTACTAATCTCAGAGCGGGTCGTAATAATTATCTATTCTGAGAGTAGTCATTTTACTACTCTGAAAGTTGTAATTTTTACTACTTTGGAAGCAGTAAATTTACAAAATTAATGTAATTTTACTAATCTGAAAGCTGTAAATTTACAAATTCCATGTTAATTTTACCATTTTCCTAAGGATTTTACTACTCTCAGAGTAGTAATTTTACAACAGGATTTTTTACAGTGTAGGAAATTTACAACGTTTAACGTGGGAATATCACCATATTTTTAGGCATGAAAATCACAACAAAATTGTAAATTTCATTTACATTTTTTACAGTGTGGTAAAATATAACCTAACGATGTAAAATTACCTTGGAGCAATGTAATTTTATACAAGATTAGGGGAATTTTACACCAGTTAGTTTATTTTTAAACTGACTGCACTGTGATATTGCACTAAACTATTGGGAGTTTACATAATTGCTGTAATATTACAATTTGTAATTTTTCCATTTTTATGTAAATTTACCATGATTATCAGTGGTATTTTTTTTTGTCCAATGATTTTTGTGGGAAAATTACACTTTTATTGTAATATTACAGTGGCCCTCCCCTAATTTTAACTGCGTCCTTTATTTTAACTTTTTTTCGTCCCTTATGTTAACTTCTTCCCTTCATGAGTTCCCCCACCATTCGCCATTTGAAAGTGTTCAAAAGAGTGCGGACTCATATTGCCAGTGGTAGGGATGAAGGGATGCGGCAAAATAAGGGAAGAAGCTGGCATCTTCCTCGACTCAAAAAGTTAAAATAAGGGGAGGACCATTGTACTATGTTTATGGTAAAAATCCTTGAGAAATCATTGAAAAATTACAACAAATCTGTAATTTCACCACAAAAATCGTTGCAAATGGTTACATTAATGCAATGTAATTTTATTTGACACTTTTTTCAGTGTAGTCACTTTTAAATTATTGATATACGTGTTTATAAGTGATTTATTTTTGAGAAGCTTATTGTCATGTGTTCGATTGTTCTCAAACTTACATATTATTTGTCAATAATTTTCAAACCACACAGTAGACGAATAGACATAAACGGAACAATGTATTGTTTGGCAATGTACAAAATAATTATTTTTATTAATTTCTTTCTGACTTGTCAAAAATATATATTTTTGACATTTAATTAGAATACAATGTTTACTTGTATCCAAGGTTGTTTTTTAAGATTAATTTAAGTTACATATAATGTGTATATTTATTAATATAATTAGGGTTTTAAGATAGGCTTGATTTCTTCAATAAATATAAATTTTATGGACTCTGCCTACCACTTGAAAAAAAAAAATTAAAAATTTATTTCTTCTTTCTTCCTTCTTCATAAATTAAAAGACCTATCACTTTTTAAAAATAAGACTTTATTTAAAATTGAAAACATAAAAAAAATGTTTAAAAATAATAAATAGAACTTAAAACTCTGTAAAAAAAAAAAAAAAAAAATTAACTTTAAAAGACTCAACGTTTTGGACCTCTCAGGTCCCTCTTCAGGAGTCAATAATTAAAAAGTAACTCGTTAATGATATGTTTTCAATTTTAAATAAAGTCTTATTTTTAAAAAGTGATAGTGTCTTAATTTATGAAGAAGGAAGAAAGAAGAAACAAATTTTCTTTTCAAGTGGTAGGCAGAGCCCATAAAATTTATATTTATTGTGTATATTTATTATTAATAGAGGAATGTTCAATTGTTTTTAAATTAATTTAAAAAAAAACAGATTAATTTTAGTGATTTATTTTTGTTTCAAAATGTACCTATGTGATTTATTATTTTTGTAATGATTATTATTTATCCGAATATTTTTATTTTGCAACTAGTTTTTATCTTGATATTTCTATAGATCTTTTTTTGAAAATATTTCATTGTTATCAACACTTTGTTATATGCAGTACAGTAGTCCTTCCCTTATTCTAATTTGTCCAGTCATGCAAGATGGCGGCCTTCTTCTCTTATTCTAATTTTCCCCTCTCCCCCACTATTTCTATAGATCATGTTTTGAAAAGACTTCATTGTTATCAACACTTTGTTGTATGCAGTACAGTAGTCCTTCCCTTATTCTAATTTTCCCCTCTCCCCCACTATTTTCTATAGATCATTTTTTGAAAATACTTCATTGTTATCAACACTTTGTTGTATGCAGTACAGTAGTCCTTCCCTTATTCTAATTTGACCAGTCAGGCAAGATGGCGGCCTTCTTCTCTTATTCTAATTTTCCCCTCTCCCTCACTACTTAGATTTGTAGTCTCACTATTGTCCCTTTTTCTTTTGTTGCGCATGCGCCGTTATTTGTATTTAGAAAATCCACACGTGAACACACGTCAGTGGGGAGAACGCGTGAGGGGAAATATTAGAATAGGAGAAGAGAAAAAATTAGAATAAGGGAAGGAGTACTGTATGTTGTTTATTTATGTTTGTTAATTTATTAATTTTTTCATGTCTTAATATTAATGAATCTTTTTAATTGTATTATTTTGGAACATGATATTTTTTTTAACCCTTTCATTCACGAATTTTTCCAGTGATTTTCTTAAATTTGGTATACAGGAATTTTTGGAGTCGCTGATTACGAATCCGGTGTCAGATTTACAAAATTCAAAATGGTGTATCCAATACAAGACAAAATTACAGTTTCTCAGAATTTTCGTCGGCCATATTGGATCCGCCATTTTGAATTTTGTAAATCTGACATTGGATTCGTATTCAGCGCTCCAAAAAATTCTGTACACAAAACATCAAATAAAAATTACTATTAGTTCATCCTGGCATGAATTTCTTTGGAAAATTATGCTTTTTTGAAAATAATTTCTTATTGACAATAATTATTTTACATAATTATGCAATATTATTCTTTTTTAATAAGATTTATTGGAGTCTTAGGAAGGTCAGGAACAAGAAACTGTAACTAAATTGTTGAACTGAAAGGGTTAAATAATATTATGATAAATATTTACTATCAATAATTTTTGTTTTTATTTTGTTTTTTTTTTAATTTCTTTTTTAATGGGACCAACCTTACCAAGAATCTTTTTGAAAAAATCTCGTACAGATTTTTCAAAGTAATTATTATTAAGGGTCAAGAAACAAATTATTGAAATAAGGATGATTATAATATAAATAAATCCTATTCATTCTAGTACAATAAATATATTTACGAAATTTGAAATGTATGTTTTAAAAACTTGGCATTAGATCATAAAAGCTAATAATATTCTCCAATTAGTTAAATGTCTTAAAAATGTTCAAAATTTGAGAGTATTTTTACAATATTGCTATCATAAGTTTAAAAAAACTATTAATCATATTTGTTTACGAAAATAAACCTTAAAAATGCAGATTTACATTAAAGAAGTAACAAAATGGTTTCTTACTTTTTTACTTTTACTAACGATATAAAAATTAGTCGTTATGTTAATTAAATATATACAATCTAATATTAGTTATCTCATATTATGTCATCTTGCATGAAAATATGTAACATGTATTTTCGATAGATCAAAAACAATATTAAAAATTTATATCATACAAAAATGTTAAAACTTCTAAATTTAATCTGCGCTTGCTATCATATTTATAAGATTAAAATGGTACATTACTTCGTAAATTCTATTGAGGAAGAATATGGAGGCGCTCTTGGTAGATTGCCAAAGAAATGGGAGCCTAGAAATAGCTACAGCGAAATACACATACTACAATGTGCGAAAGGTAGTGTTTCAAATAATCTCATATAACTTAATGAACACATGTTATTTATTGACAGATTAGGGCTGTATTATGTCAATAAACAAACAAAATATTTAAATACTAAACATAACTTCGGCGAAACTTGGAATGTCAACATTCTCACATTATAAAGAAATCTAACACAGTTTTTTTTAATTTTCAACACAAAATAAAATATTTGCTTACCTGTTAATAAACCCGTATCCGTTCTTTACATTAAACCACTTCACTGTTCCAGTCACTTTGTTGGCTGAAAAAAAGTTTTAAATGATGCTAAATAGAAAATTTATGTTACAAAAATAACTAAAACTTCAACATTTTGATGACTGATTTAAGTTTTACTTAGAATTTCTTAAAATAGGCTAGATGCATATCTTTTTCTAATTTTAGATTGATTATGTTCCAAAAATATTTCTAAATCATAACATTATATCACATTTCTATGCAAATCTTAAAATTTAAGTAAATTATTACTTTTCAATGATTTTTTGTAATTGTTTTATGTTACAAAAAGATGTTTTTTTTGTCTTTTTTCTTTTCATAACATTATTAAAGTTATTTAAATATGAATTTTGTATAAAAATAAAAAGAATCTCGATTGTAAAGTTTTATATTTTTGAAAATTTGTTTAAATTTACATATTTTTCTGAAAGAAAATAAACAAACTTAAGATAATCCTAATTTATGATTCTTAAATTGTTATGTAAACAGGATATAAAACTATGTTTATAGATTATAAATAATGTATGAATAAACAAATAATTAACATAAATTACAATGTTGACAATTCTTGTTCCATTATTAACAACAAACTCCGTTTTCAATAATAATATAGATAAATTAATAAACTTTGAAAATTCATCAATTTGTAATACATAAAATTATTTTGGAGTTCATAAACATTGAAAGAATAACCTATTTCTGTCAAAATAAAAATGTCATATTTAAAATAAAAGAATGAAGAAAAATACAAATTTGTTTATCTTGTATTTGAAAGAAAATATTGATGTCAATAAACAACTTTCAACATCACATTAAATGTTTAAAAAGATGAGTCTAGAAATGTGATAAAACATGAAATTTTAATTATTTACGAATTGAAATTTACGTCAATGTTCGATTATAGAAACTTCCGGAATAGACTTAAAATCTGCCATGACCAAACAATCGGAATAGACGCGCAAAAAAAATGCTTCGGGATCATTCACCCGTGTTTGAGACGGCCATTTCGAGTTATCCGAAAAAACAACAAGATAAACAAGCCGAATTTTAACGGATTTCGTAATCGACGGGGGGGAAAAAACAAAGCTATAACCGAAAACGCCGCCCCGGAGGCAACGACCCCGAAAAACTTGGAAATGAAAACGGAGTGGGGGTGTGTTGCGCGAGGTCAGAAAATCGACATAGAAAACATCTTGGGAAGTCGAAAATAAAAAAAAAACGGAGTTTTTGGAAAATTCGGAGAATAAAATTGTGGATGCATAATGGAGTCGCGACCGCGTGTCTGCGAAAAAGACAGACGGAGAAAAGACAAAAGGGGGAGAGAGAAAAACACGCGAAATGACGGGGGTCCCGAACCGGAAGTCACTGACGGGCCGGTCGTCCTTAGGAATCGCGGACCTGGGGACGCCAGGATCCTGATGAGAGTCCTTTGGGAAAATCGGAGAAAATTTGGAGCCGGCCATGTGGTCGAGGAGCGCGTCTGCGTCGGGAAACGCGCCATTACGGTCGCGCGCGGAATTTCCTTGGCGTCGTTGACGAAATATTCGAGGATGACGATTTTGGTTTCATACCTATGACCGTTTTCTGCTGGACAACCGCTTTGGGTTGTTCGGGCTGTTTTTCCGGGTCAGCCATAGTGGTGTGGTGGTGGTGATGATGTTAAGGTGTTGGACACGCCGCTGCCGAGCCAAGATGTTCCCGTCTTGCTGCTTGCACTGTTGGTTCCCTTCTGAGGCGTTTCTGTGCTCCGCACGATGTTCGCACTTCTCAACATGGCGTCCGGGGCAACGGCAAACAGTCTTCTCGTGGAACGTGAGCTCTGATTGGTCAGTTTTAGTTTCCAATGGTCCAATCGGCTTGGCGGTATTTTTAAATCCGCGGCCCCACGCTCGAATCTCGGCGGGAACCACGGACCCGGGGCTCTTTTCCCTCCTTTTCGATGATCGAATTGAGGGGAAGGTGTTTTCTAAAGACGGTTGTTCAAAACGTGTATTGTGTTTATTCTGAAGTTCCAGAAAGTTTCTGAAGTCTTTCAAGAAAAATGACGATATTTTAAGAAATTTTTGTTATTAAACTTTGTTACAAAAATTGTTTCTTTAAATTCTTCGAAAGATCTAGAATTTAGTGTTACCATTTATTTGAAGAGTGGTGAACCAAGTTTTTGACAAAAACTACATAGACCGATTCCAGTTCAAATCACGTTTCTAATTTATAAAAAATGACGTGATTTTCGTAATCGGTCCTCAAAAAACCCTGTATACAAAGTTACGGTAGGCCCCCTCTTATTTTAAGATTTTGAGTCAAGGAATATGGCGGCACCCCCTCTTATTTTAATGCTACTTCTCTTCCTCATCACCAGCAAACGTGAGAGAGAGGACATGAAAGAAAGTTAAAATAGAAGGGAGCGAATCCTTAAGATAGAGGAGGAACTTAAAATACGAGGGGTTAAAATAAGAGGGGTACTACTGTATATGAAACTTTGAGACCCCAAAAACTTATGGGGTACAGTCCGACCTCCCTAATCAAAAACTCCGTAATTGCAACTCTGGTTCCCCCACCTGACCGTCTAACCTTTTCAAGGAAGAAAAACCTTATTGGCTGATGGCGTTGATTGGTTCACCCACACATGCACTGTAAAAAAAAAATCGTGTAAAATTACAGTTGAGAATGGGAATGGGCTCGAAAATTACCCACTTTCAACGCAGTGAGTTTACTATGTGGAACACAGTAACTTTCCCTAAATCTTGTAATATATTACTCGTTTGTAAAATTACCACGTCCAACGTAGGCTCGAAAAATTACCTACGTTCGACGTAGTAAAAGTACAACAGTCTAGTATTTTTCCTATGCTCGACGTCGTAAATTTACAATGCGGCGGTAAACTTCTAACCTCACTTCGGTAAAATTTCAACGCTCAACGTAGTGTTATTACTAAATTTCCATGAATGAAAATTACCATTGCATTGTAAATTTCATTTTCATTTTTTACAGTGTGGATACATCATGTGTACATAACCTACATTATTTGATATGTTCGTAAAGTGAGGGGAAGTGCATTGAATATGGAGACAGGTGGGAAGTTATCAATTATGGAGTTTCAACTTCTCCTCCGGTTCCGGCATGTTATCAATTAGGGAGGTCGGACTGTACTAGTTTTATTAAGATCGGATAATTTTTTAAGATTTGGTACACTAAAATAGTATTTTACAAAAAAACGAAACTTGGTATGTACGGATTTTTCAGATCGCTGATTACGAAAATGTAATAATTTTTCAAGAATACAATATGGCGGCCGAGAATTAAAAACGGTGTTTTATTTTTATGAAACTTATTAAATCGGAGTTTTGGGGTCTCCAATTACGAAATAGGAGTAACTTTTAGAAAATTGAAAATAGCGGATGGAATGTCGCGGTCAAAAATACAAAATTTTATTTTACTTTAATTTAACTAATGCAATATATAACTTTGACTGTATAAGTTTTCTATTGAACCTCCGACGATTAAAAGAGCATACGCGTGGATTCTACAGGTCAAATATAAATATTGGTGATAAACTAGGGAAATGTTTATTAGGTCTCGAGTAGTCTCGAACTCACTCATAATTTTTTTTTATAAATTGAGCCCTCTTGAAGAATACCATAATATCATCTTTACATGGATACTCTTTTCACCGTCTTTGAGTCGATGACAAAATCATATTCAGCAACCCAAGCAACGCTCAAATAACAAGTTCCATATTCTTGGACAAAATGTCCGCCATATTGGATCCGCCATTATGAATTTGATAAAATCTGATATTAGATTTGTATAGAGAGAACACAAAAACCCCCGAGTAATAAATTTCATGCAAATTCATGCACTTTTTAAAGATATGTCCGCCATATTGGATCCGCCATTTTGAATTTTCGAAATCCATAACTGAATTTTGATTCAATTTTACAGGAAAAAGGAAATAACGGGATAAAATAAATATTTTGATACATCATTGATAATAATCGTGAAAACTCAATATTTTCACCGTTCCCCGGTCGCCATATTAAATCCTTCATTATTGAGGCAGATAAATGCACTGAAAAATGACTGGAGATGTTTAATAAAAAAAAATTTTATACTTTGTGGACAAAATTTAATTTGACGTTGATATATGTCAAAAATATTCAGAAAAACACGTATTTTTCGAAATTTTCACACATTTCCGCCATTTATAAAAAGGTAGCCACGCTTACGCGTGGATTCTGCAAGAAAAGTATTGTACAATAATCGATTTTAAAAAATGTTTTAGATTTCAATTTTCAAAGGCAATACTTAAGCAGCATCAAATGGTCAATCTTTTTTTGACGTACAATAAATTTGTACCTTTTTTAATTTGTTTTTAATAAAATATAAATTTGTGGTATTTTTTCACTTCAACTCGTGATTACTTGGTCAATTTTAAGTATTTCGGAATGAAAGAAAATGGAAATTACAGACAACTTTTTTATCAGGAAATGTAAAATGAAAAGAATTAAGATGTTTATAAACAAAAAATGATCAATAAAAGTTAAAAATATATCTATTTTTAAGAAAAGTAATAAGAGTTTTTAAATTTTGTCCGCCATACTGCATCCGACATTTTTAATTTTTTAAAAATAACTAGTAATTCATAATCAGAGACCCCAAAGCACTGTTTTACCCACTTTCACAAAGATAAAATGAAATTTTTCATCGGCCGCCATATTGTGTCTGACATTTGTAATTTTTGAAAAATGGCGTGATTTTCGTAATCGGTGACCTCAAAAAACCCTATGTACAAAGTTATATGAAACTTTGAGACCCCAAAAACTTATGGGTACTAAGTTTTATCAAGCTCGGATAATTTTTAAGGATTTGGTACACTAAGCTAATATTTTACAAAAAACAAGTTTCAGTCGCCATTTTGGAGTTGCCATCTTTTATTTTCCCAGATGTTATTACAAATATTTGTGGATGAGCCATTAAAGACGTCATATATAAAGGCATATTTTGGTATTTCTATGTGATTTGAAAGTAAAACTTGTAAGAATGGTTCAAATTTTGTAGAAAACTTAAATTTGCTTATAATAAAATATAAAATTTCGATATTTTTCACTTCAACTAGTGATTTCTTGGTCAATTTTAAGAATTTCGGTATTATACAAAATGGAAATTGCAGACAACATTTTTATTAGCAAATGTAAAAAGAAAAAAATAAGAAGTTTATAAACTAACAAATTATTAATAAAAGTAAAAAAACTTCCTATGTCTATTTTTAAGAAAAGTAATCAAAGGTTTTAAATTTTGTCCACCATTTTTAATTTTTTAAAAATAACTGGTAATTCGTAATCAGATACCCCAAACCACTGATTTACCCACTTTCACAAACGTAAAATGAAATTTTTTATTTTCAGCCGCCATATTGGATCTGACGTTTCTAATTTATGAAAAATGACGTGATTTTCGTAATGGTGACCTCAAAAAACCCTGTATGGAAAGTTATATGAAACTTTGAGACCCCAAAAACTTATGGGTACTAAGTTTTATCATGATCGGATAATTTTTTAAAATTTGGTACACTAAAATAGTATTTTACAAAAAAAAAGGAATGCTTTAGTCGCCATTTTGAAGCCGCCATCTTTAACTTTCCCATATACATTATAAAAAATGTTTATAGCTGAGACATTACAGACACAATATTTTTGGGTTTTCTTGTTTATCATGACAATATTGACTAAAAAATTGTTGTGAAGGACAAAATCGCGTTTTTTTTAGTACCAATAAGTTTTTGGGGCCTCAAAGTTTCATATAACTTTGTACATAGGGTTTTTTGAGGTCACCGATTACGAAAATCACGCCATTTTTCAAAAATTATAAATGGATCCAATATGGCGGCTGAAAATGAAAAATTTCATTTTACGTTTGTGAAAGTGGGTAAATCAGTGGTTTGGGGTCTCTGATTACGAATTACCAGTTATTTTTAAAAAATTAAAAATGTCGGAGGCAATATGGCGGACAAAATTTAAAAACTTTGATTACTTTTCTTAAAAATAAATATAGGTAGGTTTTTTACTATTATTGAGAATTTTTTTGTTTATAAACATCTTAATCTTTTTCTTTTTACATTTCCTAATAAAAATGTTGTCTGTAATTCCATTTTGTTTCATTCCGAAATACTTAAAATTGACCAAGTAATCACGAGTTGAAGTGAGAAAATACAAAAAATTTATATTTTATTATAAGCAAATTAAAAAAGGTACAAATTTATTGTACGTCAAAAAAAAGATTGAACTTTTGATGCTGCTTAAGTATTGCCTTTGAATATTGAAATTTAAAACATTTTTGAAAATCGATTATTGTATAATACTTTTCCTGCAGAATCCACGCGTAAGCGTGGCTACTTTTTTATAAATGGCGGAAATGTGTGAAAATTTCGAAAAATACGTGTTTTTTTGAATATTTTTGACACATATCAACGTCAAATTAAATTTTGTCCACAAAGTATACAATTTTTTTTATTAAACATCTCCAGTCATTTTTCAGTGCATTTATCTGTCTGAATAATGAAGGATTTAATATGGCGACCGAAAATCACGCCATTTTTCAAAAATTATAAATGGATCCAATATGGCGGCTGAAAATGAAAAATTTCATTTTACGTTTGTGAAAGTGGGTAAATCAGTGGTTTGGGGTCTCTGATTACGAATTACCAGTTATTTTTAAAAAATTAAAAATGTCGGAGGCAATATGGCGGACAAAATTTAAAAACTTTGATTACTTTTCTTAAAAATAAATATAGGTAGGTTTTTTACTATTATTGAGAATTTTTTTGTTTATAAACATCTTAATCTTTTTCTTTTTACATTTCCTAATAAAAATGTTGTCTGTAATTCCATTTTGTTTCATTCCGAAATACTTAAAATTGACCAAGTAATCACGAGTTGAAGTGAGAAAATACAAAAAATTTATATTTTATTATAAGCAAATTAAAAAAGGTACAAATTTATTGTACGTCAAAAAAAGATTGACCATTTGATGCTGCTTAAGTATTGCCTTTGAAAATTGAAATCTAAAACATTTTTTAAAATCGATTATTGTACAATACTTTTCTTGCAGAATCCACGCGTAAGCGTGGCTACTTTTTTATAAATGGCGGAAATGTGTGAAAATTTCGAAAAATACGTGTTTTTTTGAATATTTTTGACACATATCAACGTCAAATTAAATTTTGTCCACAAAGTATACAATTTTTTTTATTAAACATCTCCAGTCATTTTTCAGTGCATTTATCTGTCTGAATAATGAAGGATTTAATATGGCGACCGGGGAACTGTGAAAACATTGAGTTTTCACGATTATTATCGATGAAGGATCAAAATATTTATTTTATCCCGTTATTTCCTTTTTCCTATAAAATTGAATCAAAATTCAGTTATGGATTTCGAAAATTCAAAACGGCGGATCCAATATGGCGGTCATATCTTTAAAAAGTGCATGAATTTGCATGAAATTTATTATTCGGGGGTTTTTGTGTTCTCTCTATACAAATCTATTATCAGATTTTATCAAATTCATAATGGCGGATCCAATATGGCGGACATTTGATCCAAGAATATGGAACTTGTTATTTGAGCGTTGCTTGGGTTGCTGAATATGATTTTGTCATCGACTCAAAGACGGTGAAAAGAGTATCCATGTAAAGATGATATGGTATTTTTCACGAGGGCTCAATTTATAAAAAAAAATTATGAGTGAGTTCGAGACTACTCGAGACCTAATAAACCTTTCCCTAGTTTATCACCAATATATATATAATGTAAACGTTCTGACAGTTCAGACTCTTCTAAATTATGCAAAGCTTTCAAGTCCGAAAATCCGTAACTGAATTTTGATTCAATTTTGTAGGAAAAATGGTTACAGTACCAATAATTGGTATTATTTTAGCAAGCATACTTTTATTTTTACATGGAATTTTTATAAGACTCGTTAAAATGTAGATCAATTTTATTTTTACACCTGTTTTCAATCGGATTTTGTAAATAAGTTGGATATTATAAATGAGGCTGTAACGAGCTGCGCATTCGCACCTGTAAATTCGTATAAAGTCTGTAGTTCATTCAAGTCACACGTGTTTATCGACGTACATAAACATTGTATTTCGCGTTTGTTTTTATATACGTTTTTTCATTGCCTAATCCACACTAAAATAAATAAGTTCTATTTTTTCTGTTACAACCTGACTTTATTTAATCAAATGCAGTGATTAGTAAGTGTTTTACTACTGTCGCCTCTTGTGTTTTCAACAGCGACGTTTAAATATCTGGCTAATAGTGCATTTTAGTGTGTAAACGTATTGGCATAGCAACGCTTTTCGTTTGTCTTTTGTGCAATCTGTATTTATTATATTGCAGCACATTGATTTCTGTTTTTTTGATTTCGTACAACATTCATTTATTTACGTTTATTGAAATTTGTTTTCAGTCGTTTCAAATAAGTTGAGCATCGAATTATCAGCCTTCAAATTGTATAATATTTATCTGTTCTCATTTCGTGGACTGCAGTGACGTCATCGTTTCAATTAATAGTGCTATAAATTTTTGTATTATTATGCTCCTGGTTTCAGTGGTGTATTGTATCCATTGTACTTATTTAATAGTGATAACCGTATTTATGTGTCTATACTAATTAACGTTATTTCACCGTGTGTATGTGATGACATTTTTTTCTCTACAATGTTCGACTTTTGGACAACTGGACTCATTATCAGCAATATTACAAGCATCGCCGATCTACAAAAGTCTTCGCTCCAGTAGACTTCAACCGCATCCTCGTCCTGCTAAGAAAAGGGAATGCATTAGTTGTGTTAAATTAAAAAAAAAGTGTGGTACATTCAGTAAATAAAACACCTAGTAGGCACACGTTTACCTGCAACAACAAGCGAATATATTTTTGCAAAAATTGTAATAGTGGACTTAAATAGTACTTTTTGGTACTAGGCCGTAAAGTTCAATTTTACGTACCGAGTGGAGATCGCACAATCTCTAAACCGGGGTCGTAAAATTTTACGGCCGAGGAGCGAACACTATTTTTTGATACAATGTTCGCACTTTACCGACCGTTTTTAGTCCCTAAAGTGCAGAGATCAGTCCGTAAAATCACACTTTACGGACTAAAAGGAGATCGTAAAATGTCTACTTTACGGACAAGGGTATCAAAAAGTATTATTCCCAACAATATTGGTGGTATTCCGGAAATACAAGTTTTACCGACTCAATCAAGACGAAATCATGACTCGTCATCAACCAGCGTTAATACAATGTCTTCAAATGCTTGCAATGTTTAATATGAGAGCCTATCCTCTAAGAATACCCCGACAATCTTCGGACAAGCCCTTTAATAACAACTCAACCGAACCATCGTCAGCTGTTGTCAACATTGCTGATTTATATTCTTTTATTCGGATTCGTAATTAGCCAAATCCTTTTCGGAATCTGATGATACTGAGTCATTTGAATTATGAATAAAAACAAAATCGTAAAAACCATCGGATTCCAACTCTTCCTTCGTGGAGAACATTTATGGTGGCATTGTTATGTTTATAATTCCAAATAATTCTGAATTTTCGAAATGCAATTGAAATCGCCCATTGCAATAAATTGTGCAATAACTATTCGTATTAAAACAAAAAGATATTACAGATTGTTGCAAATTTGACAAAAGATGCGTAATCATCAGAATCCTGAAAAATACTCCTACACCAAATTTTTCGATAAATAGAACGAAATTTCAAATTTACATCCGTCATATTGAATTCGACATTTTGAATTTTGAAAATTTGATGGAAGATGCATACAGAATTTCTTAAAGATAGATAGAAATTTCACATTTTTGTCGGTCATATTCGTAATCAGCGAACATGAAAAACACCCAGTACCCACTTTCACTTCGAACAGTCAACTTTTAAAGTTTCGGTACACGATGTTGGATCCGCCATTTTGAGTTTTGAAAACCTGAAATCAGATTCGTAATCTGCGATCCCGAAAACCCTCACGTACCGTATTTCAGAAATTGTCAATGTGATGAAAAATGTCGCTTCAAAAGATGAGAGTAATTTAATATAAAAATCGATTTTCCTCAAAAAGATGCCGATCGATTTTTTTCTTTTTGGTCTTAAACTGTTCGTGGAACACTCAAGAAGCATACTCAGAAGAAAAATTCAGTTTATGTTTGACTTTGGATGAAAGTTGGTTCACCACCACCGTAAATATCTTCATGTACAAAATTGATAATTTATTTTAAAAAAAAATAGATTTGTTTCGTGTTTTTTTTAAGTTAAAGTAACCATATTTTAAAAATGATTGAAAATTTACTACCAATTTGAAAAGATCACACTCAAAACCAGTAGAATGTGGATTTTCAAAAAATTTAATTGAATCATTATCTGAAAACTGACTTACGCCTTAAGCGTTAACAGATACACAGAGAGAAGAAAAATGGTTAATGGAACTATTTCATAATAGTAAAACATTTGATAAGAAAAAGTAGTTAAATTAACCATTTCTATAATAAACAAGAACATGATATTGTTCAGTTTACCATTTTCCGATATTGAAGTACGCGTCATCGTACATAACTTCAGATACTCGATACTTTAGATTCATACTTAAATAGTCAATTCGAACATTAGCGAACAGTGAAATGGACATAATAAAATGAATTAAACGAAAATATCCTCTTTTTTTACTAAAAAGAACTATTGTATGGCTCTTTTCACAATGTTCTGAATCGCAAAAGTACCACTTTTCGAGTTACAGCTTTTCGCATTGTTAATTTTACTATTATTATACTTTCCAACTGTTTTTACCATTTCTTCGTGATTCCGTTAAACTTTTTTTTTCTCTCTGTGTAAAGGTAAACAATAAATTTCCTCAATTTTATGTACTTTTCCCTCGAAACTCGCTCTAGTGACTCTAACATAGGCGTGATCATTGCGCCCTCATTTTTTAACTAATTGAGTCGAAAAGGGAAGCAACATTCTGGCTCGCTACTTTAATCCAGTTTGCTGTTACCGACGTGTTATTTTCATTAAAAAGCACATATTCTAATGTTCAAACAGTTGCAAACAAGAACTCAGACAACCTAGTTCTAAATTTTAATTTTCCAGCAACAATTTTTAATTTTTTTTTGTTTGTTTTTTAAATGTTCACTATTGGATTTAATTTGAAGTTTTTACATAATTTTTAGAATAAATTTCTGATGAGGGCTACGAAAAGCGAGCCGAAACGTAATTTTTGAAGTTTTTTGTTTATTTATTTCCATTTTCCGTGATGATGACCAAGAAATACATGTTTCATTGAACATATTTATTTAAAATATATATGAAAAAGAAGCTTCATTAACAGTGTATTTTACACAATTTTTAAATATTCTAATGTAGTTTCACAATGCAGTACTATTTTAGAGCACGTTTACAGCGACGAACTACATTATTCTAGTTGGAGAGAATTCTTTCAAAACAAACCCAGTTAGTATTTGGTCTCTTTTGCGTAAAATGGGACTTTCACGTGACGCCTCTCAATTTGTTCCTCAATGTTTCTCACCTTGTGAGTTGAATTCCCATTATCGTGCAGTATCTTATTGTCGCGCACTCTGCATTAGGTCAAAGCTTGAGTTTATCTTACGAAAACCATTATCGTATAATTCAGAATCTTTCAATATTCCTTTTCTTCAAAGTTCAAGTAGCAGAAGTATTAGAAAGACTCAAAATGTCACCATCAAAGTCTTGCAGATGTATTGTATTGTGTCGATGTATGTGCACAGACTATTACGTCCTAACAAAATTTCGAGAACTTCAAAAGACCACCACCGAGATCAAGTCACAAAACCCGCTTTTCCGTGTAGCATCTGGAAATTTAGAATCATATATCAAAATGCAAAATACAAGAAAAAAGAAGAAGTGAAATAATTATTTGAAAGAATTTACTAAAATAAGAAACGTCGACTCCCCAGTCGGTGTGAGGTAATTAGATTCAACCCTAGCGAGTAAATAGAGTGTCGGTGACAAAATGTTATAAATTAAAAATAAATTATGATTTTTAAAAATCTTTTTTTATTGTTTCAACTAATGGGTCGAGAACGAGGGAACCCAATATGTTCTCAAGAGAAATCAATCTTAATCCACAAGACCTCTCCATACAACCAATGATGAAACGACTAAAGATTTCAAGACGAGGTTATCTCATCTTCCTTCTTTTCCCTTAATATTTAACCAACATTCATTTAGTCATGTCTTGCAGGCCGCGTCCCTGTAAAAGCCTTCCTTGGGCAAAATAGGCCGAAATAATGTTTACCCTGGATTTGCTAGCCAGATCTAAACGTAACAAGACCTTTGATTCCATTGGTGCTCCATTGACTAGTCTGTTCTGGGCCGCCTGTCGCCCTTGACGTGCACGCGTCAAAAAGGAAGGCCCCTACCCTGGGAAAGGTCTTTGTCTTTGCCTTTTTTGGAAGAACCAAGGGCAGAGGCCTTGCCCAAGCAGTTGGGTAGGCTTCGTGGGGGAAGTGTTTCGCTAGAAAGTAGCCGATAATGTACCCTATCCGCCCACATGGGCGTGCAACCATGGGGGTGGATGGGCAGCTCCCCGGTGAGTCTCGTCTTACCGGTGGGCTGGCAGGTGGGATAGCCACTCACTACCTCTCCTGATAGGTAGGAGGGGTAGTGCCCAGAACATCGGGGGTGCCCGCATGGAACGAGCTTTGGGCCCTAATATCTACTAACTAAATGACTAGCCTGTACCCTTACAAGCACGGTGTCGATCCAGATTGACACCTTTTTGTAATGCATTTTTTACATATTTCAGGTAATTATTAATCAATTTTCTTGCAATTTTTTACTTCATACCTTAGGAAACATAAATAAATCAATATTTATCATTAATTATTATGTTATAATTGTTTAAATAATTAACAAATTGTAAATTTTATGCATTTTTTCACAAAAAATGTATGCTGAGACGAAAACGTCACTCAAACATGACGAAACTGGGTACTCGGGGGTTTTTGGGGTCGCTGATTACGAATCTGAACTCAGATTTTCAAAATTTAATATGGCGGATCCAAAATGGCGAACCGAAATGTGGAAAAGTTACTTGATTGATAAGAAACTGGGTACTCGGGGGTTTTCGGGGTCGCTGATTACGAATCTGAACGCAAATTTTCAATATTCAATATGGCGAATTCAATATGGCATACCCGAATGTTAAAATGTCATAGTTCGCGGCTGTAAAACTCACCTGTATTCGTCGTTTAGTTCTAAATTATTTACCGAAAATAAATAATATTGCCTAAAAATAAAAAAAAAATATACAAAAAAATACAAAAAAAAAGGAGACAATAATTCCAGTTTCGTCAGTCGATCAAGTAGATTTTTCACATTTCGGTCCGCCATTTTGGATTCGCCAAATTGAATTTTGAAAATCTGAGTTCAGATTCGTAATCAGCGACCCCGAAAACCCCCGAGTAACGATTTTCAGCCATTTTCCGCGTAAGGAAAAATGTATGCATCAAAGGGTTAATCTTTCGCTAACCAGAGGTGTTTTTCATTCGATATGAAAAAATAGGTTCGTTATTCCCTCGAAAAAAAAGTAATCCTGGTTCCGCAGCAGATACAAGACCAAAAGCTAATCCAACTCATCTATCCAAGGTTTTCGATGCTCTGCAAAGTTGTGCAATTTCTCGAAACCAATGACCTCCATCCTCAACAGAGCAGCTTTCGACGCTATCACAGCACCCAAACAACTCTTCTGAAAATTCTTGATGACCCTAACAATCCAGACCAACTATAAACCGACTGGTTGGTTTTTTACTCTGTTTCAAGTATTAAATTTGTACTTTCGACTATTAATAAGTATACTTTTTATTTCTGTTTTCTGTCGGTTAATTGTCCAAAGTATAAATTTAATAGTTGGAGCAGAATAAAAAACCAACCAGTCGATTTATAGTCGATTTAGTAGTTGAAGATTTGCTGGAGGACGTACACTCCGTGCTATTGAGTGAGGATTTGTTACTGTACTAATGTTATTTCCGATGTTACATCCGATAATTTTGCAATGCCCCCTAACATTGGCTTTGAAGACTTAGCAATTCTTTGGTTTTATTAATTTTTCATCCCAATCAATTATTGGAACGAATGGAGAATATTATACGCCACTTCCTACCACATCTTGTGTGCCTCAGGGTACTATAGCATTGGGTCTATATCTTTATTATATAAACTCCCTTTTTCGGCGATTCAATTGTGTTCGAAACACTACCGTTATCTTTGCAGATGTTCTCTAGTTTTACCCTCCACACCCCTATAGCTTAGATGAAACGATTAGCATCCCAATAAACGAGTTCGTGTGCAAAAATTTTTAATACGATTTCATACGTTTCCATCCCGTTTCTTTCCTCGCTATTTCGCGGTAAATCGCATGAAAACGTACGCAAGATGATGCAACGAGTTAAAACGCATCGAATCGAATGAAATTAGTGCGGAAGCATTTAGGAATAAAAATTGAGGTTAGGTTTGCGCATAATGAATTTTCATATTAAAACGCATCGAATTGAGCCAAGTTTTACCGGGTTTATACTTCGACTTTTTTTTTTAATATTATTATTAAAAATAATTTTCGTAAGTAACAAAGCGAACTGTATTTGTACTCCAAAGTTTATTCTCGTGAATTCTCGCTCGTTTCTGAATCGATTTGCTGAAATTTGACGTACATTAATATAAAGTGCATAAAATCACCATAAATTAGATTTTAGCTTGAAAATGTACATACATATTTACTTTTCGGTTTAATTTCAATATTCTAGTTTAGGAACTGATGTTATCGAGGGTCAGTTCGTCGTTTTCACGCGTAGGCGCCACCAGCGATCTAACATGACTTCGTATTATCTCTGGTATAGGTAAACACGTATGCCTTCGAATGATTTCAATCAAAAATTTGCATTTGATAATTAGCCGTTTCCGTATGCGAACGGATGTACATATAACCTCAATTTTAAAGACTATTTAATACTACGCACATATTCGAATGTTTTCGAATGTAGAGCGAACTGAAATCATATATGAAATATCGTTCGCTTTAAGCAACCCATCAAAGAACGTATCATTTCGAATGAAAAATTAATACCCGTGTTTCGAAAATATCGCATATTGACGCATATGATCGAATGTAACGTATGACATCGGATGGATTGGAAAGACGACAAATATTCGAAATATATTGTGCGTATGAAAACATTTGAAAACGACTATGTAATTTCGTATTAAAATTTGATCAATTTCATTCGAAATTGGAAACAAATCGAATGAAAGTCGAAATTTTTGCACACGAACTCGTTTATTAGGATACTAAACGCTGATATTGAATCTCTTCCCATACAACACAAGCCCGTCTCAGAATGTCCAAAAGCGGACATTTGGACGTCCTCAGGAGCTCCTCAGGACTTCCCGGGATATCTGATCATGAGAACATGAACTTACTTTGAATATTAAGGAAACTCAAGCAATCATCTTGCTCTAGTCAAAACTTCCTTCCACCACAACAATGTTGATGACAATCCCATTAAGATTGTTGATAATTTTAAAGATCTAGGTGTCTATATTTTCTCGGATTTGTGTTGGAATCTCCAAATCTCTCCCATCTCGTCTAAAGAGCATTTTAATGTCTACCGCCTTGGTTATCGTGGTAAAATTAACCCATTATGGGGATTCTAAACTGGTCCGTAGGTAAGGTAGGAAATTTCACTAAAAAACGTAAATTAAAGATGACTGAATAACATTTCTAAAATTCGGGCTCTGCAAAAGCAATTCTAAGCACTATAAACAGTTTCTTAGAAAATACCAAAGATACTAATTGAGAAATGACCTAGAATTTTCGGAAATAAATAAAAATCACTTATTTCCGAAAATTCTCGGTCATTTCTCCATTAATTTCTTTGGCACTTTCTAGGATACTGTCTACAGTAATTAGAATTGTCCTTACAGAGCACGAACTTTGAAAATCGATACAGTAATTTGTTATTTACGGTTTTTAGTGAAAATTCCTACTTTAACGGTCAAGGACTTTCGAACCCCCTTAACTCCTGAATGCCATAAAATTTTATTTCAAGTTTGAGCTCACAGATTTTAATGAAATCACAATCAGTTTTATACGAGTCAACGTTTTCTATATGTTTTTGGGTCCGCTGTGCACGATAGGACAGTTAACAAAGGTGTAAAATGTCAATTTGTATTGTTTTTGGACAGATTTGTATTAAAAAATCATTATTTTTACGCGGTGTTTTCGTGAGTAACGGCTAATGTTGTACCGAAATAAGAGCTTCTTTGCACTAAAAGTGATTAAAACCGTGTCAATAGTACTTGTATTTTCAAAATATGGAGGTCGATTTTTGTTAAAATTTGTTTTCCAATATGGCGGACGTCGGAAAGCAACAACAACGGTAAAATCTCGTATTGTACAACTATTATTAGAGTTGTATAGTTTATTGAACCATGACGATTGGATATTCGTTAATTACGGTCTATGATAAAGAATCTGATTTCAGATTTGTAAAATTCAAAATGGCTGATTCAATATGGCGCCGAAATTTTGTAAAACATATCCTTTTGACTATACAGACGGTAATACGGGGTTTAATGGACTCTGTTAACGAATATGCTTTCAGATTTGTAAAATTCAAAATGCCGGATACATTCACCTTGGAAGATGGGCACAGTAGCCACAGCTTTCGGTAAAAAAAAGAAATGAATCAAATAGGGAGAAATTCATGACATAATATAAGCTCTATACAGACTGCACTCAGACGACATTGAAAAGTTTACGAACAGTCTACCACCGATATTAGAGGCCTTAGATTTAAATGCTTCGCAAATACTAATTGGAGACATCAACATTGATATAATGAAAAATTCTGCAACCACACTTGAATACCTCACAGAACTAAGCTCACACGCATGTATATCGGCCATAAACGGACCCACGAGAGAAGATAAAACGTCATCAACGTGCATTGATCATATTTTTTACAGACAAGGAAAATATGAAAAGATTTTGCGGCAATTTTAAAAACCTCGATAACTGATCACTACTCAACTATCATTGCTATACCAATGGAGAAAAGCAAAATAGCAACTAGCATTATACCGTCAATAAAACGTAGAATTGACTATAATAAATTAGGAATGAAACATGGAATGACCTGTACTCAATAAAAGACGTCGAAACTTACACCAACATGCTAATCTCAAAAATACAAACTCTTATAAATCACGCTACAACAACATCAGTAAACCATCAAACGAGTAAAAAGAAATCACCATAGATTACCCGAGGGCTGCTATACTCAATGAAAACGGGAGATAAGCTTCGAATGGAGGCGCGTAAGAATCCTAATAACCCACTATTGAGTAACAAGTACAAAAAATACAGAAATTATTTGGCAATGCTAATGACGAAAACAAAAAACAACTACTATGAAAATGTAATTAATAACTGCGGAAACGATCTTAAAAAATTATAGAAAACAGCTAATAATATTGCAGGAAAGGGCGTAAAAAGCAATTCGGACAAGATCACTAAAATAAAAACTCAACAAGGTCAAGACGTAATAGGCGATGGAAAAATAGCAGATGAATTCATAAGCTACTATTCGAATGTTGGTAAACATTTAGCGAGCAAAATTGACCAAGCCCGACAACCTCCCTGGACTCATTCGCAGCAAAATTCCATGTATCTTACAGAGGCAAAAGAAACTGAAATCATTAAAGCCGTTATGTCTTTAAAACGAGGAAAAGTGACGGGACCAGATCAGATATCCGCAGAATGTCTTAAAATACAAGCTCCTTTTATGGCCAAACCACTAACTTATCTGATCAATCTTAGCTTTAACACTGGAAGATGTCCACTCCAATTTAAAACAGCTAAAATTATACCAATTTATAAAGCAGGAGATAAATATGAAGTATCAAATTATAGACCGATTGCAATAATATCTTCGCTTGCGAAAATGTTTTAAATATGCCTCAGCAATCGAATGACACAATTTTTTAAAATAAACAACACTTTGAATCCTCATCAGTACCGTTTCAGGCCGAATAAATCCACGGAGGACGCGATGGGTGAAGCAACACGCTACATCCATGACGCCCTAAATCGTAGTAAACCATGTCTAGCCATTTTTGTAAATTTGTTGAAGGCATTTGATACTCTTGACCATACTATTCTTCTGGACAAATTAGAAAAGTACGGCATCAGGGGAATCACTCACAAACTACTCACATCATATTTATGTAACAGGCCCCAATTTGTTCAGATAGAGACTGCTCAAAGTAAAATCCTGAACTCCACATGTGGGGTTCCGCAAAGCACCATACTGGGCCCGCTCCTGTTCAATATTTACATAAATGATCTTTTTACCGTCAACACAAAAGGCAAAATCATTGCATATGCAGACGATACCTTCATATATTATGAAGGATCCTCATGGCAGGAAGTATTAGATACCGCAGCTAAAGACTTTACAAATATAAAAAATTGGCTTGCAGCAAATAAATTATCTTTAAATTACAAAAAAAATAGTCTGTATAACCTTTGGGTGCTACAAAGACAGTATACCTAAAGTAAGCAATCTAACATTGCACGATTCTACATGCTACTCTCGGTTAAACTGTAGAACCTGTAAAAAGATAAGCATCACAAATACCATAAAGTATTTAGGACTGGAAATAGATAGCCACCTTCGATGGGATCATCACATTAACAACACAGTACGAAAATTACAATATATGTCCTACGTCTTCAAATCCTTGCGAAACGTACTACCTAAAAACGTAATAATTTCTGTCTACAAGAGCATTTGTCAAGCGGTAGGGAGCTATGGCATACTCGTATGGGGCGTAACCAGCAACAGTACAATTAAACCTTTAGAAACTTTAAACAGGAAAATCCTGAAAATTATATTAAAAAAAGACTACAGATTTCCATCAAACGAACTTTACAGCGCAGCCAAAACTTTAAACGTAAACAAGACGTATCATTTAAGGACCATATACTATTGCAATCTAGTTGATACTAGGAACAAAATTTGCAACACCAGCAGCTAAATCACGTCTTCAGAAGATTATTTTTACAATATATTTTAATTATTATCTAATAAGTTATTCCGTTACAAATTACGCCATTACTGTTATATTTTAAATTCATTTCATTTTATTTCTATTATTATATATGTATATTTTATTCTCTTTGTTCTTATTAATTGTTTTATTATCTTATGTTATTAACATCTCACAGACAAGTTCCAAGTAGAACTTACGTGAGGATTAGACTTCTTTCTATTGCCATTTTGATGTACACATATGTAACACCAACAACAAATGTACAAACATTGTAAGAAGTGTAATCAAGAATAAATATATCAAATATCAAATATCAAATAATATATCATATTATGCAACAACGGCTTATTTTTCAAATAACTCTGTAGAAAGATATTTTTCGATAAATTAATATTTGGACACTAATTTTTTTTTAAAGCTATTTAACCCTTTGCGTCCTAGTGGGACAGACGTCGTCCCACCAAGATTTACATCGATTTTGCTGTTTTTCTCGTGAAATGTAAGACCCATTTTGATAAAATCTTTTTCTGTTACTTATTATAGACCTTCCCAGCAAACCAAGAATGATTGAGAAGCATTGAAACTTTCAATACTTCTGAATCCTATTTCTGTATCCTTCAGTAAGAATTAAGAAGCATAGCAAATTTTAATTTTTTGTTTTTAAATGTTTTCCTCTTTATATACAAACATTTTTTTCCTTTCCTTTTTAATTTTATTATTATTTTTTATTTAATTCAAATATTTTTAAACTTTTTTTTAGTTGAATTAATTATCTTAAAAAAGCTGTTGGAGTCAGAATTCCAAAATCCAAAATGGCGGATCGTGTAAATCAGGCAAGAATTTGAAGTTTAGTCCGCCATATTGGATTCGCCATTTTCAATTTCGAAAATCTAATAACGGATTCGTAATCAGCGATCCCGAAAACCCCCGAGTAACAAATGTTGTCCGAATACAGTTATATTTAACATTTTTAACCGACATCTTGGATCCGCCACTTTGGATTTCACAAAACTAACCTCGGATTCGTAATCAGCGACCCCAAAAAGCCCCAGTAACAATTTAAGTTAAATTGAACAAAAGGAAAAATGCGTGACTCGAAGGTTTAAATCAACAATAATATTAAAAAGAAATTATTTTTATATTATCATTTCATAAAATAGCTTTCAAAAAATTAAAACTAATTTCTAAATATCAATTCATCGAAAGACATCTCTTCGCGGAGCTATTTATATATAAAATATAGGTTAAGATTTTCTCCCTGTTTGAGTAGTAATCCTTTTCGTTGTCAGGTGGAGCTTTCGTTCCATTTTCCAAGGCGAATAGAAACCCCTTATTACACACTTTATCGTGAAAAGGATAGGTTTTACAAAATTTTGACCGCCATATTGGATCCGCCATTTTTAATTTTACAAACCTGAAATCAGATTCTTACATGTAAATCGTTTTTAACCCTTTCAAACATGATGTACCACATATGCTACATATTTTTGTAATTCATTATTTACCAGTACTCCTTCCCTTATTCTAATTGCCCTTATTCTAATGTCTTCCATTATTCTAATTTTTTCTCTTCTCCTATTCTAATATTTCCCCTCGCGCGTTCTCCCCACTGACGTGTGTTGACGTGTGGATTTTCTAAATACAAATAACGGCGCATGCGCAATAAAAGAAAAAGAGACAAAAGTGAGACTGCAAATCTAAGTAGTGGGGGAGAAGGGAAAATTAGAATAAGGGAAGAAGGCCGCCATCTTGCCTGACTGGACAAATTAGAATAAGGGAAGGACTACTGTAAAGGTAATTATTAATTAATTATGCTGCAATTTTTTGCTTCCTTACTTAAAGAACATGTTAAGAAATGTAAATTAATCAATATTTTTAATTAATTATCATGTTATATTATTTAAAAAATTAAACAAAGTGTAAAAATGGATTGTTTACGGAAAATATATGTGGAGAAGAAAACGTCATTCAAATATGACGAGACTGGGTACTCGGGGGTTTTCGGGGTCGCTGATTACGAATCTGATCTCAGATTTTCAAAATTCAAAATGGCGGATCCAATATGGCCGACTCAAATCTAGGGTGAATCTGACTTGTTTTAACCGACATTTCGGTCGGCCATTTTCGATCCGTCATTTTGAATTTCGAGTAACCAACTTCAGCTATTTTCAGCGTAAAGAAAAATGTATGTTTCAAAGGTTTAATGCAAAGAAGCAATTATTTCTGTGAAAAACCGGTCGTTATGCAAGAAAACATCACGAATCGTAATTTTTTATATAAATCTGTCCAAAAATAATTCTAATCGTGTAGAGTTGACCCGAACACGTAGAAAACGTCAACAGTGATCGATTGCGTCATTAAAATCTGTGAGCTCAAAAAAATTGTTTGGCATTCAGACGTTAATGGGATAAATATCCCAATAAACGAGTTCGTGTTCAAAAAATTTTTAATACGATTTCATACGTTTCCATCCCTTTTCTTTCCTCGCTATTTCGCGGTAAATCGTATGAAAACGTACGCAAGATGATGCAACGAGTTAAAACGCATCGAATCGAATGAAATTAGTGCGGAAGCATTTAGGAATAAAAATTGAGGTTAGGTTTGCACATAATGATAATTACATGACCATTTCAACATAATATATTAAACATTTTAACAAAATAGGTTATGGTAGTTTAGATTAGGTTAGATAAAAAATACATTACATAATTACGTCATATATTTATATTTTTTGAAATTTGAACATTGTAATTGGGTCCCACATAGAAATAAAATCTCCAGAATATCCCCAGAATGTCACAAACGTTACAATTGAAATATTGCAATTGCAATATCTTCAGAATATTCTGAAAATATCTCAAACAGAATGTTGCAAATGAGATATTCTGATAACATTTCATTTGAAACATTCTATATGTATAATTCTCAGAATATTCTAGAGATGTAGTATTCGAAATATCTCACGACATTTCAAACTTGATGTCAACCGAACGTTGCTCAGGAAATGTTGCAGAACATTGCAGATGAGACATTCTGGAAATATTTAATTCGCGATATTCTACACATATGGTTCTTAGAATATTCTGCAGATAATGCAGTGCATTTCTAGATATAATCTTGTTCACGCTATAATAATAATATATATGCGACCATAGCGTAGTGGTTAAGACGTCAGCGTAGTAAACGAAAGACCCGGGTTCGATTCTCCGTCGGAGTATGTAAATTATTTTCAGATTCATAGATTTATTTGCGAGCGAAAATGTATAACTATATTCCGTAATATCAAATATAACGAAACATACATAATAATAAAAATCAAATTAAATATCTATAATAGATTCGTTCTATTTTTGAAGCTTTCTTTATGGCCGAAATGTCTTTAGAATGTCAAAAGAATATCTGCAGAACAACTCCAGAATATATATGTTGTATCACAGAATAAACTCAGAACGTCTCTACAATGTCTCTAGAATATTCCAGATGTCACCAGAATATCAAAAAGCGGACATAAGATGTTCTGGGGATGTCTCTAGAATATTCCTGATAACATCTCCAGAATATTAATATCTCAAAAGTAATATTATGGAAATGTCGGGATATTTCTCTTCTATGTGGGGTGTACTTCCGAAAACGCCCCCCAACCGATTTTAATGTACATTGGTATATTTACGTATTTCGGGCTGCTGATTACGAAAATGATAATGAAAATTGGCGCAAATTTTATTTTCATGGTGAAAACCTTAAAAAACCACCATAATTTATGATTTTTTGCAATTATCTCATAAAATTATCAAAATTTCGAGAAATTCTTTGAATAAAAGTTGTAGATTTGATCGAAATACACATTTTATGTAAAAAACGATGTATGTTATGAAAAAACGACAAAACACCATGAAAATGATCAATTATAACATGAATTCCACGTAGCGATACGCATATGCTTTGGCCATTGTTAGGGATAGGTAGAGTTCTGACTGGTTAGGATAGGTTAGTTTTAGGGCACGCATATGCTTGTATGCATTGTTAGGGATAGGCAGAGTATATGCACTGTTAGGGCTAGGTAGAGTTCTGACTGGTTAGGTTAGGTTCGTTTTAAGGCACCCATATGCTTTTATGCATTGTTAGGGCTAGGTAGAGTTCAGTAGAGTTCTGACCGGTTAGGTTACCCCAGTAAAAATGGAAGCGTACGCGTACGCTTAATGTCCAAATTCACGCTTGCAAAACACATTGCGCACTCTCCAATTGCAAAGCGAAGCGTCAATTTAGACATTTAAGTGTACGCGTACGCTTCCATTTTTGCCAGGTTAGGTTAGTTTTAGGGCACGCATATGCTTTTAGGCATTGTTAGGGCTAGGCAGAGTTCTGACTGGTTAGGTTAGGTTAGTTTTTGGGCACGCGTATGCTTTTAGGCATTGTTAGGTCTAGATTTTATTAAAAGATTCAGTAATCAGAAACCCGAAAACAATAACATCAATCTATTATTATTACTACACTTGCGAATGTATTAAATTACATATGCGAATATCACGAATAACGTGGAAATCGTGTCGTTTTCATGGGGTTTTGTAGTTTTTTCGATTTTTCTCGAAAACTATCGATTTTGGCAGGAATATGCATAAAACATAAAATGTGTATTTCGATCAAATCTACAACTTTTATTGGAAGAATTTATCGAAATTTTGAAAATTTCATGAGACAATTGCAAAAAACCATAAATTATGGTGGTTTTTTAAGGTTTTCACCATGAAAATAAAATTTGCGCCAATTTTCATTATCATTTTCGTAATCAGCACCCCGAAATATGTAAGTACAATAGAACCTCTCTTATTCTAATTAGTAAAGTTTTTCAAGATGGCGCCGACCTCTCTTATTCTAATTTTCCCCTTACCCCCACTTACTTTGCTTGCGAGCTTGTGATTCGTGGACAATATTTTTCGTGACTTTTCGTGTGATAGTGGGAGAAGACTTGTGGGGGAACGATTAGAATAAGAGAGGCTGGACAATTAGAATAAGAGAGGTTCAAATAAGAGAGGTCCTACTGTATATCAATGTCCATTAAAATCGGGTAGGGGGCGTTTTCGGAAGTTTATCCCATTGCTTTTGGTTCGTGTTGAAATGATCATATTGCTGAAATGTTTGTGTTGAAACGATTGGATTTAAACTTCATACTTTCTCAAAATCTTTGTTCATAAATAATTCAAAATGCTCATTCAATCAAGGGTAAAAATTGATGCGATTTTAAAAAAGTATTTTATTATTTACATATTCTTACATTGTTAAATGTAAAAGTATCAAAGAAACGCATGAAATATAACAATATCTACACATTATATGCAAATTTACACATAAATCATTGTTGCTTCTTCTTTTTTGAATTTCTTTTTGGCTTTTCAATTATGGCAGTTTTCATTACGTCTATTGCTTTCTCGTTCTGGCTCAGAGATGTGTCGAACGTGTCATCTATATACTTTCCGGAAAATCCTTTGGGGAAAAGGGGTTTCGCCATTAACTTCTCGAGAATAAATCTCTTTGCTTTCAACTGACGTCTAAGTTCTGCGTTTTCTTTATCATCCATAGTTGTTTCCCTAAAAATGTTAAAATTTTTATTTTTAGCTCTTCATTCTTTTTTTCAAAATACAAATAGGTACTCACAATTGGTCTTCGTCCAATATTATGTCCATATCTTGTACAGCTTTTTGCAACCAACCTTTCTGTACATTATTCCTTCGATTCTTTAATTCGAGTTGATCGATTTCTCGTGCTACATTTACTCGTTCTTTTATAGAAAGAAGTAAATGGCTAACCACGGGAAATGTTGGTAGATCTTCAGCTAAAGAAAACATTAGATTAAAAATTGTTCAATTTTCCAAAGTAAATAACAGAATTGTAACTTACTACGTCCAAGGGTTTTGCAAAGTCTACTGTAGTATTCAAGTTCGGAAGGTTCCATCATTAAAACTGTAATTCCTTCCTTCTCGGCTCTCGCAGTTCTTCCACTTCGATGAATGTAACTCTGAAATACAATATTATTTAACGAAACTTGAATATTATAGAACGTAGAAATCGCATACTTCTGATGTTCTCGGAACTTGGTAATGAATGACGTGTTCGACGTTAGGTATATCCAAACCTCTTGCAGCGACATCAGTAGCTATTAAAAGCCCGTTGCTGTTAGCTTGAAAACTGTAAAAAGAAACTTGTACATTTTCTTCTTATATTAACTAACAAAAAATTACCTTTCAAGATTTTTTAGACGCTGCCGTTGTTGCATACTTGCATGTAACGGCAGTGGATGACATCCGAGAATTCCGAAGAGAGTTGCTAACCTTCTGACGCAACCGATACTGTTACAGAACACTAATGTCCTCTGATTGTATCGTTTCAAAAAATAATAAAGATAATAATCTTTGTGATCCATAGTACATGCTATTCTACATTCCGTTAAATTGCCTGCCGTTCCTATAAAATACGAGCGTCAATCAATCTGAAATACATTTCGCATTGTATTTACCTTTGTGTTTTGTAACGTCAACAATCTTTGGATTTTTGACATGTAACATATCAATAACCTTCTGTAACTTTTGACCAGGTGTAATTTTATAAATGTGACTTCGAGAATTTTTCTGTTTTTTACGTTTTAAATAATCAGGGATGTCGTGAATTAATGTCAAAGTAGCAGAAAATACAAACGTTTGACGATGTTTCACTTTCTTTTCATCCGTATGTAATTTTTCTAATATATTGTGTAATTCCTTAAAGTGACCCTTTTCCAACATTCGATCAGTTTCGTCAATAGCCAAATACCTGCAAAATTCCAGTAAAATATTCCGTAAAATGTTACCAAGCTTAGTTAACACAATTTTCTTGAGTGTGGTTACATTCCATATTTTAATTCTACTACAAGAGTTGGTGAAAACGGGGAAGTGTCTCATATTGACAATGCGTTCGTCAAAACCAAATACACTAATATAAAATCTATTACACTTATTTATAAGCTAACTGACCACTATCCGCTTTTTATAGAAATTAATGAGAATAGAAGCATAAAATTTCAGATTTCTTAGAAATTTCAAATAATTCCTTAAGAAGTTGAAGATTTTCTTGGAATTTCAAAAGATTTTGAATATAATTTCAAATATTGTCTTAAAATTTCGAATAATTCCTCAGAAAGATAAAGATTTTTTCAGCGTTTCAAGGATCTCAGAATTTCGATGAATGCCTTAGAAACTTTAATATTTCCATATAATTTCAAATAATTCCTTAGGAAGTTGAAGATTTCCTACGAATTTCAAAAGATTTTGTATACAATTTCAATCCTCAGAATTTTGAAAAATTGTTTAGAAATTTGAAGATTTCCTTACAATTTCAAAGATTTCTTAGAAATTTCGAATAATTCCTTAGGAAGTTGAAGATTTCCTATGAATTTCAAAAGATTTTGTGTTCAATTTCGAACATTTCCTTAGAATTTCGAAGGTTTCCTTACAATTTCAACGATTTCCATATAATTTCAATTATTTCCTTAGGAAGTTGAAGATTTCCTACGAATTTCAAAAGACTGTATACAATTTCAAGCATCTCAGAATTTAAAAAAATTGTTTCGAAATTTGAAGATTTCCTTACAATTTCAGATTTCTTAGAAATTTCAAATAATTCCTCAAGAATTTCGAAGAATTGAAGATTTCCATATAATTACAAATATTGTCTTAAAATTTCGAATAATTCCTCAGAAAGATAAAGATTTCTTCTGTGTTTCAAGGATCTCAGAATTTCGATGAATGCCTTAGAAATTTTAAGATTTCCATACAATTTCAAATAATTCCTTAGGAAGTTGCAGATTTCCTACAAATTTCAAAAGATTTTGTATACAATTTCAATCCTCAGAATTTTGAAAAATTGTTTAGAAATTTGAAGATTTCCTTACAATTTCAAAGATTTCTTAGAAATTTCGAATAATTCCTTAGGAAGTTGAAGATTTCCTATGAATTTCAAAAGATTTTGTGTTCAATTTCGAACATTTCCTTAGAATTTCGAAGGTTTCCTTACAATTTCAACGATTTCCATATAATTTCAATTATTTCCTTAGGAAGTTGAAGATTTCCTACGAATTTCAAAAGATTTTGTATACAATTTCGAGCATCTCAGAATTTTGAAAAATTGTTTAGAAATTTGAAGATTTCCATACAATTTCAGATTTCTTAGAAAATTCGAATAATTCCTTAGGAAGTTGAAGATTTCCTATGAATTTCAAAAGATTTTGTGTTCAATTTCGAACATTTCCTTCGAATTGCGAAGGTTTCCTTACAATTTCAACGATTTCCATATAATTTCAATTATTTGCTTAGGAAGTTGAAGATTTCCTACGAATTTCAAAAGATTTTGTATACAATTTCGAACATCTCAGAATTTTGAAAAATTGTTTAGAAATTTGAAGATTTCCTTACAATTTCAGATTTCTTAGAAATTTCAAATAATTCCTCAAGAAGTTGAAGATTTTCTTGGAATTTCAAACGATTTTGAATATAATTTCAAATATTGTCTTAAAATTTCGAATAATTCCTCAGAAAGATAAAGATTTTTTCAGCGTTTCAAGGATCTCAGAATTTCGATGAATGCCTTAGAAACTTTAAGATTTCCATATAATTTCAAATAATTCCTTAGGAAGTTGAAGATTTCCTTAGAATTTCAAAAGATTTTGTATACAATTTCAATCCTCAGAATTTTGAAAAATTGTTTAGAAATTTGAAGATTTCCTTACAATTTCAAAGATTTCTTAGAAATTTCGAATAATTCCTTAGGAAGTTGAAGATTTCCTATGAATTTCAAAAGATTTTGTGTTCAATTTCGAACATTTCCTTAGAATTTCGAAGGTTTCCTTACAATTTCAACGATTTCCATATAATTTCAATTATTTCCTTAGGAAGTTGAAGATTTCCTACGAATTTCAAAAGATTTTGTATACAATTTCGAGCATCTCAGAATTTTGAAAAATTGTTTAGAAATTTGAAGATTTCCATACAATTTCAGATTTCTTAGAAAATTCGAATAATTCCTTAGGAAGTTGAAGATTTTCTTGGAATTTCAAAAGATTTTGTGTTCAATTTCGAACATTTCCTTCGAATTGCGAAGGTTTCCTTACAATTTCAACGATTTCCATATAATTTCAATTATTTCCGTAGGAAGTTGAAGATTTCCTTAGAATTTTAAAAGATATTGCATATAATTTAGAATATTTCCTTATAATATTGAAAATAATAAGATTAGTTTCTAGAATTTTGAAGAATTCTTTAAATCTTGAATACTTAGAAATTTCTTAGAAATTTTAAGCTATCTGTATAATTTCGAATATTTCCTTAAAATTTCGAATAATTCCTTAGAAAATTGAAGATTTTCTTAGAATATCAAAGATCTGCTTAGAATTTCGAATGTTTTCTGAAAATTTGGAATAATTTCTTAGTAAGTTAATGATTTCCTTAGCGTTTCAAAGATCTCCTCAGAATTTCGACGAATTTCTTAGAAATTTGAAGATTTCTATTGAATTCATTTGAAGATCCTTACGATTTTGAATTTTTTTTATAGAAATTAATGAGAATAGAAGCATAAAATTAGCAAAACACGAACATCATTATATTGATAAATGTAGGTTAATGAACTTCTGTCGCCAAACGGACTGGAGTGAAGTATATTTAAAAAGTAATGTCAATGATTCAATAAATTTATTAATTCATAAAATACAAAATACAGTAAACAAAGCAACTTGCATTAAAAAAAAAAAAAACATTTTCCAAAAAAATCTTGGATAACTGTTGCATTGGTCAAATCGATTGAAAAAAAAGAGGTACTATATAAGAAATGGAAACAAAAACCGAATAATGAAAAACTAAAAAGCAGTTATAAAAACTATGAAAAGGTCTTGCTTAAAATATTAAAAAATGCAAAACAAAATTTTGAAAAGCGAAAAATTGATGACTTTAAGAATAATCCGATAAAAATGTGGTCTTTTGTAAACGAGAAATTAGGTAGAAGTAAACACTCAAAGTTAGCAAAAATTGAGTATTTAAATGATATAAAAAATCACAATAAGATAGTAGGGGAGAGGAACATTGCGCCCTTTCTTAACCACTATTTTTGTAACATTAGTGAAAAAACAGTCTCGCTCGATAATAATAATTATAATAAAACAACGAGCTCACCCGCTTTTCCAAATGCAAATAATAAAACAATTTATTTATATCCTACAAATGAAGATGAAATACTTAAGACTATTAAGGAATTAAATAATAAAAAAGGTGGTACCGATAATCTCCATACTTCTACGATTAAAATGATAGTGCATTATATTGTTAAATTGTTAGTTTATCTATACAACCAGTGTTTTGAAACCGGAACTTGTCCTGAACATTTTAAAATTGCGGAAATTATACCTATTTTTAAGAATGGAGAAAAACATATTGTAAATAATTATAGACCAATCTCAAAAGAGGCTACATATAATTTGAATAATTTCTTAGAAACTGGAAAATTTCGATATAATTTCGAATAATTCCTTTGGAAGTTTAGGATTTCCTTAGGATTTAAAAGATCTCCATATAATTTCGAATGTTTCCGTAAATTTTTTAATAATTCCTTAGAAACTTGAAGATTTCCTTAGAATTTAAAAAAATTCTTTAAAATTATGAATACTTAATGTAATTCTTAAGAATTTTTTAGAAATTTGAAGATTTCTATGCAATTTCGAATAATTCCTTAGAAAATTGAAGATTTCCTTAGAATTTCGAATGTTTCCTTAAAATTCCAAATAATTCCTTAGAAAGATGAAGATTTCCTTAGAATTTCGAATGTTTCCTTAAAATTTCAAATAATTCCTTAGAAAGATGAAGATTTTCTTGACGTTTCAAGGATCTCTTCAGAATTTCACCGAATTTCTAAGAAATTTAAAGATTTCCATATAATTTCGAATATTTCCTTCGAACTTTGAAAAATTCCCTAGAAATTTGAAGATATCCTTAGATTTTTTAAGATTTCCATATAATTTCAAATAATTCCTTAGAAAGTTGAAAATTTTTCGGATTTCAAAAGGTTTTACATATAATTTCGAATATTTCCTTAAAATTCCAAATAATTCCTTAGAAAGTTAAAGATTTTCTTGGCGTTTCAAAAATTTCCATATAATTTTGAAGATTTGCTTCGAATTTCAAGGATTTCTTAGAAATTTCAAATATTTCCTTAGAATTTATTACAAATTACAAGATTTCCTTACAATTTCAAAGATTTCCTTAGAGTTTCAAAAGAGGCTACATATAATTTTGAAGAATTTCTTAGAAACTTGAAAATTTCGATATAATTTCAAATAATTCCTTCGGAAGTTTAGGTTTTCCTTAGGATTTAAAAGATTTCCATATAATTTCGTATCTTTCCATAAATGTTTGAATATTCCTTAGAAACTTGAAGATTTCCTTAGAATTTTTAAAAATTCTTTAAAATTATGAATACTTAATCTAATTCTTAAGAATTTTTGAAAAATTTGAAGATTTCCATACAATTTCGAATAATTCCTTAGAAAATTGAAGATTAGACAATATTTTTCGTTGACTTTTCGTGTGATAGTGGGAGAAGACTTGTGGGGGAACAATTAGAATAAGAATTCCAATTAGAATAAGAGAGGTCCTACTGTACTACTGTACGTTACTGTAAATATTTAGTAACCTAGTAAATAAATTCAAATTCAAATATCAAAAAAAAGTTCTCGTTAACTTACTTGATTGAATTTAGTTGACTTAAATGAGAATTTCCTTCTTGAATTAATTCCCATAATCTTCCTGGTGTGGCAATGACAATTTCTGGTCCTTTGTTTAGAATTCTTTCTTGTTTGACAGCTGCCATTCCTCCGACAACCACAGCAATCTACAATTCGATTCATTAAATTATGCAAATTTTTTTATAGCAATTCAACCAACCTTGATATCTGTATATTTCGCAGCTTTTGTTAAATGATTTTTTATTTGAATCGCCAATTCTCGAGTCGGTGTCAATATCAGAGCATACAACGGTTTTGTATTTTCGTTTATTTCTTCGAATTTAATATTATCGATAACTTTTACGCAGCCTATACTGTTCAAGTTTTCTTCTTCTTCATCGCTTTCAGAAACATCTTCAACACTTTGGTCCTCATCCTCAGATTCGCTATTAGAGTCTGCATTTTCTTCTTTCTGTTTTAATTCTAAAATACCATTGATAATAGGAATTCCAAAAGCTAAGGTTTTCCCACTACCGGTTTCAGCAGCACCCAAAATATCTCTGTGTCCTAAAATCGCTGGAGCTAACGTCAAAGCTTGAATCGGGGTTGGAGTATTGAAATTCTGTTCGGCTAACGATTTTATAACGACTTCTGGAACTCCTAACTGACTCCAAGCATACGAGTTAAACGATAATCTATCTTCAGTCGAAGAATTTTCATGTATCGCAGATTCAATTTCTTCTTCTTCATCCGATACTTTTGCTTTCTTCGAAGGTTTATTCTTCTTTATCAAAGACTTACTGCGCTTTCTCTTTTTGTCATTCGACTGTTCAGAATCTTCATCCGAAGCAATATATTCTTTGTTTTTCTTGAACTTTTTTGATTTCTTCTTCGGTTCCAAGTTGTAATCTGTAAGTTCTTCTATTCCTACAAGACCTTCAATTCCAGAATTCAATAAAGCTCCTTCGATTTGCAAAGGTTTCCAGTCAGCCTTTTTATTCTTTTTTGATTTTGTCATTTTGATTTCTTTAATTTTCACACTGTGTGGTGTCACTTCAGAATTGGAGGTAACCTAACCTCTAAAAAAATCACGTGTACTTCAGCGCCGGAAGATGGCGGATGTACGCATGCGTGTAAAAAATTTCTCCAATTTCGTGAGATCAGAAGATCAGAAGATCAGAAACCAAAAACTGTTTACATAATTTCGTTTTTACACATGGAATACACACTTGATATGAATTTTTGATCACTATTCAAAATCAAATGAAACGATATAAATCTTCTTTCATCAGTCGCCTGCTAAAAAAATGGCCAGGTAAAAAATATTTGGGAGAATATCGTTTTTTACCATTATTCTTTATACTTGGTGGAGCTCTTGAATTCTCTATGATCAATTGGACTGTCGGCGAAACAAACTTCTATAGAACTTTCAAGAAGAGACAAGTAGAAGAACTCGTAACTTTACGTCTTCATCAAAAGAAATTCGAGTGATTTTCAAGTGTGCACTTTAAACGATGCCAGCAGGAATATCTTGGCCCAGGTATATTGCATTTTTTGTATCGGCGATGGCAAGTGGTTTACTTGGTGCTCAGGTGGTGCATAATTATTATCGACCGTTAGACGATGTAGAGGAATTGGTCAACTCGGAGTTACAAAAAAAGGAACAGAGTGCTGTAATATGACATTTTGTAACATCGATTGTAATAATAGTTATCTATAAATAATTTTTAAAGTTCAATATTGCGTTGTTATTTCTATACATTATCATGTGAACGAGATTCGAGTGCATCTTTCTAGTCGTCGATTTTATTATTGAAGTATACATAAATTGTACGTCGTAATTTAAATTATCAAAGTGCCAAATTTAGAGTATTGAAGGAAAGAAACTAAACACTACAGTTAATGTGGTTAATCTAATCAGCATACAATAATCCGGTCTATAACTGAAATATTAAAATCGGTTATCGGATAATAAATCATAGTTATCGAAAGAAACGTATCTATTAGGCTCATAGACTTTCGATCCATAAATTTGCATCAAATTTGGTGTTTCTCCTTTTCTGTTTTTATTGTCTAACATATAATATCTGTAATATGGTATATCCTTTACAGCTACATGCGAGTAACTAATTGTGTGATTCTGGTGCAAGTAGCGTTTTTATTTGCAAATATAATGACTTTTAAATAAAGGATTATATTTGTCCAAATCGGTTTTAAATTAAATTAAGAAGGTAATGTAGATCAATAATAGAATAAAAACGATTTAGAAATACGAACATTGCAGAGCTCTTAGACTTTCGCAATTTTCTTAGAATTTCAAAGATTTCCTTACAATTTCGAATATTTGCTTACAATTTCCATGAATTTCTTAGAAATTACCGTAAATTTTAAACATTTTTTTTACAATCTCGAATGCTTAGTAGAATTTCAACAAGTTTCTTAGAAATTTGAAGATTACCCTATAATTTTGAATATTTCATTAGAATTTTTTAAAATTCATTAGAAATTTGAAGATTTCCTTACAATTTTAAAGATTTCCATATAATTTCAAAAAATTCCTTACAAAGTTGAAGATTTCAAAAGATTTTGCATCTAAATTTCGAATATTTCCTTAAAATTCTGAATAATTCCTTAGAAAATTGAAGATTTCCTCAGAATTTCAAGGATTTCTTAGAAATTTAAAAAAATTCACAGGAAGTTGAAGATTTCCTTAGAATTTCAAAAGATTTTCCACATATAATTTCGAATATTTCCTTAGAATTTCGACGAATTTCTTAGAAATTACAAGATTTCCTTACAATTTCAAAGATTTCCTTAGAGTTTCAAAAGAGGCTACATATAATATTGAAGAATTTCTTAGAAACTTGAAAATTTTGATATAATTTCGAATAATTCCTTCGGAAGTTTAGGATTTCCTCAGAATTTCTGTAGTTTCTTTAAAATTCCAAATAATTCCTTAGCAAATCATAGATTTTCTTGGCGTTTCAGGGATCTCTTCAGAATTTCACCGAATTTCTAAGAAATTTAAAGATTTCCTTTGAATTTTGAAAAATTCCCTAGAAATTTGAAGGTGGATTTTTTAAGAATTCTTTAGAATCATGAAAACATAATGGAATTCCTAAGAATTTCCTAGAAATTTAAAATTTCCGTATAAATTTTATTTGATTTACATCAAATTTGGTGTTTCTCCTTTTCTGTTTTTATTGTCTAACGTATTTAATATCTGTAATATGATATATGGTTTACATTACAGTCATATTATACAACAAATATTATATTCTTTACAGTTACACGTGAGTAACTACTTGTGTGATTCTGTTACAAGTAGCTTTTTTATTTGCAATTATACTTTTAAAAAGAGATTCAATTTGTCCGAATCTGTTTTAAAATTTAATTAAAAAGGTAATGTAGATCAATAATAGAATAAAAAAGAATTTAGAAATAGGTAAATTGCACAGCGCTAGACTTTCGCAATATCCTTTGAATTTCAAAGATTTCCTCACAAATTCGAATATTTTCTTACAATAATTTCGTAGAAATTTGTAAAATTTCCATAGAATTAAACAAATTTCTTTACAATCTCGAATACTTAGTAGAATTTCGAAGAATTGAAGATTTCCATATAATTACAAATATTGTCTTAAAATTTCGAATAATTCCTCAGAAAGATAAAGATTTCTTCTGTGTTTCAAGGATCTCAGAATTTCGATGAATGCCTTAGAAATTTTAAGATTTCCATACAATTTCAAATAATTCCTTAGGAAGTTGCAGATTTCCTACAAATTTCAAAAGATTTTGTATACAATTTCAATCCTCAGAATTTTGAAAAATTGTTTAGAAATTTGAAGATTTCCTTACAATTTCAAAGATTTCTTAGAAATTGCGAATAATTCCTTAGGAAGTTGAAGATTTCCTATGAATTTCAAAAGATTTTGTATACAATTTCCAACATTTCCTTAGAATTTTGGCGGTTTCCTTACAATTTCAAAGATTTCTTAGAAATTTCAAATAATTCCTTAAGAAGTTGAAGATTTCCTATGAATTTCAAAAGATTTTGTATACAATTTCGATCCTCAGAATTTTGAAAAATTGTTTAAAAATCTGAAGATTTCCTTACAATTTCAAATAATTCCTCAGAAATTTGAAGATTTCCTATGAATTTCAAAAGATTTTGTGTACAATTTCGAACATTTCCTTAGAATTTTGAAAAATTGTTTAGAAATTTGCAGATTTCCTTACATTTGCAACGATTTCCATATAATTGCAATTATTTCCGTAGGAAGTTGAAGATTTCCTTAGCATTTTAAAAGATATTGCATATAATTTCGAATATTTCCTTATAATATTTAAAATAATAAGATTAGCTTATAGAATTTTGAAGAATTCTTTAGAATCTTGAATACTTAGAAATTTCTTAGAAATCTTACGATATGCGTATAATTTCGAATATTTCTTTAAAATGTCGAATAATTCCTGAGAAAATTGAAGATTTCCTTAGCGTTTCAAAGATCTCCTCAGAATTTCGACGAATTTCTTAGAAATTTGGAGATTTCTATTGAATTGATTTCGATTTGAAGATCCTTACGATTTTGAAATTTTTTTAGAAATTTGAAGATTTCCTTACAATTTTAAATATTTCTTAGAAATTTCAAATAATTCCTCAGAAATTTGAAGATTTCCTATGAATTTCAAAAGATTTTGTGTACAATTTCGAACATTTCCTTAGAATTTGGAAAATTGTTTACAATTTTGAAGGTTTCCTTACAATTTCAACGATTTCCATATAATTTCAATTATTTCCTTAGGAAGTTGAAGATTTCCTACGAATTTCAAAAGACTGTATACAATTTCAAGCATCTCAGAATTTAAAAAAATTGTTTCGAAATTTGAAGATTTCCTTACAATTTCAGATTTCTTAGAAATTTCAAATAATTTCTCAAGAAGTTGAAGATTTTCTTGGAATTTCAAAAGATTTTGAATATAATTTCAAATATTTCCTTAGACTTTCGACAAATTTCTTAGAAATTTTCGTATAATTTCGAATTTTTGAATAATTCCTTCGAAAATTGAAGATTTCCATATAATTTTGAATATTTCCTTAGAATTTTGAAAAATTGTTTAGAAATTTGCAGATTTCCTTACATTTGCAACGATTTCCATATAATTTCAATTATTTCCGTAGGAAGTTGAAGATTTCCTTAGCATTTTAAAAGATATTGCATATAATTTCGAATATTTCCTTATAATATTTAAAATAATAAGATTAGCTTATAGAATTTTGAAGAATTCTTTAGAATCTTGAATACTTAGAAATTTCTTAGAAATCTTACGATATGCGTATAATTTCGAATATTTCTTTAAAATGTCGAATAATTCCTGAGAAAATTGAAGATTTCCTTAGCGTTTCAAAGATCTCCTCAGAATTTCGACGAATTTCTTAGAAATTTGGAGATTTCTATTGAATTGATTTCGATTTGAAGATCCTTACGATTTTGAAATTTTTTTAGAAATTTGAAGATTTCCTTACAATTTTAAATATTTCTTAGAAATTTCAAATAATTCCTCAGAAATTTGAAGATTTCCTATGAATTTCAAAAGATTTTGTGTACAATTTCGAACATTTCCTTAGAATTTTGAAAAATTGTTTACAATTTTGAAGGTTTCCTTACAATTTTAACGATTTCCATATAATTTCAATTATTTCCTTAGGAAGTTGAAGATTTCCTACGAATTTCAAAAGATTTTGTATACAATTTCGAACATCTCAGAATTTAAAAAAATTGTTTAGAAATTTGAAGATTTCCTTACAATTTCCGATTTCTTAGAAATTTCAAATAATTTCTCAAGAAGTTGAAGATTTTCTTGGAATTTCAAAAGATTTTGAATATAATTTCAAATATTTCCTTAGACTTTCGACAAATTTCTTAGAAATTTTCGTATAATTTCGAATGTTTGAATAATTCCTTCGAAAATTGAAGATTTCCATATAATTTTGAATATTTCCTTAGAATTTTGAAAAATTGTTTAGAAATTTGCAGATTTCCTTACATTTGCAACGATTTCCATATAATTTCAATTATTTCCGTAGGAAGTTGAAGATTTCCTTAGCATTTTAAAAGATATTGCATATAATTTCGAATATTTCCTTATAATATTTAAAATAATAAGATTAGCTTATAGAATTTTGAAGAATTCTTTAGAATCTTGAATACTTAGAAATTTCTTAGAAATCTTAAGATATGCGTATGATTTCGAATATTTCTTTAAAATGTCGAATAATTCCTGAGAAAATTGAAGATTTCCTTAGCGTTTCAAAGATCTCCTCAGAATTTCGACGAATTTCTTAGAAATTTGGAGATTTCTATTGAATTGATTTCGATTTGAAGATCCTTACGATTTTGAAATTTTTTTAGAAATTTGAAGATTTCCTTACAATTTTAAATATTTCTTAGAAATTTCAAATAATTCTTTAGGAAGTTGAAGATTTCCTTGGAATTTCGAAAGATTTTGCATATAATTTCGAATATTTTCTTAGAATTTTGAATAATTCCTTAGAAATTGAAATTTCCTTAGAATTTTGAAGAATTCTTAAAATCGTGAATACTTGATAAAATTCCTAAGAATTTCTTAGAAATTTAAAGATTTCTATATAATTTCGAATATTTCCTTAAAATTTGGAATAATTTCTTAGTCGGACACAGACAATGTATAATAATAATAAGAGGTATAACAATCTCTATGAGGCTGGGTGTAGAAACATTTATGGACCAATCACGAAGTTGATGATTTAGGACAAAACATTATTACGCAGAGGAAATTTTATGCACTAGTGAAAAAAAGTGCCACTTTACGCACTCCCAGAAATGCGTAAAATCGAATTTTTGTAATTGTGTGCGTAAAGTACTTTTGATGCCTGTTTTTCGTACGTAAAGTTCACTTTTCGGCACTCCTGACGACAAAATTCGTAAAGTGAACGGTCGTGTGTAAAGTTGTACTTTACGCACTCAATCAGGCATCAAAACATTACGCACTCTCTTTACGCACCCAATTACAAAACTAGGATACCTAACATGGGTGTAAAGTATAACTGTTACGCATCGGTCGGGAATTTTACACATCACTCGGCGTCTCGTATATATAGTTCCCGCCCGGTGCGTAAAAGCACACTTTACACCCTTGTTAGGTAATATACTATTAACGTACCGTATGACAAAAAATTATTTTCAAAATTTGAACTGGCAAAAATTAGGTCTTGACGAGTAGGTTTCTGTTGTTCTTTCAGTTACCGGGACGGTAATATTATGTTGGAAAGAATTTCGAATTTGTTTATAATTGTATTCGCCGTGTTCATTTACTCTGGTGGGCAGATTTGAACTATTGAGATGGACTTCACATGCAGTACACAATGACGAAAACTTTATTTGCGTTTTGTACGTGAAACCCATCTCTGTAGTTCCATTTTTCGCCACCACAGTAACTTAACATGGCGAATATTTTTTGGATTTAGTATTCGAATCCTTCATTTCTTTATCTTCATTTGCGTTTCATTTGTCATGTCGGACGTTGATAAGCTGTCAAACTGCATTGTAATATTTACAATTTACAAATAAAGGATCTAAAACTAAATAGAAGATACTTCAATACAGTAGGACCTCTCTTATTCTAATTGTCAAGCCTCTCTTATTCTAATTGTTTTCCCACAAGTCTTCTCCCACTATCACACGAAAAGTCAACGAAAAATATTGTCCACAAATCACAAGCTCGCAAGCAAAGTAAGTGGGGGTAAGGGGAAAATTAGAATAAGAGAGGTCGGCGCCATCTTGAAAAACGTTACTAATTAGAATAAGAGAAGTCCTACTGTATTCTGAAATATGACTCGTTTTTATATTTTGTTGCTTTTTTTCTTCAACACATTGATTGTTTCCGATGTACTAATATAAAAATTACTTTTTTGACATACTATGCGTAAACTTTGATTTTACCCACGTTTTTTAGGGCGTAAAATACGATTTTACGCATTTGTGCTGTCCAGCCGCCCTCTCGTGTCCGACATTGCCGGCCACTCGACTCCGGCAGTCAGTACTCGACCATAACATCGTCTTTAACCCACACTAAAAAAAGGGCGCAAATTTTACGCACAGTATGTCGAAAAATACCGTTCGATACACGGGCGTAATAATTCGATTTTACGCCCTTGTATCGAAAAATACTATTATATATTAATTTTGAGAAACTAGAAGCATAACACGTAATTTTTTACCTATGACGCCAGATTTCAATTGACAATCTTAAAAACCCTTTTCGTAAAAAACTGTCAACCAGATTCTACTGAACATTTTTGGACTGGGATATTAAATTCTTTTCAAACAGTCAAATCTAAACAAATACACAGAATTCAAATTTTGACAGGAAATAAACGAATAGTCTTTACTCACCTTTATATGGTTCGATTTTAAAAATTCACAATTTCATGACGATTACTCACTTGGAACTAGGATAAAGAATAAAATAGGAACTCTCGATAATGTGTAGGAACAGTGTTTATTGATATTTATTTATACGTATGATGTGGTGTTCATAATAAATAATTTCTGGTCATCTGTTAGCCATAAAACGAGAAAAGTTCTTCACAGCGCGTAAACGGCAATATTAACGCCGGCTGCAAGCGTTTATTTGTTTGCTTTCTTTTTTTTTTTTTTTTTACGTAATGAATACAATAGTCCTCCTCCCTCCCTTTGTCTCTCTTCGACACTCGATCGCCGAAGCGTGAAAAATAAAACTAAACATCGTTGAGTGTAATTGCGTACAAAAATACCATATATGTCCGAGTGGCGCTCTGCGGGCATCGAGTCGGCGAGTACGACATAAGCGCGAGGAAGAAAAACTCGAAGAAGAAAAAAAAATTACGACGAGCCTCTTGATTCTCGATCTCAGGCTCGTCGTTCTCGTGTATTACGTACTACATGGTCATTTGTAATACTAATATTACTAAACCGCGGCGTTGCTGTCTACAAAGAGACATTTAAAAATTATTTTCTTATTAATTTCTTTTTATTCTTTAATAAATTTCACGTTTTACCAAATGAATCGAACCGTTCGTCGGTCATTCATTCTAATACTCGACAGTATTGAATTTCGACAAATATATAGACCAATTCTCGCGATCAGACCTTCGCGGTTCGTATTTTCTATTCATTCGATTTCTCTCTCTCTGTAGCGCGCGTGCTCGCGAATTTCTTAACCTAACCTTATATCCTATATAAGTTTCTCACCGTAACGGCCGTTCGAGATATCGATCTCGCGCGGCCTCGACTGCGTCTGTACATTTTGCGCGGTAATGCGACGAGAGTTCGAAGCTTCGGTTTTCTTCGTTGATACGTCGGACTCGTTGATTGCTTCGCTTTCGCGTCATCTAGGTTATGTACACGTTAGAAACGGAATTCGCGTTTTATACAAAAGGGCGGGCACAAAAAAAAAAAAAATTGATTGATTGAACGAATGGCGAACAAACGTCGTTACCGATAAAACGTCCACTTCCGGGTGGATTAAACGGGCTGTCGAGATCGCGAGCGTTATTCATGATTCTTTTTTTCTTCTTCTTCAGCGTATAAAAGGGCTCCGGCAGTGCTTTACGTCCGCCCGGTAGGTTCAGCCGCGACGATTTCGCTTTAGCGTTTCACGCAAAAAGACATTTTAAAACAGTAACAACCTTTCGTCTTTGTAGACGGGTCCCGTGACTCGGGCTTAATTTCATTTATTACGATAATAAACCCAGCGGCACCTGACGTAGCAGCATTCCGGAATTTGCACGAATTTTAACTAGAATACAGGAATAATATACGAAATTTACATTCTCCATCATCTTTGCTTCCTTGGCCGACTGTTGCGCGGTCGCGGCGCTGTTGAACCGGTACCTATGCTGAACATGTTCGACGCCGGCGCTGCGAATCCAGGCGCAAGCGTCGCGGGGGCGCTGAACGCCGTCCCCGACGTTGCTCCAAAGTTCATCGTTGGTGCTGCAGGTGTTCCCGAAAAATTGAATCCAGCTGAAACAAGATTTTATTTCATTACATATTTTTTGTTTTGTTTTTATTTCGTACAAGTACAAAAATATATACTTAAAATAAAGCGGATTCAACAGATTTTTGTTCACTACAGACATGGAGCTTGAAAAATTAGGACCTCAGAAAAACAGCATATTGAAGTTTTGATCGATCAATGATCGAAATTTTTTTTTTTTTTTTTTAATATTTAAACAATCTAAAATAGCATAAAAATAACTCCCTACAAAGGAAAAAAGGTTTACATGAGTCCAAAACCGATTACAGTCGAATTACATTCCGTGGAAAAATCGATCAAGTCCAGGCGGATGAGACGTAAATTTTACAAGTCCATAACTTTTGTAAAAATAATTTCTACCAGTTTTAACTAATAGAGAGTATTAATATAACCCTAATTAATCTACCATTAAAAGCATGAAGCTACAGTGTGGACGGAAAGCGTTTATTTCTGTTATATCTTAATTACGGTAATATTACGTCTCATCCGCCTTTACTTGATCGATTTTTCGCCGGAAAGAAGTTGGAAAATAAACACTTTCCGACCATACTATTAATATAACCGTAAATAATCTACAATTAGAAGCATGAAGCTACAGTATGGTCGGAAAGTGTTTATTTCCCAACTTCTTTCCGGCGAAAAATCGATCAAGTAAAGGCGGATGAGACGTAATATTACCGTAATTAAGATATAACAGAAATAAACGCTTTCCGTCCACACTGTAGCTTCATGCTTTTAATGGTAGATTAATTACGGTTATATTAATACTCTCTATTAGTTAAAACTGGTAGAAATTATTTTTCCAAAAGTTATGAACTTGTAATATTTACGTCTCATCCGCCTGGACTTGATCGATTTTTCGACGGAACGTAATTCGTCTGTAATCGGCTTTGGACTCATGTAAACCTTTTTTCCTTTGTAGGAAGTTATTTTTATGCTATTTTAGATTGTTTAAACATAAAAAAAAAAAAAAAAAATTTCGATCATTGATCAATCAAAACTTCAGTATGCTAGAAAAACTACAGTGGCCCTCTTCATATTTTAACCATTCGAGTCAAGGAAGATGGCGGCTTCTTCCCTTAATTTAACGCTTCCCCTCATCCCCACGACTGGCAGTGTGAGAGAATATAAACAGAGAGAAGACACATACAGTCGCCCTCCCCTTATTTTAATTTTTCGAGTCGAGGAAGATGGCGGATTCTTCCCTTATTTTACCGCTTCCCTTCATCCCCACCACTGGCAGTATGAGAGAATAAAAACAGAGAAAGGAGATATAGTGGCGTCCTTCTTCCCCTGTATGCGCAAGTGCAAACAGCAGTCTGCGCTCTTTTGAACACTTTCAAATAGCTAATAGTGGGGGAACTCACGAGGGGAAGAAGTTAACATAAGGGAGGAAAAAAGTTAAAATAAAGGACGCAGTTAAAGTAAGGGGAGGGCCACTGTAGTGGCGTCCTTCGTCACCTGTAAGCGCAAGCGCAAACATAGTTCGCACTCTTTTGAATGTGGACTGCTACTACAAGCGCATGAAGAATAGTGGGGGAACTCACGAGGGGAAAAAGTTAAATATAACGGACGGAAAAAAGTTAGAATATGGGACGCAGTTAAAATAAGGGGAGGACCACTGTATTATATTTGCCTCGTCTGTTTTGTACAGTAGACGCTCGATATAAGAACCGATCAGTATAAGAACACTTTTTTGATCATTACAGTGACTATGAACATTCGAGATGTATCCCCTCCATTCACTTTTCGCTGCAAACCGTTCCGCGCATTCCGTCGAGTCCACCTATACATACATACATACATACATACATACATACATACATACAGTAGTCCTTCCCTTATTCTAATTTTTCCAGTCAGGCAAGATGGCGGCCTTCTTCCCTTATTCTAATTTTTTCCTCGCCCCCACTACTTAGACTTTTGTCTCTTTTTCTTTTGTTGCGCATGCGCCGTTATTTGTATTTATAGAAAATGCACAAGTCCACATATGGCAGTGGGAAGAACGCGTGAGGGGAAATATTAGAATAGGAGAAGAGAAAAAATTAGAATAAGGGAAGACATTAGAGTAAGGGAAATTAAAATAAGGGAAGGGCTACTGTACATACAAAAGATGGGGAAGCATTAATTCCCCTCCAATGGTTCTTATATCGGCGCTTGGCGGGGAAGCTCGGAACGGACGTAGTTCTTGCATCGAGCGTCTACTATATGTCCTTTTATAACCCTCCCAATATTTGCCTAGTGAGGGGAAGAAATTTTTCCTCCGCTCCGCCGCAGTTGTAGAATGCGCATACGCCCACCAGAAGAAATCAGTTTAACCTTTCCTGCATCGCGCATGCGTGTTGTCGCCACAAAATTACCCCTCCGTGAGAAGTGGTGAGGAACAGCAATTGAGGGGTAAGGCAAATATTGGGATGGATATTGTAGTGGAAAATATTGAGGGCTACTGTATAATAAAGAGCTTCGCATTGCAAAAAGGTCGCGCATGAGCTTGTATGTAGTTCTTTTTGAATTCTATCCCTAAGTAAGGCCCTCTACATACATACAGTAAGGTCTCCCTTATTGCATACTGCAGATTTTTCAAAATGGCGGCAATTATTCTCTATTCTATATATTCTATAGTTTTCATTGCATTAATCACCTTTTTAATTTCATTATCGTTCAGAGGAATCAAGAATCGTGAGTTAACTACCCGAGGAGAATTTAATAACTTAATTTTTGCAAAGAATTTGTTAAAAATGTTTGCTATATCCACCGAGTAATTGAAGAGAGTTTCATCATCCAAACATAAGCATTCAGGAGTTTCAGGATCTTTTTCTTGGCTCTTGTATATAAGAGTATTTATAAATTATAATGGTTAGCCATTTTGAATTTTAAAACTGAAACCTCTAAGAACCGAGTGTCATTGAAGTCGAGCAATTTATTCTATTTATTAGACTGTCGTTTTGAATTTCAAAAATCTGACGACAGATTCGTAGTAAACTCCTCAGGAGTTTTATTTACGTTAAACAATTTTTCGTATTCTAGTCCGCCATATTGCGTCCACCATTTTGAATTTCGAAAATCTGACAACAATATCAAAATTTATGCACAGATTGTGTAAAATTATTGTCATTTTGTTAATAATTAATAAATAAAGTGTAACAATTGGCATTTTTAGATAAAAAATTCATTATTGACGACCCTTTTGGAGAAAATCTTACGAAGCTACGTACTTGGGGGTTTTTGGGGTCGCTGATTAAGAATCTGTCTTCAGATTTTCAAAATTCAAAATGGCGGAACCAAGATGGCCGATCGAAAATTGAAAAATTACTCGATCGAAATGAAACCGAGTACTCGGAGGTTTTCGGGGTCGCTGATTGCAAATATTAATTCCGATTTTGAAAATTCACAATGGCGGATTCAAGATGGCCGACTGAAATTCCGCCATTTTGAATTTTCAAAATCTAAGTTCAGATTCGTAATCAGAGACCCCAAAACCACGTGTGCCCAGTTTCATTAAAAATGGTTCACAAGAAAAATGTATGCCGCAAAGAGTTAAACGATTCTTGTTTTTATGTTTACCTTAACAAGTTACAGTGGCCCTCCCTTTATTTTAACGCCTATTATTTTAACTTCTTCCCCTCGTTCCTCCACCACTATATCTCCTCTCTCTGTTTTTATGCTATCATACTGCCAGTGGTGAGGATGAGGGGAAGCGGTCAAATAAGGGAAGAAGTCGCCATCTTCCTTGACTCGAAAAGTTAAAATAAGGGGAGGGCCACTGTACTTTCAAAAAGAGATAAAACTGAACTACTAACCAGGTTTCGCTGCACTTGTTGCACCGAATTGGAAAGGTGTCGCACTCGGAGCACTAGCGGCTGGTGCGCCCGAGAAGGAGAAGCCGGTAGTTGGCTGCTGCGGCTGCTGACTCGCTCCGAAAGCAAATGTTGATCCAGCACTCGCATTATTGTTGTTCATAGGCGTACCGCCAAATGTCGACGCTGTTTGCCCAAACGGCGAAGGAGTTGCTGCAGCTTCGAAGGACGGAGTGCTGTTACTCATCCCAAAAGCTGACGGCGTCGGCGTCGTATTAGGTACAGTAGAGCCGAAAGTAGGCGCTGCAAACGTCGGCTTCGTCGCATTCATCGTTGGCAGACTGGAACTTTGCGCACCATTCGTTGCTCCGAAAACAGAAGTTGATGCAGGTTGCGATCCAAATATCGTAGGTGACGTAGTATTTCCAAAAGTAGAGTTCGAACCACCGAACGATAAACTCGGTTGTGGTTTCGCCTGACCGAATATACTGGAACTTTCCGGAGTGCTCGCAGCCGGTGTACTAAACAATGAAGGTGCGGGTGCTCCGAAGGCTCCCATACTGCTTGTAGTTGTCGAGGCTGGCGCTGGCGTACTGAACAAATTGGACGGTGTAGAACCGAACGCCGGCAAGGATGTAGCGGTGGAAACTGCAACGCTTCCGAACAAATTTGGTGTTGACGCAGTACTGGAAGCTCCGAAAGTAGGTGCGCTACGGTTCGTACTTCCAAACGCTGGTGCAGTACTGCTTGGTGCGGCAAATGTAGACGTACTAGTGCTCGTTGCTCCAAACGCAGGCGCAGTATTACTCGGTGCTGCGAAAGTAGACGTACTAGTATTCGTTGCTCCAAATGCAGGCGCAGTATTGCTCGGTGCTGCAAAACTAGACGTAGTACTGTTCGTTGCTCCAAACGCTGTTGCAGTATTGCTCGGTGCTGCAAAACTAGACGTACTAGTATTCGTTGCTCCAAACGTAAGTGTATTACTATTCAGCGCTCCCAAAGTAGACGTAGTGTTCGCTGCACCGAACGTCATAGAACTCGTTACCGGTGCACTAGCAGTCGTAGTAGTAGTAGTAGCGAACAAAGAAGCACTCGAACCAAAGAGAGCCGGTGTTGCACTACCGAATGTACTCGCACCAGTTGATTTCGGTGCAAAAACCGAAGAGGCTTGCGATTGAGTGCTCAACGTTGGCATCTGAGTCGTTGGCGCACTGAACAAAGTCGAGGCATTGCTTGACGTAAACGTCGACATCGAAGGAAGTGACGTACTTGTTGTTGTAGCCGCAAATGAAAATCCTGGTTTCGATGTTGCGAGTGACGAAGCACCGAACGAAAATCCAGTCGATGCGGTTGTTGCAGCAGGCGTCGCTGTGGATGTCGACACTGGTGTATTCAAATTTGCAGTAAAGCTCGGAATTGGAAGGGTACCGGACGCTGAGGTAGCGGCTGACGAGAAAAATGAACTCTGCGCTGTGGTAGTCGTAGTCGCAGTCGTGGCTGATGTACTGAATAAAGATTCCACTGGAGCAGAATTTCCGAATGAAAATCCAGGTTTGGTAGTAATGCTACCAAAAGTCGGAAGGGAAGTCGTACTCGTAGTTGTACCAATTTTAGCGTCACTGAACAAAGATGGTGCGCTAACAGTGTTCTGCGCAGTAGTACTGACTGCGGTTGCAGAACTAACTGGAGACACAGTGAAAGTACTATTCAGCGTAGAAGCGGTAGCTGTTGAACTTCCGAATGAAAAACCAGTAGACAAACTTGTCAGCGTTGGTTGACACGAAGAGACTAGCGCTGAACTTGCATCAGACTTCGGCAGATCAATTCCATTGATTTTAGGCGGAGCGTTCGGTAACGTAAATCCAGTAGTAGTCGTAGGATTTGAAGCGAAGGAAAAGTTTGGCGTTGAAGTAGAAATAGTCGACGTTCCAAGCTTGAATGTTGATGGAGTTACGCTAGTCGCAAGTGTACCAAAATTGGAGGGTGGCGAACTTGTGACGCTTGTCACCGGTTTCGTCAATCCATCACTGACGGATACTGAAGGAGTTGACGGCAAGTTAAATGTGACATGTTTAAGCGTCGGAGACTTGGAAATTGTATCGGTTTTCAAAATTGGAATAATACTGGACGAAGTGATTGGTGATGTATTGATGTTCGTCGTTGATGTCAGAGATGTTAATGATGCTGCTGTAGAAGTAGGTGGATTCACTTCTTCCGCTTGAATGACGACACCAGGATCGATTTTATTCGCAGCTAAAAGTTATGAAAAATTAGGTTAGGTTAGATAATTTAAAGTATTTTTAAAATATTTTAAAAACTTACATTTTCCGGAAATTGCATCAAACATACTCTGAAGTCTTGTCCGCATACTCGTCTGTCGCATGTTGACGATATCTTTTTTCTTGATTTCGTCTTTATCGTCAGCGCTGAATTTTGCTTCGACATTTGCTTGTTCTTTGATAAGAGTCTTTAATTTTTCATTATTCTGTGGTTCGGCTCGCATGAACAATTTGTCAGCTAAGTTGGTACATTTTCCTGACTTTGGCAATTGTAAATCATTTTCTTCTGTTGATTTTTCAGTAAATCGTGGAAGAATTTCTGGCGAATTACTTTTTTTTGTTAACGAACTTTCTTCGCCTAATATTTTATGAGGTTCGCTCATGGAAGTGGGAGTCTTGATATTTAAATCTTGTCTCGATCTTGCTGGTTCGTTTAAAGAAGAATCAAAGCTTTGCGGTCTTGAAGAAGGTTTGAAATGCTTTTCGATATCTGGAGTGCTACTTCGCGACGTGTCCACTGCAATGATTAAAAATTAATAAATGTGCTTAACTTTTTAACGCCGGAAAGGACACTTTTTTCCAACTATTTTCAATGTTAATTTTCTTTACTGCTATGGGTGTAAAATAACATCGGAATAACCATGTCTTACGTAATTGGGATCGCTCTTTCAGAATCTGCCAATAAAATTGAAAAAAAAATGAATTTTCAAAAAGTTGCGGCCATTTTTCTGAAAAAAAAAAATAGGAATTTTTTACAATTTTGTTTCAAAAAAGATTTTTTTTTCATACGGCAAGTATGAACACTGTTTCACATAAAAATATCGCGTCCGCAATGTCTAAGCTTCAAAATGGTGAAACGTACTTTTGAAAATTTCAAGATGGCGGATCCAAAATGGCGACGAAATAGTAATATTTAGTGTCTGTCTCATTAACAAAAATTTTCTTTTCAATGACACTGTGTATCTATATATTTTTTGGGTCGCCGATCACGAATCTGAAGTCCGATTTCAAAAATTCAAAATGGGTCGGATTATTTTGAAAATTATTACTCCGTGGTTTTTGAGGTAGCTGAATACGAATCTGTAGTCAGATTTCAAAAATTAAAAATGGCGGATCCAATATGGCGGACGATATTTTCAAAATTGGTCCGATTATTTTGGAAATTACTACTCCGGGGTTTTTGAGGTCGCTGAATACGAATCTGAAGTCCGATTTCAAAAATTCAAAATGGCGAATCCAATATGGCGGACGACATTAAACGGGATTTGAAGAACAATTTTTTTTGTTTTTTTTTTAACTATTATTTTTAAATCTTTTTTCGTATTTTCAGAACGAGTTTTATTATTTTTTTTTATTTTCCTTTTTAATATTTTTTTTATTTTCGTCTTTATTATTACTTCGACCCAGACCATAGGTCTGGCGAAGTATTGAATTTGGTCAGTTCTCGCCAAAAAATTACCCTATAGTTTTTCATCAAATGTCGACGTTTCAGGCCCTAAGGAACCCAAAGCAACAATAAAAAATTGGTGTCCGTTAGGTTGTACGTCCGTCCGAGGGGCAAAATTTTGTATACGCGATATCTCGCAACTGGCAGGACGAATTTAAAAAGTACAAACGGGTTTAGGTTTCTCTTGGCCAAACTTAGATCTGATTAGTTTTTGGAGACAATGCATACTAGATTATGGGGAGGTTTAACAAAAAAAACTCTCAAAAAACACGTTTTTTCCATTTTTTACCAAAAAATACAAATCGTACAAAAAAATGTTTTAAACAAAAAATATAGAACATCGAATTCTCTACAAAAAAGGTTGTATTCATTTCTTCGTAAAATCAACGATAATGCCGTAAAAAACGGAAACCGAAGTATCTCACATATAAAAAAATTTATTTCCTGCAACCCGACCTGTCAAAAACTCGACTAAACCGCGTTTTTTTAAGCATCAGTGTGAACAAGACGTGCTCATTTATCAGTGCTTCGGCTGACCTGCGATCGGGGTCGAAGTTTTGAAAATGCTCATTTTCAATTTTAATAGAGGGTGAATATGCCAATGAATGGACGATTTTGTACATATTTCTATTTCTTATGAATGTATGATGCATAACATGCAACAAAATACATATTTTTATGTTCTCTGAACATTCAAAACAATATTTACAGTACTATTGATCTTCCAGTGTTTATTATTTTGTAAAATCAAAGCAAAGTTTTAAAGCCATCCAAAACTGGTACTGAAAACGTCCCATTTGATTTAACCTGTCTATTCATTGGGGTTTAGCGGATTTTTTTACAAACGTATGAAGACGAGGTTAATAATTAAATATAAAAGCAAAGGTTGAACTACACGGTCATAAAGAGCAGAGTCTAACGATTCTAATAGTGGTATCATAATTAAATTTTCATAAAATAATTCAAAAGTTACAATCGATCAAAGTGTGAAAAATGCTTAACCGTCCATTCATTGACATATTCACCCTATTTAAGGAACAAGATATTGTTACAATATATGTATAGAAACTACTGGAACCTAACGATGCTAGAACTACCCTCTGCCGCCTTCTTTCCTGGCAGTGTTAAAATGGGAATATTCCCAGAAGCATCAGCCTTTCGTCAGGGAACTGCAATACGAATTTAGCCAAAATTGTAGGCACCCGGGTCGAAGGCATCTAGTTTTATTTTGTAATTTTGCAATTATTTAATACAAATTTATGAAAATTTAAGTGTTATGAAGAAACGAGGAAAGTCAAGTGGTACAATCACTTAAATTTCGTAAACTTTACTAAAGTTAAATAATCCGACCAATTTTGAAAATATCGTCCGCCATATTGGATCCGCCATTTGGAATTTTTGAAATTTGAGTCCAGGTTCGTATTCAGCGACCTCAAAAACCCCCGAGTAGTAATTTCCAAACTAATCGGACCAATTTTGAAAATATTGTCCGCCATATTGGATCCGACATTTTGAATTTTTGAAATCGGACTTCAGGTTCGTATTCAGCAACCTCAAAAACCTCAAAAAAAAAACGATATTAAACGGGATTTGAAGAACCATGTTTTTTGGTTTTTTTTTTAACTATTAATTTTAAATCTTTTATCGTATTTTCAGAGCGAGTTTTATTATTTTTTTTTATTTTCCTTTTTAATATTTTTTTTTTTTATTTTCGTCTTCATTATTTTATTTTGTAATTTTGCAATTATTTAATACAAATTTATGAAAATTTAAGTGTTATGAAGAAACGAGGAAAGTCAAGTAGTACAATCGCTTAAATTTCGTAAACTTTACTAAAGTTAAATAATCCGAGCAATTTTGAAAATATCGTCCGCCATATTGGATCTGCCATTTTGAATGTTTGAAATCGGACTTCAGGTTCGTATTCAGAAACCTCAAAAACCTCCGAGTAGTAATTTTCAAAATAATCTGACCAATTTTGAAAATATCGTCCGCCATTTTTAATTTTTCAAATCGGATTTCAGATTCATATTCAGCGACCCAAAAACTCCGGAGTAGTAATTTCAAAAATAATCCGACCAATTTTGAAAATATCGTCCGCCATATTGGATCCGCCATTTGGAATTTTTGAAATTTGAGTCCAGGTTCGTATTCAGCGACCTCAAAAACCCCCGAGTAGTAATTTCCAAACTAATCGGACCAATTTTGAAAATATTGTCCGCCATATTGGATCCGACATTTTGAATTTTTGAAATCGGACTTCAGGTTCGTATTCAGCAACCTCAAAAACCTCAAAAAAAAAACGATATTAAACGGGATTTGAAGAACCATTTTTTTTGGTTTTTTTTTTAAATATTAATTTTAAATTTTTTATCGTATTTTTAGAGCGATTTTTATTATTTTTTTTTTATTTTTCTTTTTTATATTTTTTTTTTTTTATTTTCGTCTTCATTATTTTATTTTGTAATTTTGCAATTATTTAATACAAATTTATGAAAATTTAAGTGTTATGAAGAAACGAGGAAAGTCAAGTAGTACAATCGCTTAAATTTCGTAAACTTTACTAAAGTTAAATAATCCGAGCAATTTTGAAAATATCGTCCGCCATATTGGATCTGCCATTTTGAATGTTTGAAATCGGACTTCAGGTTCGTATTCAGAAACCTCAAAAACCTCCGAGTAGTAATTTTCAAAATAATCTGACCAATTTTGAAAATATCGTCCGCCATTTTTAATTTTTCAAATCGGATTTCAGATTCATATTCAGCGACCCAAAAACTCCGGAGTAGTAATTTCAAAAATAATCCGACCAATTTTGAAAATATCGTCCGCCATATTGGATCCGCCATTTGGAATTTTTGAAATTTGAGTCCAGGTTCGTATTCAGCGACCTCAAAAACCCCCGAGTAGTAATTTCCAAACTAATCGGACCAATTTTGAAAATATTGTCCGCCATATTGGATCCGACATTTTGAATTTTTGAAATCGGACTTCAGGTTCGTATTCAGCAACCTCAAAAACCTCAAAAAAAAAACGATATTAAACGGGATTTGAAGAACCATGTTTTTTGGTTTTTTTTTTAACTATTAATTTTAAATCTTTTATCGTATTTTCAGAGCGAGTTTTATTATTTTTTTTTATTTTCCTTTTTAATATTTTTTTTTTTTATTTTCGTCTTCATTATTTTATTTTGTAATTTTGCAATTATTTAATACAAATTTATGAAAATTTAAGTGTTATGAAGAAACGAGGAAAGTCAAGTAGTACAATCGCTTAAATTTCGTAAACTTTACTAAAGTTAAATAATCCGAGCAATTTTGAAAATATCGTCCGCCATATTGGATCTGCCATTTTGAATGTTTGAAATCGGACTTCAGGTTCGTATTCAGAAACCTCAAAAACCTCCGAGTAGTAATTTTCAAAATAATCTGACCAATTTTGAAAATATCGTCCGCCATTTTGAATTTTTCAAATCGGATTTCAGATTCATATTCAGCGACCCAAAAACTCCGGAGTAGTAATTTCAAAAATAATCGGGCAAAATTTTGAAAATATCGTCCGCCATATTGGATCCGTCATTTTGAATTTTTCAAATCGGACTTCAGGTTCGTGATCGGCGACCCAAAAAATATAGAGATACATAGAGTCATTAAAAAGAAATTTATTTTTAATGAAACAGACACTGAATGTTACTATTTGGTAAAAAAATTCTTTCGTCGCCATTTTGGATCCGCCATTTTGAATTTTTGAAATCTCACTTCAGGTTCGTATTCAGCAGCCTCAAAAACCCCCGAGTAGTAATTTCCAAAATAATCCGACCAATTTTGAAAATATCGTCCGCCATATTGGATCCGTCATTTTGAATTTTTCAAATCGGACTTCAGATTCGTGATCGGGACCCAAAAAATATATAGATACACAGTGTCATTAAAAAGAAATTTTTTTTTAATGAGATAGACACTAAATGTTACTATTTGGTAAAAAAAAATTCTTTCGTCGCCATTTCGGATCCGCCATCTTGAAATTTTCAAAAGTACGTTTCGCCATTTTGAAGCTTAGACATTGCGGACGCGATATTTTGATGTGAAACGGTGTTCTGGTTACTTGCCGTATGAAAAATAAACTCATTATTGAAACAAAATTGGCAAAAATTCCTATTTTTTTTTCAGAAAAAAGGCCGCAACTTTTTGAAAATTCATTTTTCTGCAATTTTATTGGCAGATTCTGAAAGAGCGATCTCAAATACGTAAGACATGGTTATTTCAATTTTATTTTACACCCATAGCAGTAACAGGACTCCCAGTGCCTCGTCCCCTTAAAAAAAGGAAAAAAGGGAATTTGAACTTAAAAAGGGACTTGATTTTTAATTGTAAGCCTTTTTAAAGAAATTTTCATTGTCGACGCCATTTTGAAGTCGTTAGAATGATGTGGGGTATACAAGTAAAATTTTTGTTTAAAATTCAAGTATTCCGATCTCCATCGTTCATCGTTTCAATACAATCCCTATATTCTAATGCCTCGAAAAAAATTCTTAAGGATAAATGATGTCATTTAACTACAGATTAACACTTAACAACTCGAACAAGCAAGCAAACAACATAATGATAAATAGGGAACTAACAGAAATAGGAAGAGAGAAGATTGGAGCAGTCTTTCCACGAATACCAACACCAACAAGACAAGTACATAGTTGTCCGATTAACGACACCTAAGGCATATCATGCTGAGTAGGCCACATACAAGCAGTTATTGCTTATAGTGGTTACAAAATTTACTAGGAAGAGCCCGGGACCACAGGGCAGTTATCGCAAGATTTAAAATCCGATTAATTAATTAATAATTATTTATATTATTAAAATGTAAAAATGTTTATTATTCTATGTTATATATTGTGGTAAATAAACTTATCATTATTAAAAAAAAAAAAAAATATTTTCGAATTTTCTGGAAATTTTTGTCAAATTCGGCGCCATATTGGAATTCCTGATGGCTGAAACTCAATTTTGACCTCGGAATCTTGAAGAGCGACCTCGAAAACAGTAGGATATGTACCTTTCAATTTTTTTGAACTTCGATTTTGATACGAAATACTTGATTGAAATTGAAGCAAGAAAAAGTGTTCCGTTGGCGTTAATTTTATTTATTCATACGCAGAAGAACAATTTAAATTTGAAAGGTTAAAAAAAGTATGTAAAAGGGACGTTTGACAAAAAAAGGATACAAAAGGGACTAATTTCCTAAAAAGAGACTGACTGGGAGTCCTGCAGTAAAAAAAATTAACGTTGAAAATAGTTGGAAAAAAGTATCCTTCCCGGCTTTAAAGGGTTAAAATATACAAATTACTTACTTGCTTTTCTTTTAACGCCGGACAGTACATGAACACTGGAGCTCAACGAGTTTGTAATCTCGTTACAAGATGACGCTTTCGATCTCTTTGTAGGTCTAAGTGGTTTACTCTGCTGCGACAGTTCATCCTCAGATGCGGTCGAATCGTCCCTTGCTCTCTTCTGAAAAATTTCATCAAATTTTTCCAATGCAATTTCTAATTCTTCTTCGCTGAGCACTCTGTCTGTGCGTTGCTTCTTCACGAGATCGGACATGACATCCTCCCGGGATGCGTGTCGTTTTAACGATATTTCTTTCAACACTTTCGTCACGTTTGTTTCCGGCTCCCAGGTTTCCGTTTGTACATTTTCGAACAAAGTTTTCTTTCTATTTTGTGGAGAAATTGCCAAATCCATTGGTGCAATTCTAACCGTTACTGGCGCTCGTGCCTTTGCTACTTTCGGGCTCATTAAAGGGGTTGGTCCTGCTTTTAGATTAACTTTCGGAAACTGTCCAGTACTGTATTGTGATTGATGAGTTAGTTTGTTACTCGCCTCTGAAGCATATTTTGTCAAACGAGTTGTAAGTCCAGGAGATGTTACGTCTGTGTATGTTCTAAGAGAAGAATAAGGAATTTGTAAGTCGTAGAAGAAATTAGAAAAGTTTAACAAAATGATTTTATAGGTTAAAATAATAGAAAAGTGTCTTTATACTACCTCATGAAAGTGCGATATAAAAATAAACATAAGAACTTACTTAGGATCGATATTATATCTGGTTGATGCCAATAAAGGTCCAGCAACAGTCTGAACGGTTTTGACACCAGCGGCTCTTTCGCGCATTTTGGGACTGATACTCGTACCCCAAGGCGAAGTTGTTTTAGGTGTAAAGAAAGTCTCCTCGCCTCCTGGTAAAGATCTTCGGTTATCCATCCTCAATGGTGAAGTTTTCTTAATATGTTGATGGATAAGAGGAGCGAAGGATAAAGAGCCACCATTAGCGACCAATGGTGTGGAAGTTCTTCCTCCGTCACAATCACCGTTCAGAGCGAACAGACGATTGGAACCTCGAGCAATGGGACTTGGTTGCTCAATGAAGTCGGTGCTCAATCTGTATCCAGTTCGTCGTTGAGTCATTTCTGATGGTGAGTCGACTCTATTTTGTAAACGTTGTTTTAAAAGGTCGTAAAGGTATATCGCGTAAAAGACAATGTTTTCGACAATCCACTCGGTCGCGTGGAAGGCGTCCTTGGCGTATTTAGCGAGTAGAAGCGAGTGAGGCGAAATGATGCTGTCGTTGACGAGGAGAGAATAGCACGTGTGTACCACCACTACGAGGGACAAGGTGAGTGCGAGAATGGGACCCCAGACTTTGTAGAGCAGGACGCAGAAGATAATCGCAGTCAAGGCACCGACAACGACGCGGTTACCTAGATTCCACATTCTAAGTTCTTTCAAAAAGGTAACCTCTCCATGTTTGAAAACGGCACACTCACCAACACCGACGAGAGGCAAAAATCGCCGAAACGAAAACTATGTATCAGATATGGCGCGGGCGGTAAGGGCGCTTCGAGGTGGCACTCGTACCAACCCCAAGCCGAGATTCGAAACTTCTTTTCCCTCCTTCATAAATGATCGACCATAGACTAAAAGATAGAAGATCGACATTTTTCTCTTCCGACCAGCAGCAGAGATTATAGTACAGTAGCGCCCTTAATGGATGTCAGCGGAAGTCTAATAGGAAAGAAGATTCTGTAATGACATTCTGAGAATAAAATTATTGCAGTTTGATGGATGATTCTTCGCACAATATTCTTCACGTCAACTCAATGCAGTCGTATAGAAGATCTTCAGCAGAAGTTTTTTTTTTATAAATACTGTGCATAGTGGTATCTGAATACAGACTGAATGCAGATTCTTATGTCTGGTAAAATGGTACGTGATTCTCATACAGATGACTGGAAGAATCTATTAGCAGAATGTTAGTTTAGCTAGACTAGAATATTAAGGGAAATTCAGTCGATTGCTATTGAGTCAAAATTCCTGAAGTGGCCCCCTCAATTTTCATGAAGTTACAAATGTTGAAGTTAATCATCGTATTTTAATGTTCTGGTACCCGGAAACATGTCCACAAAAGATTTTGCGAATATTTAATTTATTGTAATAGTTATTGTTAATTAAAATTTTAAGCAAATTTTTATTTAAATATCTATAAGTCCTAAAGTTTTTAATTAAATTTAATGAAATTTTCTGAGTCAGGCCATAAATGAATGTTCTTAAACTTGATCTGATAAAACTAGAAAAAAATGTATGCAAGTCATTTTTTTAAACAATTTTTATAAACAAATGCGATTTTAACTGTGTTCTCCATGTGATTTTTTAATTATTTTAACCGCTAAATGTTCCCTATAACCTTGGTAAAAAACAAGTGAAAAAAAATGTTTGCGCCAAAACCAGGGTTTTTTAATATTTCAGTTTTTGTCACGCGCTGCATGGCCCGTGGATCCGTGCAAGTTTCAACCTGCATATTCCGCGGTGTCTGCTCGGACACTTTTCGAAAACAAAAGAAAGTCGCGTAATTTTTCTTTTCATTAAAAGTGTAAAGTGTTACTTTTTGCACTGATAAAATGGTTCGGGCTAACGTTTGTAGCAATCCATTAGGAAAAGAACGTCAATTTCATCAAAATTCAAGTACCGTTGGATAGTTTAGTGGAAAGTAACGAAAATAAGTAATTCTTTGGTTAGGTATCCCCTATTAGTATTGTTAATTGTAATATTTTTACTTAAATTAATGTATAGTAGAAGTAGTCAACTTCACTTAAGTTTATGGGCAATTTGCAGCAATTTTTCGATTAAATTTTAATAGGAATAAGTTTCCTACTATCTATATTCTGTGCTGTTTGAACTATTTTAGGACATCTACTGCAATTGATGAAATGCAGTTGTGGACCTATTGAAGTATGCAGAGTAGTTAAAAACTAATCATTTTTACCGAGAATATGTTTTCGGTATAGTGACCGCGCCAAATGCTACGTCCGTATACAGTGCCTGTAACGCGTGACAAAAACTGAAATATTAAAAAACCCTGGATTTGGCGCAAAAATTTTTTTTCACTTGTTTTTTACCAAGGTTATAGGGAACATTTAGCGGTTAAAATAATTAAAAAATCACATGGAGAACACAGTTAAAATCGCATTTGTTTATAAAAATTGTTTAAAAAAATGACTTGCGTACATTTTTTTTTCTAGTTTTATCAGATCAAGTTTAAGAACATTCATTTATGGCTTGACTCAGAAAATTTCATTAAATTTAATTAAAAACTTTAGGACTTATAAATATTTAAATAAAAAGTTGCTTAAAATTTTAATTAACAATAACTATTGCAATAAATTAAATATTCGCAAAATCTTTTGTGGACATGTTTCCGGGTACCAGAACATTAAAATACGATGATTAACTTCAACATTTGTAACTTCATGAAAATTGAGGGGGCCACTTCAGGAATGTTGACTCTATTTCATAAGTTACTTAGAAATTTGTTTGAAAGCTGAAATTTATAATACTGACATACATACACGTATACACTAGGGTGTCCGTAAAAAAATTGTTTTTTGGCTTACCGTTGGAAAAGTTTCTAAATGATGTCTAAGTAAAGAAATTTCACTTTATTTGATATATAAATAAAGGTAAACGGTGCCAAAATTGTTATTTTTCCAATCTAACTCAGTCCTCTCTATACATAGCGTAAAATTACCTCGAAATTAGCTTGAAAAAGCCTACAATTTACTCCAATAACATTTTGCGATTCGATAAAATTTAAACCTAAGAAATCGTCAAACTAAAAGAAATTTTGTCATCCCTCCTTGTGACAACCTCTGAAATTTTGTCAGATTTCGGGTATCACTTACCGTTTTCGAAATATTTCAGAATTTTGAAAATTTACAAATTTTCAAAATCAGTTTGCATGTAAAGTATGTATATTATAAAGTGTATTATACACTAGAATACCTGGAATGAAGATTCGGTATACAATTAATTTAAATTAATGATTAATAAATAACTCGAATGCCTAAGTTTAAGATACAAATTTTCAGATTCTCTTTTTTAAAATAATCGACATAATTAATTTTTTTATTCGTTTTAAGAAACATTCTTTTGAGTATAATATTCCAAAATGTGATATTGCAAAATTACATTTTAAACACTCCATGATTGCACAAAAATTGTGTAAATAATTTGTGAAAAAAAAAACGGGAATTAAAAATTATTAAGCGATTTTTCAAAATTCCGGCTATTTTCTACGCTATATATGTATATGATCTCCTAGAATATTTTAAAGCAATTTGCCGATAATTTACTGTACTAAATGATTTTGTCTTATCTTTTAAGTTCTGGTATTTTTTGTAAAAAAAAAACGAATCTTCATTATTTTGCACTGAAAAGTCCATGGTGACGCAGTAAAGCAGACTGCATTCAATAAGAGTTTCAATTGGTTATAGCGAAGATTCTTATTATAGGTTTTGACATATACCGTCGTATTAAGGTAGAGTTCATAACGATGAAGATTCTTCCCACAGACTGCGATTTATTTTATAAAAGAAACCAAACTTTTCCTTTAGAAAACAAAGCAAAGAAGATTCTGCAGTTAGTTAACACTTTCGATTGTTTAGGAAGGATCTGACGGCAGATCATCGCGCAAATTCGGACATACTCCATTTACAGTCTTCAGCAGATCTTCTCTCAGTCTGCTTGCAGAATTCGCTCATTTCTCTACTAGGGAACACGTACATCCCTGCTTAGAAAAACGGATAGAAATGGATAGGATTGCAAGTTGTCCTGTTTTCTAAACGTATTATTTTAATCATTCTTTATCCGAATATTGGATAGAGAAACAATACGTTTTCATCCAACTGATTTACGAAAAGTTCCAATCCGGTTCCATCCGCAAATGATGAGTATGCCAAATTAACCCGTTAACGCCTGAAATTGCATTTTTTATACTTTATTATCAATCAAGTATTTCATATCAAAATCGAAGTTGAAAACAATTGAATGGCACATATCCTATTGTTTTCGAGGTCGCTCTTCAAGATTCCGAGGTCGAAATTGAGTTTCAGCCATCAGGAATTCCAATATGGCGCCGAACTTTTACAAAAATTCCAAAAAATTGGGAATTTTATTCCTATCAATTTTTTTCGAGCTATTAGAATATTGGGATTCTATTGAAACTCTGAACAAAGGTGAACAAATACTTCAATTTTAAGGAAAAATTTTACTTTTATACCCCACATCATTGTAACGACCTCAAAATGGCGTCAACAATGAAAATTTCTTTGAAAAATTTCTGAACGTTCTAACTCAAAAACTACATGCTGTTATAAAAAAATGATAAGAATGAAAAGTTCTTAGAATTAATCGAGAAATATAGTGGAATTTTTTCAGATTTTTGTGATGACATTTTGAGAAATTTTTACAGAAAGGTGATATGTGATTAATCATTCGACTGCATATATACTGGTCTACATTTTTTCGCAGGGCTACTTTTTTTATTTAACAATAAAGGTGCAGAAATATGGTTTTTTGCAAATAACTTTTTAAATTCAGTTGTTATTAAAAAAGTAACGGTGCCATTCGAAAGAGGAGGAAATCTCATACAAAAAATGTATGTTTCATATTTTTGTTCAATGAAAATTGAGTGTAGTGGAATTTTTGAAAGTATTACATGTGTTCAAGAATTTTTTTGAACGTTGTAAGCATTATACAATTGGTGAACATATGCATGTCAACTGTTTCACATCGAACACGTGGTCCGGTAATAGTTGAACACCCAAATCGATAATGCCGGGAAGGATCTTTCGAAACAGTCAGATGTTTTTATTCGAATAACTGGATGCTTGCGGATGACGTTAAAATCATCAAAAATTTCGAACATTCGGTAGAAACATAAAACTTCAAATGATCAATGTTGGCAATGATGATGCAGTGCAATTAACAAGCTGACCTCGGTAAACGATAAAAATAATGCTAGTACAACTTAAATAATAATAATTCCTTTTTTCATCGTTCAAATATAATCACAAAGGCTTGCAATTTTTGTAGATATAAAGTTAGGAGAAGTAATGAAAAATTCTCAATGAAACATATTATCTTCATTTATGCGTAGGTTAGTTAATTCAATACTTATATTATTATTCAATATGTATAATATTGCATCATCAATACCAACATTGATCATTTAAAGTTTTATGTTTTTACCGAATGTTCGAAATTTCTGATGATTTTAACCTCATCCGCAAGCGTCCAGTTATTCGAATAAAAACATCTGACTATTTCGAAACATCCTTCCCGGCAATATCGAGTCGTGTTTTCAACTGTTACCGGACCACGTGTTCAATGTGAAACAGTCGACATTCACATGTTCACCAATTGTCTCGTTGGGGAGGATGCCCCTAAAATAAATAAACTTTAAAATTCAATTTACAAAAAAAATCTTTCTCATGGTAAATCTCTCATGCGCTATTGCAGCAACACCCTATATATCACCTTGAAATGAAGTGTTGCACGAATTTTCAATTATTTCGTAAAATTCGATTAAATGTGATGAAAAGTAGGCCAAAAAAAATTTTTGTTTGAAACTGACACTCGCTGAGGTGGTTCCAGGAACATATATCTTGAAGAATACACCTTATTTTGATTTTTGTTTTTCATTTAATGACGATTGGGTAATATAACAAAATGAGAAATCGTCAAAATGACATCTTTTTCGGTTTTTTTTCTATAAGAGTATTACATTAACTGGGCATTTCAATAGAAACTGGCTTGATACTTGAATGTACGATGTGTAGTATTCTTCTGAGGTACTTTCTGAGAAATAAGAAATCCGTCTATGAAGTTTCACTGTCTATGGTAAAACATCAATTTATTCGATTAATTTTGCAATATTTCAGATTTGCGTCGGCCATTTTGGATGCGCCATTTTAAAATTTTTTATTACGATATCAAATTTGTAATTGCAGTACCCAAAAAACCTAAAAACATCAATTTATTCGATTAATTTTGCAATATTTCACATTTCCGTCAGCCATTTTGAATCCGCCATTTTGAATTTCTAAAATCTGACATCGAATTTGTATTCAGCATACTCCAAAACTCCTGGGAAATCATTTTCAACATTTTCCAACGGTTTATACTCGATATATTTAATTTTACATCTAATTTTACACTTATTTGTTGTTATTGAATAAATAAACAATTAGCACCCAAATTCAAGAGGATGCATTTTTTCTTGGCCCTATTTACAAGCGATTCCAAAAGGTTTCATGACAAAATATGGATCGGAGAATTTTGTCCAAGTTACAGCCTTATTTAATCTAATTTGACTCAATTAAATCTAAGATCAAAGATATAAACTTATGTAATTTTTCACTTTAATTAAATCTATGTATTTAGTTTTAATGTTCGTAATAGCACAGTTTAATCTAGCATTGAAAAATATCTCGCATTCATCAGAATTCCCGCTATAAACTTCATTGAAAAGATTGCACATTCTGTATACCGGAGCATTACAAATATAATTTCTTGATACACTAGGTAGATAAAAAATATTGTTGAAGCCCAGAGAATAAGTTGGACTGGCAAATGGAATCATACTATACAGCTGTTCACAGTTCACAGTTCTTCGAACTATCTTTGATAGAAATATCACGTCGTTTGCTCTGCGAATAGAATTCAAATTTGGCAAGGAGAACTTAGTGGCAATTTCAGTATAATCATAATCTCTAATCGACATAGGTTCTCCAGCTTTAAATGCCAAATATCGTAGAAACTTATGCTGGATCATTTCAAGGCTATTTGCATCTACATTAAAGTAGGGAGTCCAAACACAGGAGGCATATGTCAAAGATGGTCGAACGAATGGTTGTAATGTACAAGTACTGAATAACAGAGACGTTTGTAAAACAATAAGTATTTCGTTTTATAAATCCCAGACTTTTCATAGCTTTTAATTTAATTTAACTTCATTCTTTCTTTTTAAAATATGTCCTGATATATTGTAGTGTAACTTAAAATATCCCGAGTAACAAATTTCAACTGTTTTCCGCATAAAAAAATATGTTTGCTTCGAAGATATAATTTTATGTCACGTTGTACCTCCCTACGCTGGAACAATTCTTTACAAGTCGTAACGTTCCGTTTTTTCTACATTTTATATGTTTAGGAATGGCCATATGGGCTGGAAAGGAAATGAAAGAGCGGACACCCTTGCCAAGTCGGGAATAGTCAATGGAACTTACTTGACTGGGAGGGTGGCACTGCCATTTCAAGAAGGACTCAACCTACTGGAGAGACAAATAAAATCCCAACAGGTTAGAGAGTGGATTAAAAACAAAATATGCAGCACAACCAAAAGCCTTGCAGGAGAGCTGCAGGCGGACCGATGGGCTGAAAAACTGCTCGAACTAAACAGAACAGAAATAAGAATCTCCATCGAAATCCTAACCGGACATGGAAATTTAAACAAGCACAGTCACATCGTAGGAAGGAAACCTTCACCGATGTGCACTAGATGTGATGAAAACAAGGAGGAATCATCAATTCACTTCCTATGCGAGCGCCCTGCACTGATGGAGACTCGAAGGGGATACCTGGACTCTTCATTTGTAAGCAAGGAAGAAGTCAGGGAGCGGAATCTCGGACAACTTTTGAGATTCTGCAAAGCAGCTGGTTATCCAACGGAACCCTGAACAGCATCAGGAATAGCATACAACGACAAACAGCTAAGTGTGCTGACTTCTGGGGTTCACCCGAGCCTGATGAAGAAATTACCAATACCAATACGTTTAGGAATGGGCTCAGGTTGATTTTAAACGTGTGCCGGCGATAACAAAATTTTGTTTCTTAAAGCGTAAAGTTAAAAGTTCTGTGGATTTGTCCACGTGCACTATTAAAAATCTTATTTGTGAAATTACTACTCTAAGAGTAGGTAACTTCTACGACCCACTAGGAGAGAAGTAAAATCCCTAGGAAAATTGTAAAATTAACATCGAGTTTGTAAATTTACAGCTTCGAGAGTAGTAAATTTCGTTAATCTTGCAAATTTACTGCTTCCAAAGTGTAATAAAAATTACAATTTTCAGAGTAGTAAAATTACTACTCTCAGAATAACAATTTTACAATTTTGTTGTAATAGTACTATGTATTGCAGTAATACAATACCTAGCCAAATAGGAATTTTACATTTTTCAGAGTTGTGATTTTATACTTTCCCTAGTAAAACAGTGGTAATATAGGCAGTAAATTAGCTGCAAATATAGTACCTGGTTCAACTAGTCCTACTATACTAACTATGTTATTTGTTAATATTATGTTATGATTACTCAATGTTATTATTCGATGTAAGCAAAAATGAAATTCTTAATTATTTAATGCGACTAAAAACTAACTGTACAAAGATTTTATACTAACTTCAAAAAAATCTGGTAAATTAAATAGAAAGGATGGGTGAGTGGCAGGCTTACAAATAAAACACAGAATATTTCGCGCATAATAAAAAAATAACTTGTCGAGGCATAAAAACCCCACGGAGCAGGGGAAAAGCCCGACCAAGCTACCACGTTTATTGATAACCAAGCAAACCCAAAAATGAATTAATAATAGTTATTACAACAGAAAGTTAAATACTAAATACTAAAAGTGAATTAATAATACTATGTAATCTACGCGGACAAACGAAACGCAATCCCCTTTTGAATGATCATTCAAATAAAAGTTCGAGAGCTCTCTTACCTATCCGCAGTTACGCTAAAGAAAAACCGTTGCACAAAACTTTCTACCGCAGCTTCTCGCCCAAGGTCCAAAAAGTGGAAGCCGGGTCCGGGAGCGCAGAGATGGTCCTCAATGACCTCGCCAGCAAAGCGCCACGACGTCTCGAGAACCTGACTTTGTGGCCCGGGCAACAACAATAACGTTGCCGCGTGCTGCGCTCGCCCAGGAACAGGTCACGTCGACGTAGCGTCCGTAGATCCTGTTCCTCTCGTCCTAACAATCTCTGTCACGAGAGCACACGCCTGCACAAAACGCACCTAACGGGGTATCGCCCCCCCCCTCCCCCCGCACTTGCACTTCACGCTAATAGACAAAAAAAAACACGCCGTTCGATGCAACGCTCGCTCGTGGTCGCTCACCGCTATCGGCAAACCCGAAAAAACCACGGATACTACCGGTCACAACTTTAACGCGTTCAAATCGCTCGTCAATGTTGCTCGGATCGTTGCTAAACAAGCACTGACTCGCCTGCCCCGCGGCGTCGGCAGGCCGCGGGGCCTTATCCGCCGCCCCTCCACTCGCTGGGCCATCGCATCGCCTTTCGATCCGACCGTCGCGTCGCCGCGACGAACCGCGACGGTACGCCGGACCCAATCACATCGCCGGACGACCGCAACAATGAAACGCGACCGAGCTCGCACGGCTACCGCAACAATACCGTCAATCAAAAGATGGCCGTCTAGATAAGTCCAATAATTCACGGTCCGGTTTTTCAAAACAAATTTACAATTAATTATAGTTCGTAAATTGGTGGAAGTGTGCATAAGCCTATTATTGCGATAGTGTAACTCTGTAACGTGTCTTAAAAACTAAAACGCAAGCCACACCTGAATCAAAAACGACATTAGTTCTTTTCCTAACCTCAATCTGTTAACACCACGTGTTCGATTTAAAGGTTAATGAGCATGTCGAGCCTACAACCGCCAGAAATATGTACGCAGTGTAAAAAACCAGTGATAGATGCGGTTTTCTGTATAATTTGCAATTCGCCGTATCACCCAAGTTGTGCGGAACAATGTGGTTCCCTTCCTAACAAGGCCATTAAAAAATGCTGTGGCTCTCGCCCTTCGTCTCCTGCTATGGACAATACAACTCAAAAAATACCTCTAACGAAAGAGGATCTCGATTCTGCAATCAAATCCTTGATGAAACACTTTACCAAATCAATGTCAGCAATGGAAGCAAGTATTAACGAGAAAATTGTCGCAGCAACTACAGGCCTTCGCAGTGATATTAAGGATGACATTGACAGCTTACGGAGTGAAGTTAAGGATGATTTAGATAACCTCCGAACAGAATGGAAAAATGAAACTACAGAAGTACTTAAGCGAGTGAAAATCCTTGAAGAGTCCAATCAAACTCAGCCAAGACTTTCAGATGAAGAGCAGCGTGAAAGGAACCTTAGAGCTAGCAATATTATATGTTACAATATGAAAGAAGGTAATACGCCGGAAGATGACAAGTCTCGTATAACATCTTTGATAGCGGATACGCCTTGTACTAATCAAGGCTTTACTACACAACGTTTAGGACAACAAGTTGTTAAGGACAAACCAAGACCATTAAAAGTAACACTTAATAGTCAAGTACATGCCCAGTGGCTTTTAAGAAATAAGTCTGTTTTTAATAAACATAATATATCCATCAACAACGATAAAACGATAACACAGCAGAATGAATTAAAGAAGATTAGAGAAGATTTAAATAAGAGGATAACTGAAGGTGAAACCGATCTTATAATAAAATATATCAAAGGAACTCCTGAGATAATTAAGAAACCAAATTCAAAAAACTAGTTTCTGCCCATAACCTCACAATATATTACCAAAATGTACGTAGTCTTAAAAATAAACTTTCTGATTTTATAAATAATGTTTACACTGTTCATTACAACATTGATGTAATAGTTCTCACTGAGACTTGGTTAACTCCTGACATTCTCGATGCCGAACTAGGTCTCTCAAACTTTGCAATTTTTAGAAACGACAGAAACATGTTGGCATGCGACAAGTCTCGAGGGGGAGGAGTCCTAATTGCAGTCAATAAAAAACATTTAAGTCAGGTAATAAAAGTAACCTCACCAATAGAACAACTCTTTGTATCTGTTAGCACATCTCTTAAGAAATATATAATAGGATCAGTTTATATTCCACCTTGCGCCATGCTTGAAACATATCAACACTACATTAATGCTGTAGAAGATTTAAATATGACATTTCAATCCAGTGATTTGTTACTGTTTGGTGACTATAATCTTCCAAAAGTGTCTTGAACCAATAGTCCGGATGGTGTGTCAATATCTATAAAACAGGATTGCACGAGCGCTGTCCGGCAAGCAGCCTCTTTACTATGTGATTGTTTTAACTCGCTAAACTTGTACCAACATGTGAATTCACTCAATATCAGTGGCAATCAATTAGATTTATGTTTTTCACACAATCTACATGACTATTGCAGAATAACTAACGATCCTCTCGTTACCTGTGACAGATATCATTCCGGGATACTGTTTTGTGAAGAGTACTCACCGGTTCAAACTCGCTATTTGGAGTTTTGTACCAGAGTCTTAAATTTTAAGCTGGCCGACTATAAGAAAATAACTTGCAAATTATCAAACATAAATTGGAAACAGATCTTTCAAAATCTGACAGTTGACGATGCGGTGGATGCCTTCTACTCAAAACTCTATGAAGTTATTTCTGAATTTGTGCCAGAAACTGTAACCTACTCGTCTACGTATCCTCGGTGGTTCAATACAGAACTAAAAAATCTCATAAGACACAAGAAAGCTGCTTATCAACGATTTAAGCAATGTAGATCAACTAAGAATTACGAAGAATTCGCCAGTCTACGTTCACGTTGTAAATTACTCGCAACATCGTGCTATCAGAAATATATACTTCAAGTCGAACAGAATTTACAAAATCAACAAATAGCTCCATTTTGGTCCTATATACACTCCAAGAAAAAAGAAGCCGGGCTCCCATCATCAATGTTCATGGACTCGAGATACGCTGACAATGCTGATGGTATTGTAAATTTATTCGCTGATTTCTTTCGGACATCATATACGAATACCAAACTGTCTACGACTGATTTAGTCGACAAACAACATCCTCCTTCAGATATTCCAAACATTTCAGTCCTTGAAGTCCGAACTGCTCTGAACAACTTGAAGACGAATCAAGGGGCCGGACCTGATGGAATTCCAGCTCTATTTGTTGATTCGTATGCTAATCAATTAATCACCCCACTTCACTACATATTCAATCAGTCACTGAAAGAAGGTATTTTTCCAGCAAAATGGAAACAAGGCTACATAAAACCAATTTATAAAAATGGATGTAAAGAAGATGTTCAGAATTACCGTCCCATCGCCATTCTCAACTGTTTCTCAAAAATTTTTGAGTCCATAGTAACTGCCAGACTCGCTAACATAATGCTACCATTTATCACCAAGTCTCAACATGGATTCCAATCGAAAAGATCAACGTTAACAAATCTGATGCAATTTCAAGAATCAATTATTTCTGCATTTAAAAAGGGATATCAAGTGGATGACTTTTATGGAGATTTCTCCAAAGCATTTGACACCGTAGACCACTCTAGGTTAATAAGGAAACTTGAAATTGTTGGTATAAATAGTGCTTTGCTAAATTGGTTTGAATCGTATTTAACAAATCGAATTCAGTCTGTTCGATACAAACAATCAATTTCACGAACAATTAAAGCAACGTCAGGTGTTCCGCAAGGATCGCACTTAGGACCGCTTCTCTTTAATATCTACATAAACGATCTACCTAGTACGATTATGAACAGTGCATCCTTGCTGTTTGCGGATGACGTTAAGATATTCAGAGAGATCACAACACCTAGAGATGCTTCACTCCTTCAACTGGACATCGAACAGCTGCTTAATTGGAGCTCTAGTAATGGACTAAAATTGAATCCCCTGAAATGTAATATTGTTACATTTACTAGATCTCATCAACAGCTGCTTTTTGATTATCAACTTCAGGATAACTGGGTAAACAGGACTAGTTTGGTCAAAGATCTTGGTATTATCTTTGATGGACAGCTCTCATTTCTTCCGCACATGGATTACATCAGAAAGAAGGCATTAAAAACTGTTGGTTTTGTTATGCGCAATACAAAGGACTTTAAAACAACGGACTCAATTAAACAACTGTATAATACGTTAATTAAACCTATTTTGCTATATGGCTCTGTAATTTGGTCACCCGACTATGAAGTACACTCAAAAAATCTCGAAAAAGTACAACATAAGATCTTGAGGTACTTGGCGTACAAGTCCGGAAGTCCTATGGATTTGTATGACCATAATTATTATTCAACTGGTCGGAAGTTTAAGATACCTACATTGTCATCTACCCGTAAAGCAAATGATCTTATTTTTCTTCATAAATTAATAACTGGCTACATCGACTCTACAGAACTCTACAATCTTATACAATTCACTACTCCGAATTATGCGCTTCGTCTCTCTAACATATTCGAACTACCAACATCATCTAGGAACTATATATCTAACGCTCCGTTGTACAGACTAGGCCATCAATTTAATGAAGTACATCGAAGAGGAAGTATAAATCTACTAGAACTTCAGGAACTGGAATTGTCAACGGCTGTGTCAAAAATAAAATCTGTACTTAGGCAATATTAATCATAATTCGTTCTTACGAATTATATATCTTGTTATATATCTTGTTATTAAATTTAGTTTATCTAACTCGTTGAATTTTTGGCAGTTTAGTTTTAATGTTATTGCTATCTTTACATTTTATAATATTGTAGATTATGGGCATTGTCCCGTTTATAAATAAATAAATAAATAAATAAATAAATAAATAAATAAATAAATAAATAAATAAATACCACTCACGGCCCCGTCAACGGCTAAATCAGTATGGCGCGAACATCCCGCCCGCCTTCATTCAACGAACGAACCTCATTTTCGAAAAACGGAGCTAAGTTTTGTCACCGTCTACGTCCAGGTAAAATGGACTAAGTCGAGCTACATGACGACGAAGCGAATTGGTAGCAGTCTTCACTGTCACCACTCTTACAAGACCATCAGGATCTGGATGCAGCTCTACCACTCGACCGAGTGGCCATTTTGAAGGGGGATAGCGATCATCCCAGACTAACACAAGTCTACCCACACAGAAACCTTCCGCAGGGTCTCTCCACTTCTCCCGTTGTTGTAGATGGAGCAGATACTCGGAAGACCAGCGCTTCCAAAACTGGTTCCGAATTCATTGAAGCAATTGAACTCGACTCAAACGATTCTGAGGAACCTGGGAAACATCGTCATCCTGAAGTAGATTGGACGAACTGCCAGTTAAAAAATGATTTGGAGTCAAAGCGTGAAGATCGCCAATGTCCGCACTCAAAGCTCCCATAGGCCGTGAATTGAGACAAGCCTCAATCTCCACGAGAACCGTCGATAATTCCTCGAATGTGAGCACGTGTTCACCGACTACCCTCTTCAAGTGATGTTTTACTGACTTAACACCAGCTTCCCAAAGACCACCGTAGTGTGGAGCACTGGGGGGAATAAACTTCCATTCTGTCCCATCATTAACCATAGTAGACGCAACAACACGATAAAAGGTAGATGCCCTCTGGAACATTGCGCTCAGCTCACTATCAGCACCTCAGAAGTTCGTAGCATTGTCGCTCCACAGCCTACGGCACGTTCCTCGCCTACCCACAAATCGACGATAGGCATTAATAAATGCAGATGTAGTTCGGTCACTCGCAACCTCAAGATGAATAGCCCGCGTAGAAAAACAAACAAAGACAACTATGTATCCCTTGTACGAACGACTTCCGCGACCCTTCATCATGCGAACTTGGATAGGACCCGCATAGTCAACTCCAGATATTGAAAACGGCCTTGCCGGATGTACTCGATTCTCGGGCAAGTCTCCCATCAGCTGAGGAGCCATCTGCGGTTTCACGAGCTGACATGTAACGCAAGCACGAATCGTCGATTTTACTTCTGCCTACGATCCACACTTGCTGCATCAGAATGCTGTTTGTTAAGGTTGGTCCTCCATGTAGACAGAGTTTATGTGCCGAACGTACGAATAAAAGACTAACTGCAGAATGCTGAGTAAGAATAGGAGGATGCTTAATATCGAAGGAGAGCTCCGAACGCGACAGCCGACCACCCACCCGCAAAACGCCATTCTGGTCGACGAACGGATTCAATGGGCTGAGTCGATTTCGCTTTGGCAATCTATTCCCTGATTTTACAGTAGCAATCTCGACTGCAAAGCTGCTCGCCTGCGATAACCTAATGACCACACAACGAGCCTCAGCCAACTCAGAGGAAGTGATGAACGAAGGAAGCTGCTCCTGATCTGTTTTTCGTCGTCTCAACTTCAGAAGTGGACGCCTGCAGAGTGCGACAATGCGGATTAAACGAGACAACGTCGGAAATGTAGTCAGAATGTCAGGATCTTGACGATCTTCCGCCACCTGAGGCCAATTTTCCGGCGAGAGAGACAGCCAATGCGGTCCATGCCACCACAACTGCGTTTCCGATAGTTTTGTGGGATCGGAGCCCCGTGTCGCTAAGTCAGCCGGGTTCTCCGCTGATGGAACATGCCCCCATACTGCGGTCGGCAACTCCGTCTGAATGTATGACACCCTATTTGCGACGAATGTCTTCCAACTGCACGGATGCTTTTTTAACCACATGAGCACGATTTCACTATCAGACCACGCTCGGACAGCCACTGAACTGAGAAATTCCAATTTCCGAACATGGCCAACTAACTTGACAAGAAGAGCCGCGCCACAAAGTTCTAAATTCGGGATACTGATCCTCTTAACGGGAGCTACTTTAGTCTTTGCTGCGAGCAAAGATACACTGATTCGACCATCACCTTCGTCAGTGCGCAAGTAGACAACGGCGGCATAAGCGCGAGACGACGCGTCAGAAAAACCGTGGAATTCATATAAGCGAGACTCGGTGACTCCCAACCAACGATCAATGGACACGGACGGCTAACCCAATAATGATTGACAATATGCATACCACCGCTCCCGAACCCCATTTGGCAAGGGAGAGTCCCACTCACATTTCAAAATCCACAGATCTTGCATTAGAATTTTCGCGGTCACCGTGATCGGAGAAAGCCAGCCGAGAGGGTCAAACAAACGAGCTATGTTCGAGAGAATAGCGCGCTTTGTCGAAGCTGCAGACATATCTGCAATATCGAAGACATCAAACCTAAACTGATCCAGCCCTGGATTCCAATGGACGCCAAGAGCTTTCACCGAGTTATCCACGTCAATTTGCTTGACAGACCGTGATTGAGACTCCGACAGAAGAAGCTCCGGATGATTTGAGGCCCACTTATCGAGTGAAATACCTGCCATACTCAAAAGCTCACTAAGCTGAGTCCTCTTTTGTACTGCAGTAACAAGATCGTCCGCCCCAGCAAAAGTATCGTCGACATAAGTTTCGAATTTGAGACATTTTGCACCGAGCGGGAATCTTGCCCCTTCATCCTCTACCAACTGCAAAAGAGTACGAGTCGCCAGGAATGGAGCGCAAGCCGTTCCATAGGTGACAGTAGTCAAACGGTAGTCAACTGCTGGAGACGCGGAGTTTGGAGCCCACACGATTCTCTGAGAATCTTGATCTGCACGATTCACTCCAATTTGTCTGAACATCTTAACGATATCAGTAGTAAACGCAAAACGATACCTACGCCAATTGAGGAGAACTAACGACAGATCACTCTGCAACGAAGCTCCTGGATGCAAAAGAAGATTCAAACTAACCCCTGATCTCGATCGCCTAGCACCGTCAAAAACAACTCTTGTTTTCATCACAGGCCCTGATTTATTTACAATCGCAAAATGTGGCAAATATCACGCATTCTCTTGCTGAATTTGAGAATCCAGAACTCGCGTCATATGCCCTAATCTCTCGTACTCCTCCGTGAACTGCTGATACGCTGTAGCCAGCCCAGGATCTCTCGACAACCTACGATGCAAACTCGACAAGGACCCGAGCGCCATCTGCCTAGTCTCTGTACCAAGAAAAGGTAGCTCCGATTTCATTGGAAGCCGCGCTACATACCTACCCTCCGAATTACGAAAATTAGTTTCTCTAAACAGCTTTTCACAAGCTTCCTCGTCGGGCGTCAAGCCCCGAGATGTCGAAGGTAAATCCTCGAGTGTCCAGAAACGTTGAAGGGATTGATCGAGTTCCTGCTCCAAAGCGCAATGCAATACCTGCTGTATCGCACGAGACGGGGACGACTCCGCCCGCCGCGCCGTGAAGGCTCGGCCTGCAATGTGCCTGAAACAATCCAACCAAATACTGTTTTTTGAGCCACTAACTGCGAGGGAGGAAATCGCCTTATATCTGGACGAAGCAGCTGCCCGTAAACGTCTGCACCTAAGATGAGATCAATCTTATCCGAACGGATGAATTGAGGATCCGCCAATGTAATCCCTACAAACTGACCTAGGTCAATATCAGTGATGGTTTCACTCGGCAAATGCGAGGTCAGACAAGGAAGAATAAGCGCATCCACTTTAACCTCAAAACTCGACTCTACACTGGACCTTAGTAAAAACGACGTTGTCGAACGCGCAATCCCCGCCTTACTTGCCCCAAGCCCCGACAATGGCACACACGCGTGCTTCTTGGTGAGTTGCAAAAGCTGCACAATGGATTCCGATACAAACGAAGCCTCGGATCCCTGATCTAACAGAGCTCGAACATAAGTGCGGTCACCGCCAGGACCAATTACCACCACCTGAGCTGTAGCTAAAACCACCTTTCGCGAGGGCGTAAGATGACCAGCCGCATGTAAACTTACAACCGGAGGTTTAGGGTCCGAACTATTACCATGATAAACGTTGGGATTCTGCCTTGTAACCTTGGAATTTCCGCGAGTAACTAAATGAAGAAGCGAATGATGTTTATGCTGACAAATGGAGCAACGTACGGTCGAATGACACACATTGGCCCTATGCGATCCGAGACAATTGAAGCAAAGCTGTAACCATTTAACAACAGAGAATCGTTCTTGTGGATCTTTGTCCTTCAACTGATAAAACCTAGCAAGAATGTGAGCGCCCTTGCAGAATGCGCATACGATACCACCCGATGACCGAGAAGTACTTTCGTGGAAAATCTTTCGAGATCCTGATGGATGTGTGGAAGCACGTCTCTTCTCTGCCCTACGCTCAACATCAACCATGCTAAGAGCTTGAGCTCTTTTCTCCAAAAATTTAACGAGATCAGAAAATGTCGGAAGCGATTTGAGGTGGTCGGATTCTACGGATTCATCCGTCCCGGTCTCGAGATCCTTATCACTGAGTGCCGCTTCCCACAGTTTTCGTGTCTCTGAATCTAATCTCTCAGAAAGGACGAAAACGAGCCAAACATCCCAATGTTTGATAGAAAGTCCCAAGTTACCTAATGAACGAATGATCCGCTGCGCCTCATCGACGAAACTCCGTAGTTCAGTTGCCGATTCTTTTTTCAAATATGGGACTTTGATGAAAGAAGTTAAAAGTTTATTAATAATGAATCTAGGGTTATGAAAACGATTTTTTAATGCCTTCGATGTACTGGCATAATTCGCATTAGTTGTCATTACGTCCCGAATCAAATCGGCAGCTGAACCAGTTAGGCACAATTTAAGGTACTGTAATTTAGTAGCGTCAGACAAACGAGGGACATCATGAACGAGAGAAGTAAACAAGTCGCAGAAACTCGCCCAATCCTCATATTTTCCAGAGAATGAGGGCAGCGGAATGTGAGGTAGTTTTGCTGAATGAGTGTCAACCCCATTGTCCGAGAAACTAACATCACTTTCAGACCTATTGAAAAGCGTCAACATCGTCAAAAACTCGTCAATGCGGGTCTCAAAAACACTTTGAATACGTTCGAACCATTTATCAACTACATAAGCATCCGTAACGGCATCGTCCCGAACAATTATTTCCAAATGCGTTTTACGAGCCTCCACCCAAATCTCTTTAACAGAGTCAATGCGCGCATGTACGATCCTCTGAGTTAAAGAGTCTTTTGGCTTCGCCACTAGACGAGTGCGTATACTTTCAATTTCCTGCTCGCGCGCGATCTGCAACGCGATCAGTTTTTTCAAATTCATGGGAGCTATGATGCAATTCGTGATAAGATAAATCAAACAGCTAATTGACCGTGAAGGCGCGAAACTTAAAATACAACGACTCCACGTGAAAGTCGCTCGAACACAAACAAATGAAGCGCGCCGAATACTCGCGCTTGCGTCTCAAACCCAGTTTCGCCAATGCGCGCCAGCGCTCCCCCGTACAACGGCACTCCGCGGCGCAATACGCGAACTTCACGCGGTACACAAAGAAAAAAACACGTAAAAAACCTGCTTATATTGCAAAAAAGTGTCACAAAAACTATTTTCGGTGTGAATAGACGTCATCCCACGGAACGTGTATGTGTTCTTCGACAGCAACCTGTTAAATATCAGGCAGAAATTTGTGGAAGTTGCTATCAATTTTTTTTTGGTCAAGAACAAATACTTACAGCAAGTTATCCCTGTGGTTTCCATGAGACAAAAATTGAAAGATGCTGTAATTGTTCCTACTAGGAAAACCACGATAGCAAGAGGGTGCTTCGATTTATGTAGCTACCGTTAGCTACAATTATTTAGGGATCAGTGAAATAGTGCAATCTAAATTCTACAAGAAACATATAAACAGAATCAAGAATAGGAGATGTGAAATCCACAAAATGTTCGGATGAGACAAATGTAAACATAGCCTATAATAAGTGATTGAAGATGAATACCCATTGTAAATGGTACATACCATAGCTGCATTATATGGCAGCTTTGACAGACAGGCCTACGGACTCGTGAATTTAAATCGATACACTTTATATTATTAATTGTATGTATATATGTTATTGACTGAAATGTATATTATATGTTCAATAAATTTATTATATTATTATTATTATTGAATTCCCTTCCTTGGCAAAAGAATATTATATTTTTGTAATTTTAAACTTTCACCATTTCTGATGAATAACTTTAACAGTTAGAATTAGTATTCTTTTGCTTTGAAGGTCAAATCTAAGCGACTAAATAACAAACATAATATATTGTAAACATTGACATTGAACATTAGAATTTCAAAATGAATCGAAAAACATCAACTACCCGTATAATAATAATAATAATAATAATAATAATTAATCGGACGGAGGATCCCCTGATGATACTAGTTCATTAGCATAAAATTCAGGGAAAGGAGGCGTTTCTGTACAACGCAGCGGAACGAGCGGTGCGAAACCTCGGTCTGGTTATCAACGTGGGACGCGGTGGTGCACAGGAAGCTGAATCAGACATCAATATGTGCCCAGTGCGTCTCAGAGCTAACATACGGAAGGAACAATCCGTATGTTGGAGGGAAGGCATATCCTCAAGCCATTGCATGGACCACTGTCACTGCCACCTCTCCTCCTGTAGACACTCGCTCCTCCTTTCCGCGGCCCAACCGATCCATCAGTGAACTGAGACTGATTATCGAAGAGGTAGCGAGGTGAAGTACGATCCGCACTCTCCTATAAGACGCTCCCCTGCAAGTAAGCCTCCAAAGGCGTAATTCTTTTCTCGCTGCTCTGGGCTTACAAACGCCCTAATTAACTCTACGCCACGATTTTGTGGCTTCGGTTTCCAGGGTGATGTGGAGAGGCTCAATACCCAGGGCAGCCGTGAGAGCCGATCTCACGACGCCTGTAATACCTCTGAGAATGAGACCTCTTGGGTTTTCTAAACTTTAACCGATGTGACTAATGAAGACCTATTCCACCAGACCAACTACGCGTATGTCAGCCTTAGCTTCAGGATGGCTTTGTAGATCCACGACATAGTTGCCGGTTTTATTCCCCAGTTGTTGTACAGGCTCGCCTCATCTGCCATAGAGGGGCCGTAATCCTGGCGTATCCAGCCCTGAGATGTTCACCACAGCTTAGTTTGCTGTCCAGAATCACTCCGAGGTATTTGGCACTGTACACATAGTTCAGCCTGTGTCCAGATAGAACTAGTGGGCATCTCTTATCCCATTTGTAATTTCTGGTGAACACCAGCACCTCTTTCTTCCTCGGGTTGACAGATAGCCCTGTGTTCCTGCACCAGTCCTCCGCATATGTAAGTCCTTGCTGCATGGGGGCTCAAGAATGGTCCCCTGGCAAGAGCAAATGCTTCATCTGTATACCCCGTCACATGGAGTCCGAGGTTTGTTATGCCGTTAAGGGGCTGGTTCATCACCATGTTCCAAAACAATGGTGAAAGGACTCCTCCTTGCGGACATCCAGAGGTGTCCTTACCCCGGACTGTTACTTCCTCTTTGACTGCCTCCAAGCCCCGATTGGCCAACATGTGGTCTATCCATTCCATGATCGGCAGTGAATTTTCGTGTTTTATAAGCGCTCCGCGTCCGGTGTGATTGAAGGCCCCCGTAATGTCCAGTAGGGCTCCCACTACAAATCCTTTAGACTCCACCTGAGCCTCTATCAGCGAGACCGCACGATGCAGCGCTGTCTCCGTCGAGAGGCCCGTACTATAGGCATTTTGGCTCTCGTGTAAGGGATTCCTCTCGAGGACAATGTCCCTCATGTATCTATCCACGAGTCTTTCCACTAATTTCAGTATAAATGACGTTAGACTTATCGGTCTAAAGTCCTTTGGCGAGTCGTAGCTCTGTTTACCTGTCTTATGCAGAAAACCCACTTTAGCACCCTGCCAGGCCTTTCGTACGTGACCGAATGTGAGACTGGTTTGAATCAGTCGAAGAAGTGGTTCGATGATTACGTCCCCTGCTTTTTGGAGGAAAACCGGGTAAATGCCGTCCGGACCTGATGATGATGGGATTACAATAAAACAAAAAGTGGAGTATGTACGAGAGGGAGAAATCTTGGAGCATCTGAGACTAAAAATTATAAGAATAGTGTAGGTCGATAATGTTTTGTATGTTGCAATAGTCGCTCGGGCAGCAAACTTCCCGCTCGGAAATCGCGCGCTTTCCTCCCTTGAAGCGTAATTAGTACATTACTCAACGAGGGAGGTAAAATAAAGAATGTCTCAGACTGCGTGTAATTTGTACCCGTGGTGAAGCCGAGGGTGAGAAACATGCAGTTTGAGGCATTCTTCTTTACTTCCCGTGGTAAGTGTACGATTTTTCTTTATGGCCGGGAGGATAAGCCGCATCTTTCCTCCCGCTTGCGAATCACTATGGTTGACTTTATTTTATAAATGCTACGTCCGTTCAATAATAGACTATGGCATGTCTCCAGTAAAGAATCAATGCCTGACCACGTACATATTAGATTCGAACGGGCGTACGAACATATCCAAGTAACTTCTTTTAGAGATATGCAGCTCGCTTAACTCCAGGACTGCGTGTCACGTCGCTACTGACAAAATCCAGGTTGGTTTTTCCACGTAGTCTCGACCTGGTAGTTTTGACCAGGTGGTCATGACCCAGATAGTAGAATAAAAAAATATTTCAGAACGATCTCATAATGTGTACTCCAGGAGGTCAAATGCGTCAAATTATGAGGTTTTTCTGAACTTGATATCATTATGAGATCACTACGACCTCAATCTGGGGACCTGATGGCAAAATAAGTACAACGAAATTTGTCGTCCCCTTCATATTTCATATGCCACGTCCTTTTAACTTGGTCATGTCCACGTGAAGATTTTACGAAGCCTTGACTACCGATTATCATAAGGACATCTCCATGTGGTCATTGCCCCAATACGTTTTTCGACCAGATCAAGACCATGTAGAATTCTTCCAGGTTATGACTACCTGGCCAAAACTATGTAGAAACGCGAAAATTCCACATGATCTCGATCTGGTCAAATGGGCCAGGACTACCAGGTCGAGACTCGTGGAAAACCCAACCTGTATTTTTTCAGTAGGGGTATTAGGGAGCGCCAACAAGATCTTACAAGAAACAAATAATGTTGAGGAGCTTGAACAAACTGCTGAGATATTAAAAAACTTGATTATGTCGTCTTATTGAGGCAGCAATGATAAATACCGAATGAATAAGAAATGTATCGTGGTGGAACAGCAAGCTAGACTCCAGAAACAGGTTAGATGCTAATTCAACAAGATTGAGAAATCTCAGATTTCACAGGAGAGATACATAAATACTCTCACTACCGATAGTGACAAGCTAAGGAAGGCGAAAGAATAGCTTCGAGAAGATATTGTAAGGTGATTACCGAGACTCTAAAAGTTGCTCGCCTCCAAAAAGTTATTAAAAGGAAACATGTAAATTACCTAAGACTCCTTACAACAGAGGAAGGCAGTTACACCACGAATAGGGAAAAACTAATCAAACTAAGGGCTAGAACGAATTACGAGTTCCAGGATCAGTAGCTCAAGCGGGAAAGAGTAAAAGAAGTTTTGCTGGAAAAATAATAACCACGGATGGGATTTTGAGGGCTTTAAATTCGTTCAAACCATGTAAAGTGCCTGAAGTGTACGGAATCTTTTCCGCACTCCTTCAAAGCAGTATTGAATCTCTACAGTCAAACCTAACAGAGATATATTTCAGGCATCAGTTATTTCTTGTTACAGACCTTATAGAAAATGATAGACATTTAAGAGATAAAATAGCAAAATACGTACCAATAAAGTGGAATCAATTTGCTTACTGGATGGGAGCTCTACGGTAACAGCTCTCAGCTGGATGGTGTCGAGACTAGAAGGTACACTTCAGAATAAAGACATTACCATTAGCCGCTTTCCTACATGGAGGAAGCTTTTGATATTGCCTCCTTCCTATATCGACTAGACAAAAAAAGGAGTACAAAGGACCAGGTAGTTTCCCAGGATTCCCCCTTTATTTTGAAAAAAGCAATCAAATATATTTTTATTTATGCATCCACTATGCCAAGGAAAATACTAAGGATAAGTTCTGAAAAAAATCGCAGGATCTAAGGACTACTAAAGAATAAAATCATATGAACGTTTTCTGACATTCTATTTATGTCAGATTAATCAGTTTCTGAATACCAAAAATGTTCACATTTCAAACATTATTAACATATATACAAAATATTGTAAAACAAGCATTATTTCACTTTTCAATTATATTGAGAGAAGGTAATACTGGACACAGGACAGACGAGTCTTGACAACCGCATTTCATTAGAGATCTATCGAGTAGAGATCAATTTAAGGCGTATTTCAAGTACATATACATGTAATTTCTGGTGCTGAATTACCGCCACATCCATTGTAGATTAATGTCTGTCATATCCTTAGGCGTCTTATTCTTCAAATTTTTTGTGTTCGGGTTCAATCCTTCGGTTAATAGATATTTAATCTTAGCAACATTGGGCAATGAAGATGAAGCTGCCTTATGTAAAAGAGTATCTCCATCATTAGAAACGGCTTTCAAATCCGCACCATGTTCGCCAAGATACTTTAACATGTCTGCATTAGCTTTATATGATTTTCCACTGTTCCCACTGAATAATGCAGCGTAATGCTGAGGAGTCCAACCACACAAATCCTTTATGTTAATATTGACATTTTGTTCTTCGACAAAATACTGCACTGTGCTCAACCGATCACATCCTGCAGCAAAATGCCAAGGTGTTAAGCCCTTATTAGTAACAACGTTAATATCCGCCCCCTTGTTAATCAAGTACTTCACCAGGTCCAGTTTGCCATTCTTACTGGCGATATGTAATGGAGTTTCCCCATCCATGTTACTCGCATTTACATTAAGATTTTTCTCTTCAACGAGATATTTCACGAGATCAAAGTATGTAGATTCTATTTTGGCTTTGCAACTGGCATGCAAAAGAGTTTGTTTATTGTTATCAGTAACATTTGCATCACTATTCGTTTTCTCAATAAAATATTTGACTATATTCAAGTTTCCTGATTCAGCAGCGCAATGCAGGGGTAATTTACCAAAGAGATTTCTAGATTTCGTGTCGATTTTACCAAGGTCCAGGAGATACTTCGCCATTTCCGTATATCCATAACTGCACGTCACGTGCAAAATATTTTCATTATATCTATTGCGTCGGTTTATGTCAAATACGTATCTAGGTAGTTTCGCATCTTCATCATCAAGAATTAATTTCTTGAACCGGATACGATAATACTTGGACCATGACGCCATAACGTGTTCACAGTCATATTTCGTAATGTCGTCATCAATGTTCTCTTCATCATTTCCAGTTATTTCAGAAATTAAGAACTTCAATACATTTAAGAAATTATTTCTTGCTGCAATGTGTAAAATAGTATTATTTTCTTGATCTACTTCATCTATCGAAGCACTCGCTTTTAAAAAGCATTTGACAATTTTGAAATTCCCCGTTTTGCAAGCAATCATTAGAGGCGTATATCCGTTGCTTGTTTTTGCATCCAAATCTGCACCCTTGCGGATTAATTTCATAACTGCTGCCAAGTCGTTCTGGATAACAGCACAATGTAGAGGTGTGTGCTTAACCTCGTTGTCTGCGTTTTCAATAGCGTCACGTTTTAACAGCTTGGTCTTCATGTTTTTGGATTTTGAAATTCTAGTTGTGTCGTACAAAACCCAGCAATGCACGAAAAGAATAAAGCTAGCACTTAGTTTGGTACTAGTTTTCCTTTCAACTCAATTCTTCCACGACAACCTACAAGAAATTAAAAATATATTTTTAGTTTTACGTAAGCGAATAAAATAATTAAAAAAGGATTAAAAAAATATAGATTTTTGTCGATGGTTAGATCTTTCTGTAAAAGAAACATTGCTCACTTATAAGAGCAAGATGGTGCCACTGAATGAAGACCTTTTATTAAACTATTTTGGCATGAAAATGAATGATGTCAAAAATAATTAAGTTATCTACTCAACCAAAGGTTGTTCGATTTTATTTTTTCCTTATCATCAATTTCATCTTTTGGGACCATTAATACCTCATCGGCATTTCTTTTATGAAACGGACAAGTGAATTGTATTGTGATGCAATGTGTTCTGAAGTTATTATTATTGAGCACAATGGTGGTCTTATTGATAGCCGAACATCTGGCTTATTGAAGGTAAAGGCTATAGCAGAATAAGAATTGTAAAAGTGCCCTCTCCTAAATGGTCTATTTCACCTAGATTAGCCCAAAGGTAACCGAAAAATATCCCAAAGACAGAATCCCCAAAATCCTACATGAAGGTAGTAAGGCTAAAAATCTGTTTTTTTTCGATCTAATTTTTTTCCGACGAGTCTTTACAACAGAAAGTCTTGAAAGCTTTAGACAAAGTTTTTATAACTTGGTTTTGAAGGTACTTTATTTGAAGTATGGTTCTTTACGTATCTTTTACCGCTGTTTACGATACTGGGTTTTGAAAACCATGACGGGCCACCTGAATTTCGACCAAACACTGTTTTTGCGTTTTTTACCGCTTTAAGTAGAATTTATTATATTTTAGTCGCTCAAAATATCATTTTTTACGTATATTTTGCCACTATTTACGTAGCACTGCTAGCTTTTTAAAAAAATGGTATGCCACCCAAATTTATCCTAAAAAATTGTATTTTTTTAAACAGTTTTAATAGAGTGTATTATATTTAAATAGTTTAAAATATTTTCCACGTATTTTTTCGCGCTCTTTACGATAAGAATACTAATTTTCGAAAAGGAAACTGTGTTTTTCGTTTTTTTGTGATTTTTATGAAATATATTATATGAAAAGTAAAACTTTTTTCGTATTTTCGAGTTGCATAATAACGAAACAAAATAATTCGTAAATTCTTAAATGAACTCCTGATCATTTTTTTCGAAAAATAATATTTTTAAACACCTAAATATATTCCATTTAAAGCCGCAAAAACACAGTTTTTATCAAGTGGCGCGCCATTTTCTTCGAAAACTACTAGTGCTATCATCAACATCGGGGAAAATGTGTAAAATGATATTTCGAGCTACCTAAATATAGAACACTCCATTAAAAACTTCAAAAAAACATAATATTTAGCCGGACTTCACGTGGTGTACCATTTACAAAAAAAACTATTAGCGTTTCATAATGAGCGGGGGAAAATACACAACAAAAATTCTATTTTAAATATAGTCCTTCAAAATCAGCGGGGTATATTTTAGCCTTGCTACCTTGATATCGGGTTTTGGAGGTTTTAATTTTGACTTTGTCCAAATTAATTTTGACGTTGTCAAAACTTTGTTTTTAATGAGGACTAATTTTCGGTTACTGTTCGGATAGTCTACGTCAAGTAGCCGGTTTGTGATGAGGCACCTTATTGTTAAAGATACTACGGATTACCATTATTTCATTTTACAGATAAATTAGATAGTTTTAAAACTATCTAAACATAGCTTAAACACACATTATTACTAAATTCTAGTTGAAACATTTATTGAAAAATCTACACCTAAAGATATTGCAATTTTAAGAGACATAAGCAGTCTGCATGAAAAATTACGAACAAAATCACACAGTGCAATTTTTTATCACTTAAAATTGTGTATGAAAATAGTTTTAGAAAAATTGAAATCGCAGCGTTTCACGTGTTTTGGGACATTAATTATATACTATGTATATCAAAACTAACGTAGAGAGGACGAGTGTCAATACGGCTGTTTTTTTGAACCACCCTCAAATCGAACGATATTATGAAAAACTTGGTTTCTTGTCTGACAATCCACCAAACCGTTTTTCCGATTTATGAACTGAAAATGTAAAGAAATCAGCTACAAAGTTTCACGAATCTATCAATTTTGCAAAATTCGTCCGCCATATTGGTTCTACCATTTTGAATTTTTGAAACCCCATTTCTGATTCCTTATCTGCGACACCGAAAACCCCAGGAAATAGTTTAAAACTAATCGAATGGAATTAAAGAAGTTATTCGTCATTTTGGGTACGCCATTTTGAATTTTCGTCATAGAGACCCACACTAAAAAACGCCCAATCTGACATATTTTCATCCTCATATGTCCAAAGTTTTTGGGCAAGTATGGAGGCCACGGTTATTTAGTAATCTATTAAAAACAAAAGAGATGAACAAAATACATTTTTAACAATGTAGAAAAAGAAATTTGTTGTTGATTTGAATGTATAAAAAACCAATCGTTGTTTGCAGCGCTAAATAAAGGCTTTTGTCAATTTTGGTATAAAATATAAATCACGAATTATGTCATATTGACAATGAGACGAGGTCGTCGACTTCTCATCAAGTCATATTTGAATACCGCACGTACAATCAATATTGTTTATGAAAACTTTAATGTTTTTTTGGGTGAAGGTCAACACTGACAGGTCAAAAAAGATACAACTGAAAAGCCGTCAATCAATCGTCAAGCAAAATGACAACTTCAGAAAATGCCAACAAATATTTCATGAACAATTTTTAGACACAGGTTCCCTTATTTCATTATTCATGCTATCATCATCGTTTGTTTCAAATTGATAGTCTTTTTTTAAAATAAATCATATTTGCAGTTTTTTTATATGTCTGCTGTTTGACAATATTTTTTTATCACATGTCATATACTCTGCAAACACGGAAAGTAACACTTATGTAGTAATATTTACGTAATTGTTACATAATGGTTACATAATTGTTACATAAATGTTACATAGTTGTTACATAACTATTACTTTTGTGTTTGCAGGGATATGTTGTAACTTCAAAGTTGTATGATGTAAAAATAAATAATATCCAATATTGTCCACTTATTCAAAGTTTTCCAAATCTTAATGTTTTGAAAACACACAAAACCATGCGATTAACATTTTAGAAAAATATTTTCTTACGTAATTTTAAGCGTTAAAAAGTAGCACTTTTTTCACAAAACAGTACACTAAATGTATTTAAAATAAAATAATAATTAATAAACTATACGATAAATACTTACTAAGCACATATATTGGGACGATTCGATTAGCAACATCAATACACCGTGCACTCAATTTTTTATTTTTCACGTCTGTTTTTCCAAACAAAATAAATACTTCATAAGAGACACAGTGGTTTAATACGCATATAAGATTCACAAAATAACACGGAAAACTTGATAAATGAATATATTTTATAAAATTAAAAAGCACACTTTTTTGTTATAAGTATTTATTATAAGCACCTACTGTATCGAAACTACATACTTATGGGTCACAGTCGCGAGCAAACATTAATTCATTCGTTGTTTATTATAATGTTTACACGTTTGTTTTGATAATTAAGCTAAAGCTTGAAATTACAATTTCCAAGCAAACATTTGTTCCGAAAATAATATTGTGAAGTTCAATATTAATTAATTAAATAATAATTATTTAAAAATTACTTTTTGAAATAACCATCAATTCATAAAACACAATTATATTTTTTAATATGTAATATAATTCTGATATTTACGCTCATTTAATTCATCAATGATGTTCTCTACTTAATTATCGATAAAATAAAGAAAAATCTTTTCTATTTTTGTTTACAATACATAGTATCTTTTTTAAAATCGATTAAAAACAAGTTTCTTTTTCAAAAAGGAACAAATTTTTCAACCTTTCCAACACTTACTCATGTGTTTACAAACAATTCTTACAAAATTTATCGCTCAATAATGGCAAAAAATTATTTACTTTTTTTCTACGAATTCTACTTTTTAGAGAATTCTTTACCGTTGAGAAAAAGAGACGAGAAAAAGGATATTTTTTAACGATATTTTATTTCATGGTGCCGCCATATTGTAATATAGTAATTTCAAGCTAACTATATTAAAACTGAGGTCGAAGTCTCCAAATTCAACGAAAATGACATATTTGATAGATATAGTCAATTATTTAACTTTTCAAAATGGCGGCCGTAACATCATATTTATTGAATTTCTTAAAAATGCGATATCTTTGTTTCTATTTATCGCATATAAACGAGCCCGCATTTTGTTCATCAAATTAAAGTAAAGAAAATATTAAGTTTGTTTAATTTATCAAAAAACTGTCTGAAAATATTTTTCAATTCAAATTTCAGCAATGCTTTCGTTATTTTTAAAAAAACTTGATTTATCATCGAATAGGAGAATGTTTTATCTTTAATTTAAAGAAAGAAAATTGATGGAGACCTTTTCCGTTCTCAAGTTATGATATTTTTTGAAGTGCAACCTCTAAAAATCGACCTTAACCCTTTAAGTCCCAAATATAAAATAAAAATGTTGTTAAAATGGAAACATCTATATTCGACTACTTTTTGTGGTCGCTCTTTCGATTGGCGTTACTGAAATTTTCGAAAAATGGCTTTTAACACATTTTTTTTACAAAAATATTGAAAAAAAGTTTTATTTTTAAATGCATTTTTAACTACCCAGCAAACGAAAATGGATTAAAATAAATTGAAAATTTGAATTTTTTTGAATCCGGATTCTTAATTCCGTGTAAAGAATTTAAATAAATTAGAATGTTTAGGGTTAAATAATTTTCTATTCATACTGGGTAATTGAAGCGTATTGCATTGAAAAAGATTCAAAATATCAATTAATCTCTATCAATGAAGTGAACATAACCTTAAAATGACAGCAAACGAATATGGATTGGAATACATTGAAATCTTGAATTCTTTCGAATTCTGATTTTCCATTCTTTCATAAAAGAGTTGAGGAAAGTCGTCAGTTGATAAGGTAATCTACACTAAAAAATCTACATTAAAAATGATTGAATCGATTTTTAAAAATTTGGGTTCCGTACAAGTAATTATAATCACTATACCAAAAAATACCAAAGAAATTAATTGAGAATTGACCGAGCATTTTCGGACATAAATGATTTTTACTTATTTCCGAAAGTACTCGGTCAATTCTCAATTAATTTCCTTGCTATATTTTTTAAGAGATCTTAAGAGTAGATTTAAGTGTAGATTACTATTAAGTGACGATTTTAAAACCCCCTTAAAATAAATTTAAAAAGCAGGGTTTTAATTTAAAATAAAGGAAAGTGGGTCATAAATAATTGAAAAATTATCATACAATTAAACTTAACTCTCTAACGAAACCCGGAAAAAAACATTTTCTCATAATATTAATATTTTTAAATAATTGGTTATTTATCATATTTTATGTGTTATGCGTATTAAAGTGATAATCGCCTACTTAGAAAAAAGTTATATCCATTATTTAATAACAAAGAATAATTAAAATGACGAAGCTCACATTAAATATTAAAAGAATTGTGAATAGATTCTCGTATCGAGGAATTCCCTTCCACACATTTATTTCATTCGGTATTGATTTCAATACATACAAAAATCGGCAATTCCGCACACTAAACTAAAATGAATTCCTCTACAATATTTCTGCTAATAATTGGATTATATACAGGAGAACGTTGCCTATTATGTTAAAAGAATAAAAAGTAATCTGATTTTGAAAGAAATACACAATTATTGAAAGATTGTCTTTCCAATTCTACGTCCTGAATTCAAATAAATTGACATAACCTCTCATTTTACGAAGGATTCAATTGAATCTCAAATAACATTGGCGAATTCTATTTATTGGAATTGAAATGAATAGACTACAACTTCCATCTTGTAATTGATTTCACTGAATACAAATCGAAGCAGGGCAATCCATGTACAGGAATACAAACGAATTCAGAATTGAAATAGATTTGCTAAAATCAACAATCCGGATTGGCGAGTAAAAATTTCAATTAATTTCAATAAATTTCTATCCATTTTCGTTTACTGGGTAGGATACCAGTTTCGAATCACCTTCTAATCTGTCAGAAACGTGTTCCCGATTGTTTTACTTCAAAATTATACATTCACATATTTTGATTTATTTTGTTTTTCGTTTCAAAATGGCGTCTGAACGTTGAACAATTTTGAAATTGAAGAAAATGCTATTATTTCGGATCTGCTAGGTTTTCTTTATAGTAAAATCGTAAGAATAAGTTATTACGAGTTTTGTATAACCTATTTTGATTTACGGCAGCAGTAATATCCCATAAAATTCAATTTGGCGACTGACATGTACTCGGTAGAAATACGAGTATTTCGAGTTTTGTTAAAACCAAAATTGGTGTGAAATTTGCTAATTAACTCGCAGGTTTTAGTCATCGCTAAACTGGAATCTTGAGTCAGTTTACTAAATTAAAAATGGCGGATCCTCTATGGAGGAGCCATTATGTAAAATTTCACATTTCTGAAAAAAAATTATGAGATGATAAAGCTTGCCGACATTATTCATTCCAATTTTTTTTTCAGTCCGTCCTTTGTCTTTGAATATAAAAGTCAAAGTTGCCCGGTTCTCACCGTCTTATCATATAATTTGTTTCTCAAAAACCAACTATATGGGTCAGTCCATTATATTTCGAACAAAGTCCTTGCGAGCCGATTTTTAAAAAATTTGATACTTTCAGAAATCATTCTATAAGCCATCTCGAGTACGAAATGAAAAGATTTATGTTAATATTTTTACTCGATCTCTCTAAATATGAGTTTAAAGTATCGAAGATACGGAAAACTGTCACATTTTTAGCAGCCAGAAAATTCATTAAAAAACATCGATACATCCTTGAAAATATAAAAAAACTATATTTTTGTTCTTTAGAATTGCTTAATTTATCATATTTTATCGATTACAAACGTTAATCGTATAATGTAACAGGTAAAATAACCTCATTTCCCGTCTTTTAACTACCTTTTGTAATGAACTGGAGTTATTGAAATAAGTTTTAACTCATGGAATATGAAGTAAATGAGACGAACTTAAAAATGTACCTTGTAATTTCTTCATTATTACTTTAAATATGTAAAAAATTTGCATCTGAAAATCCGCACTTCTCGCATTTTCGCTAACTTTACGATCCAATATCTCCGTTAAAGAAAAATTTTAAAAATTGAAACTTTGGGAATATTTAAAAGAAACCTTCGTCTTCACGCACTAAAATTTTACCGTTGGTCCCGTGCCTAGTTTGGGAAATATTAGTATTTAAAAATTGTATAATTTTCAATATTTTAGCGAAAAAACAATAAAATACTCTTTTTATTTATAATTTTCAATATTTTAGCGAAAAAAACAATAAAATATTGAAAATATAAATAAAAAGAATATTTCATCATTTTTGAATTTGAATTTTTACCGACATCGAACGTCATCGATTGCGCTAAACGAACATTTAACAACGACTTTGTTCGAAATATAATGGACTGACCCATATAATAAAAAAATTATTAAGAATAATGTTGACTTCTGAAAATCTGAGTGGACGATGCTATTTTTTCTATTCCAGAAATGTGAAATTTTACGTAATGGGTCAATTATATTGGAACCGCCATTTTGAATTTCGGTAAACTGAGTCAAGATTCGAGTTTAGCGATGACTAAAACCTATGAGATTGTTATGATTTTTCTGCAAAGAAGCAGATCCGAAATAATAGCTTCAATTTAAAAAATTTTAGATGTCATTTTGAAACAAAAAACAAAATAAATAAAAATATGGGGCATTCCACGTCAAATCGGCAACTTTTTTTCACACCATTTTTAATTTTAGTTTTATCATTTGTATACCGTTAGTACACGCAAAAGATGTATTGTTGGCCATATAAAACATTTTAAAATTGACTGTAGTGAAAGTTGTAAAGAAATTTAGAAATATGTCACTTTCTGTTCTCGCAACGTTTAATTATTTATTTAAGCGCAAAAGTATCAGGTCTAAAAATTCATGTAACACATGTTTTTTGCAGTTTTTTCTTGAGAAAATATTCACTTTCACGTATTGTTATAGGATGAGGTTAAAAAATGGTTTTAAAGTTTTTAATTTACATTTTTCAAAGGAAGGACACTTTTTAAAATCCTAAAAAAATTCAGAAAAAGGTTCAATATATTGTCTCCATGGCAGTATAGTGAAAATTTTGGCTGTGGATCGGTTTACAATTAAAAAATCAAGTTAAAAAATTGTAAATAAATAGAAGTCCTCTGATTAACGTGTAAAACGTATGATACAGGGGACTTATTTTTTTCAAATTCAACATCGATTATCTCACTCAGTTTTGGTCGAAATAAATTTTTTTTTTCATTTTAAAGATAATTTAATGCTTTGCCAGGTGCATTGAACGAAATAATGAATTTTCAATACCTGACTACCAAAAACGACCGAAAACTGTGGGCAACGTTTCTACTTACAAAATCAGCTACCGCCGGCATTTGAATTGCTCCATGTGCTTTTCGAAGTTCATTACTCTCCGCATTGCGGCGCTGTAACATCTTATCGATTTCTCACTAATAAAATGAGTTACTCCGAGACTATAAACTGGCCTTTATTCTTCAGTAAATCTGATATTGCCGAATACGTATTTTAGAATTTTTAATAAGATTTCAAGAAGTTGATTTTATTTTCCAGGGAAATATCGGTACTCATTGTTCAACTTTAGTGTGTTGAAGTCGGAAAAATCTTTAGTTTCATTAGTTGTAATTTTATCAATATAATTGGTCTCACTTTTATTTTGCTTACAAAATTCTGACCTTGACAATTTTCACGATTATTTATAAGTAAAATAAATTCGATCAACAAATGTTTGAATTACTCAAGTTTGTCACTATGAACGACTCTTTACTAAAAAATATATCTATGATGTTCATTTTTAAGATTATTAATGTTATTCAATTCCATTTTACTTATGAACCCATTTCATGAATAATTTTTAATGCATGCCAAGAAACTTCAACTTTTTGTTGGCATGCGTCAACCATATTGAATAGAGAACTTGCATGGTATGGAATTTTCACATATTAAGAGTTAAAATTGATAAATTATGACTAAACGAGAAAAGTTACAATACAGTTTTGCAATTTTCGAAGTAATTATTTAGATATAAATTATTTAAATTTGCCGAAAACTGAACGTCGGTTTGAATCGATGTCACGTGACTATGACGAAATAGTCGGTAAGGTGGCGTCGCTGACGGCAATGCAGTGGAACTACATTGCATATATATAGATATACATATGCGTTATATGCATGTACAAAACGTCAAATAAAGTTATGTTTACATTTTGAAATACGTAAACGGATTTTTTACAATGTAAACATGTTAAATATGAAAGGAGAATCATAAAAGGGAAAAGAAATTTTACAAATGACAGGAGACATTGACAGAAAACAACAATTATTAGATAAGTATACACAATTAGTCTGATAACCAGAACAAAGTTATAATAATTTTATATACACTTTTATAATATATTTTAGTATTAAAAATTATTATAAACTATTATAACTTTTTTCTGGTTATCAGACTAATTGTGTATACTTATCTAATAATTGTTGTTTTCTGTCGATGTCTCCTGTCATTTGTAAAATTTCTTTTCCCTTTTATGATTCTCCTTTCATATTTAAAATGTTTATATTGTAAAAAATCCGTTTACGTATTTCAAAATGTAAACATAACTTTATTTGACGTTTTGTACATGCATATAACTCATATGTATATCTATATACAATGCAATGTAGTTCCACTGCATTGCCGTCAGCGACGCCACCTTACCGACTATTTCGTCATAGTCACGTGACATCGATTGAAACCGACGTTCAGTTTTCGGCAAATTTTAATAATTTATATCTAAATAATTACTTCGAAAATTGCAAAACTGTGTTGTAACTTTTCATTTCTAATAATTATCTTTCGATTTAAATTAAATTTAAAAGTCATGCAAGTTCTCTATTTGCAATTAGGTAAAATTTTTTGGACGAATTTAATACAATACTTACCACTATCATGGCTATAGCCCGTAGCAGCACAAATTTTTATTATTCTTGACGACGAAATGGACGGTTTCGCATGCCTCCATCATGGTGCTTAACGCATTCCCCCCTTCTGCGGATAAAAAAAAAGTAGCTCAAAGTTATTGATAACATATTTATAACCTATAACTTCGCATTTTTTTATGGCGAAGAAAAATGTACTTTTTTTCTTTTGCATGAAAGTTGCCGCCATTCTTTTTTTTTTAAGTATAATTTAACGGGCAGAATCGACCTTTTTAAACAGATTTTTGCATATAAGCAATCCTAATATTTGCGAGAGCTGCAGATCGTCTTCCTAGATGACGCTATACTTCACATTTGTGGAGGAAATGTATTAACTGCAGAAATCTACACCAAGTACAGCAGAGGTCAATTTCCGCCTGACAATTATTTTCGAAACGTAAGCAAACAACGTGGCTCGTCTTACTAACAGCGAGTTGCTGCTTGAAAACGAAATCGAGAAAGTGTTCACCGGACGGGGATCGAACCTACGACCTGATAAGTTTTGAAAAAATAAAAAAGTTCAGGTACCCAATATAGTGACGGCAACATACATTGTTTTTTTTTTCATTTTCTGTTTTAGAACACCAAGAGAGTTGAAGTCACCTTACCAATTACCAGACATACATTAACATAACTGTGATTTAAATTATTTATGGTATGATATATCTCTATTAATACATAAAACAGGAATTAAAGTAAAAAAGTTACGTCCTTCAATTGAATTTGTTGAATTTTTATCTTTTTGAAACACACAAACAATCGTTAACAAAATAATAAGGACATACATTCCAAAAACTTGCTAATTTGCAAAGGGAATAATGATAATAACTTAACACGAACACCTTAAACAATGAACAGCGCCGTTTAACTACGAAGAACTCATTGTAACTACGTTGTTTTTTATAAGGATTTATATGTACCACAGATTGCAATTGAACGAAGGGGAGTTCTTGCAATCTAAAGGCATATATTAGTCTACATATTACTGTTATACAGAATGTAAAAACAAATATTTATTATATATACATTGATATATGAATTGTATTTACATAGCAGTCTTTTTAACGGATGGTGTCCATTTTCAGTCGTCGTCATCGTCGTCTTTGGTTTTTAAACTACCAAAGACTTTCGATGGAATGGCCTGCTTTTCAATTGGAATATCTGAAACAACAAAATTATTAAGGTGTTATCGTCGGTACACCGTCGTTTCATCACAGTGCTTTTCAACAAACGACGGTTCATCACAACAATTCAACAAACGACAGTTCAACACGCGACTTTTCAACATATTACAATTTCAACACAAACTTATCATCATTTTCATCACAAAAAATAACAGAAATAATAATTTATATAATCCCAAACTCCCCGCTAAAAATTAACAACCGACAACCTACTATCATCTACTGCCTACAAAGTATTTTCATATAAAATTTTTTATAAAATTTCTATATACAAAAATATCAATCAGGATAATAATTTTATTTGATATTTTTCTATATAAAATTTTTATATATATATATATATATTATTTACTTCATTACAGTAAAATAATTTATTATTATAAAATGTTCATACAAAAATATAATTTAATATTAATTATACACGGTGTGTCTTAGCGCACTTTAACTCAAAAGTTCTCCCACTGTAAATATTCTTGTGAATATTGAATCTGGACATTATTAGAAGTATTTTAACAAAAAAATCAAAATCTTTCATCGAGCCGTTTTCGAGAAAATCGACTTTTTAGGTTAAAAAAATAGAATTTTTAGATTTATATTTAAAATATGTGCTCTAACTACATTTAACCTACTGTACATTAAATCTAGATAGTTTTTTTTTTGAAAAATATATGATGTTACATAAAACCAGTTTTTAAAAAATCGATTTTTTATGTAAAAATTTGGAATTTTTTGCAAAATCACAAGAAAGGAGCAATAGTAATTATAAAAACAGATCATTATTTTAATAAATTATATGTACTAAATTTTAAATAATAATAATAATTTCTAACACAATTCAAAACTTTATTTGACACCTATTTAAAAATTGGCTACATGAAACATCATATATTTTTCAAAAAAACTACCTAGATTTAATGTACAAAAGGTTAAATACCGCTACAGAACATATTTTAAATATAAATCTAAAAATTCTATTTTTTTAACCTAAAAAGTCGATTTGCTCGAAAACGGCTCCATGAAAGATTTTGATTTTTTTGTGAAAATACTTCTAATAATGTCCAGATTCAATATCCAAAAGAATATTTACAGTGGGAGAACTTTTGAGTTAAAGTGCGTTAAGACACACCGTGTATATGTTATAAAAATGAAATAATATTAATTATTATATATATTTATATCAATAAGTATACTTATTTCTAAATACTAGTTTTCACATTTTCAATATTTCACATGTAACAACATTGATTGAATGCATGACATTATTACGTAATGTAATTAGTCTAATACAAACAACAGGAGTGACTACACTCTAGTCAACACGCCGCTTCATTTTCTTATAAGTAAACATGGTAAAAGACAATTATTGCCGAAAAGAAAAGGAAAGTTTATAAAAATGATGATGAAAGAATAAAAAACTTGGTATCTAAATTTGACGAAACTATTAATAAACTCGAATATTTGCATGGCATAGAGCATAATATAAAATTGTAAGTAATTAAATAAATTGTGATGAAATGTACATATGGTGAAATTTTTTTTAATGAAATGTTTGTGTGATGAAATGTGTGTGATGAAATTTGATTGTCGTCAATTATTTTGTAAGAAAGTTTCTTAATTTTACCTTCTTCAGAATCAGCCTTATCGCTGTCCTCTTCGTCCCCAACATCCATGTCAATGTCAATTTCATCCGGATTAGTCACCTTGGCATCTCCGGAACCTCCTTCCGTGGCTCCTCGAACGAATCTGATTATTTCCTTCGGACGACCCGCTTCCGCAGCTGAATAAAGAAATAATTCATTTTGGTAACTACTTTCATACAAATTTCATAATTACTTTGAATTTGCGCGATCTTACCCTCGGCCTGTTTCTCCAACGCACGCATAGGATGATCTATAACTTGATCGATTGATGCATTCGTACTGTTAAGCATTTGGGCAGACATCATGTTTACTTGTGTGTTGTACATCGCTTGTACGCTACGTTTTATCCTGAGCATTTCACGCATGGTATCTTCGTTTCCGTGGTGAACCTCAAACTCTTTCCATACTTGCCAAAAGTGATTCGTTACCTGCAATACGATCGTTTTCATTTGAATTTCCAAATTCAAAACATCAAAGACAGTTGAGTAATGTTAAAAGATGAAAATATCCAGGAAAAAAGCAGTGAGATATGGGTAAACATTTTATATATTTAACTATATACTATATTAATACATCTTCCAAATACACATAAACGCCTTTTTAAAATTGAAATTTTATTTTTAAATGTGATAATTTGGAAAAAATTGCTTCTAGCAAAGTACAAACATCTTCAGTACGTTTTAGTATCCGTTATAAATGATTATAACAAATTTGAATCGTTGGAACGAATAGAATCAATCCTCAAATACAATAAAAAGAGAAGACTGGTTAAAATATTAATAAATTATCTTAGATTTTCGTAAATCAAGATGTTGGATTCAATATGGTGGACCAAAATCCGAAATATTGGCCGATTTATACGAAACTCGATACTAGGGGGTTTTTAGTGTCACTGATTACGAAACCGTTGTCATATTTTCGAAATTCAAAATGGAGGGCACAATATGGCGAACCAAAATTCGGGATATTGGCTAATTTATATTGAAACTCGACACTTGGAGGTCTTGGGGCGTTAGTTTGAAACAATTTAATATTGGATTCGGCATTTTTAATTTCGAAAATCTGACAACGAATTTATAATCAGCGACCCTGAAAACCTCCGAGTGTCGAGTTTCGTACAAATCAGTCCAGATTTCGGAATTTGGTCCGCCATGTTGGATCCGCCGTTTTTAATTTCGAAAACTAGGATAAATCATTGAAAACAGAATTTTAACGCGATTTTTAACAAATATAGCAAAAAAATAAAAAAAAACCAGATCACTTATATAATCATTTCAAGTACATATTTTATCTATCTTTCATAAAAATTTGAGCCAAACCAAAAAAGGGATTTTTAAATGATGAATTTTTAAAGGCAAAGTCGTTTTTTCAATCCACTGTTCACGTGTTAAACTTTAGCTAAAAAAACGTTAATGGGACTGAATTCCTTGGCGAATTTTTAAAATTAATTTGAAAAAAATGTCAAATTTTACTAAATTGAAGATTATGAGACTTCTATAAGGGTTTGAAATTTTACCTAGACACATATTTTTCGACGTAGAAAACACCAGTAAAATTTCCGACAAATTGAGGAACCTCCCGAAGTGTTACATTTTGATATGCCTCTCATTGTTTATTCAAGAATCCTATGTAATTTTTTCTTGCAATTTGAAATAGAGTCTTTAATTTACTGATAAAGTTTCACAAAATGTTTAATCCTTTTCATGCCAAACGGCCATAATTTTTTTCATGTTTTCAAGTGAATATTGGCCATTTTGACATTCTGTGTCTCTTAAATTTTAATTGTAGTTATTATTCCACAGGATCCAGACGCTTGTTCCGTTCCGACAACGCCAACATTATTAGCCAGTACGTTAAACAAATAACAAAATTTTAAAAATCACGTATTGTTTTGTAAATTAGCCGCCATTTAAAAAAAAATCAAACGTCTTAGAACAAAACTAATAGCAGATTTGAAAAGTACGGACAGAAATACGTCAGAAAATATGGTTTTGAAAATTTTTTTGCTTATCATTACACAGATAAATATTCACTTGAAAATCACAAAATAATTGTGGCTTTTCGGGGTGCACCTCAAAAACCAGACAAAACAGACACTTCAAAAACTAGACATTTAAAAAAACAGGCATTTAAAAAACAGACATTAAAAAACCAGGGGTGAACTTCAAAAACCCGAAAAATCACAAAAAATACACTTCAAAAACCAGACATTTTAAAAAGCAGACATTGAAAAACCAGACATTTTAAAAAACAGAAATTTCCAAAAACACAGATTCATAAACCAGATATTTCAAAAACGGACTTTCAAAATGTGTTTGCATTTTGAAATGTCTTGGTTTTAATATCGGTTTCTTTAACCCTTTTCATGCCCAAAGTCCACAATTATTTTGTGCTTTTCAAGTGAATATTAAGCAAAAAAAATTCAAAACCATATTTTCTGACGTACTTTTGTCCGTACTTTTCAAATCTGCTACTAGTTTTGTTCTATGACTTTTGATTTTTTCAAAATGGCGGATAATTTAAAAAAAACGTGATTTTTAACATTTTCTTATTTGTTTAGCGTACTGGATAATAACATTCCTGTCGTCGGATCGGTAAAAGCATCTGGATGCTGTATAATAATCATCATAACTAAAATTTAAGGGACGAAGGATGTCAAAATTAAAAATGGCCGATCCAATATGGCGCCTTTTATACGCATTTTTTACGTTTGTTTTTCATTTTATTTTATGTTTATAGTCCATGATATTTACTTTTTCAATAGATTTCTTATATTTATCTCAGTTTGATGTCCATTATGCTAGAAAATAGAATATTTTCCACTATTTTTAATTCCACATCTTGTATTGTTATTTTCTTGCATAATCGATATCAAACTGAGATAAACGTAATAAACTATCGTATAATAAATATTTAATGTGGTTTTTCAGTATCTGTTTTTTTAAATGTCTGGTTTTCGAAAGTTAGGTTTATGAAGTGTCTGGTTTTTGAGGTGCACCAGCTTTTATGCATGAAAAGAGTTAAAAAAAAGGAGGTTTCGTAGAATTTTAAGCATGAATTTCGATGCAGGCACTATTATAAAAACTGAATTAAATCCACTTTTCCGCAAAAACAAGTATTTTTTTTTATATTCTACACGTATCCACTCGAAAGTAAAAATCATTTGTTTTAACCAACTTAACCCGTTTCCGCCCAATATGCCGTAAATTTCACTACATTTTAATCGCCACTTTTCTTGTAGAAACTAACGATGAATAATTCTGAATATTTAGATTCTATAGTTTTCAACCCTCTTCTTTCCGAATCCGAAGGCCGTTTTTCGCTAGGAGCAGCCATTTTTTAAATATGGCGGCGAAAAGGCAAAAAAATAGAGAAAATTTCGATTTTTGGATCGGTTTTTCATGTTTTTCAATAGGTTCGCGCTGGCCGATCATTTCAAACACCTGGATCTGGTGACATAATGAGTTTAACTAAAAGTTGACATGATCAGATATGCAAAATATAAGATGGCGGATCCAAGATGGAGGATTTTTCGCCGAATTTTGTGTTTTTATAGCATTTCCGACATTATTAGCTATTTATAAATATTGTGGTACACTTATTATTGATTTATGCAATCATTTGTAACAGTATCTTCTATCGAATACACGAAATTCAAAATGGCGGTTCCAAGATGGCCGACTGAAATGCAAAAAAATTTCTTGATCCAGAAGAAACTGACTACTCGGGTGTTTTCGAGGTCCCAGATTACGATTATGAAATTTGATTTTCATAATTCAAAATGGCGGACCCAAAATGGTCCATATTGGAACCGCCATTTTGAATTTTGAATATTGGATAGAAAATACGGTTCCAAATGATTGCATAAATCAATAATAAGTGTACCACAATATTTATAAATAGCTAATAATGTCGGAAATGCTATAAAAACACATTTTGGGCGGAAACGGGTTAATGTACAACTATCATAATACTCTTAATTACTAATGTAAAAGAGAAACAAATTAACTGCTGCAACATGAATTGAGTAAATGATAAAGTATAGTTAAAAGTACTCACTCTTGGATCGCAGATTTGACTACAATGGGCATAAATCGCTCTGGCACGGTCCACTTCACCAAGTTTCGTTTCCATTTCAGCGAATCTCAAACACATGTCACGAGTGTTTCCTTCGTTCAATACTTCAATAGCCTTCTCATAAATCTGTCTGGTCTTCGGAACTCCGTAAATGTCCGCAGCTTTTTTAATGTATATATTATACATCTGAACATTTCATTTATATTAAATCATGTATAAATTAATTACAAACATAAAAAATATGTTAAACTAACCTCAAATCTTTCTTCTGGTAAAACAGCACTAGTTGCTCTTTCGTACACTGACATCGCATGCCTTGCCAATCCATGATCCTCTTCCAATTTTGCGTACAAAAGATACAGAACTGAAATCAAAATTAAAACTTATAGTAGTAAATTATTTACAAATTATTTATGTCAAATTAATACCTTTGGCATATTTTGCCGGGCAGTGTTCTAAACATTGTTCAAATAAATCTCTTGTCCGTTCCAACTTGGAACCTCCATATCGTTGTAAAAATTTAGAAAGATACATATTCCAAATGTCGTAAACATTCGGCCACTTGAATAATGCGATTCCTTTCTCGTACGCCTGAAAACAAACTGTGAAATTACCAATTCTATAAAACAAAAAGTTGAATTCTTACTCTGAAAGCTTCTTCGAAATAGTTGTTTTCTTCCAAGAATAATCCGTAATTAATGATGATTTGCGGAGTGGCAATCTTCAGATCTATTATTTTATCATACACAGCTTTACAAGTCTGAAAAACAAAACCATTTAATTTACCATTTTATTTTACATTTATACTAATAATACCTTGAATGTTCCGAAGCATTCCTCAAGATCTGCGTACATGGACCAAACTTTTAACGATTTGTACAATCTCATTTGAACAGTTTCCGTTTCATCGTGATACGCAACTTTGCGACTTGGCATAACTGTTGCCCGATGCATCAGTTTCAATGCTTCCTTATTAAATCTTGTAAAATTAAATTTATTATTAGTACAAAAAACGATCGATTGTAAAATAATTACTTACTCGTGTCGAATTTCCATTTCTGCCCACTCGCACCAGACGGCTGCTAAGTCGTCGACTTTTGTGTATGCCACATGTGTTCCTTTTTCGAAAACTACTCGAGCATCTGCTATTTGACCATTTTCTTCATAAAATTTAGCAAATTCAACCCACAAAGTATGTAATTTACCAACTGCTAGTTCTGGTTGAACCGTTTGCACTGCTTCGGTATATGTATTAATTATCTAAAATAAATAATATTATTATTCAACAAACTTTTTTCGCTTCAACTTCAATAAAGAATTTCATATGAAAATCCAAGTTCAAATAAATTGAAAGGTACATTTCTTACTATTTTCGAGGTCGCTCTTTTCAGTGCTGTTGTTAAAATTGAGCTATCTTAATTAGAAAATTAAATATGGCGATTTAAATGTCAAAATAACGCGAAAAATCGAGTGTTCTTTTTTATAAAACATTTTTTTCTCATCGAAAGAATATTTGTCGTCAGAAAATTTCTTCACTAAACGTGGACCCAATAGCTATAGTATCAAGATACATTTTTTAAATATTTAAAAACTAACATGGTGATCACAAATTGGCGACTCCAATGACAAATTTCTAATTAAAACTTAAAAATAGTTTTTCTTGAAAACTATAGACTTCAGAAAAATTTTTCTAAGAATAAATACGTTTTAGAATGAGTCAAAATTTCCTCTCAAATTTTTTCAGAATGTATTGTTGCAATTTTTTATTTTTCGAAAATTCGAAATTTTTCAAAAAGTCGTCCGAAAAATCTGAAAAAATTTCCGTAGAACAAAAATGTCTTCGAATTGGTCAAAGAATACTCTCAAATTTTTTCAGATTTTTTGGACTTTTTTAAAAATTTCGAATTTTCGAAAAATAAAAAATTGTAACAATACATTCTGGAAAAATTTGAGCGGATTTTTTGACTCATTCTAAAACGTATTTATTCTTAGAAAATTTTTTCTGAAGTCTATAGTTTTCAAGAAAAACAATTGTTAAGTTTTAATTAGAAATTTGTCATTGGAGTCGCCATTTTGTGATCACCATGTTAGTTTTTAACTATTTAAAAAATTTATCTTGATACTGTAACTATTGGGTCCACGTTTAATGAAGAAATTTTCTGACGACAAATATTCATTCGATGAGAAAAAAATGTTTTATAAAAAAGAACAATCGATTTTTCGTGTTATTTTGTCATTTAAATCGTCATATTTGATTTTCTAATTAAGATACAGTAGAACCTCCGTTATCGAATACGGTCGGGACAACGCGGGGCATTTAAATTTCCGTTAACGAATATTTGAGAAAAAATCGACCCCCACCTATACCTATATCTTTAGGAGTTACACAGGGCATTACACATACATAGGCGATATTGTATCGATATGTGAATCGAATCAACGCGACGTATCGATACTCCATGTCGGCTATCTACAACGTGGTGTCTGGAGTGGGGAGACTAACTGAGAGGATTATTCGTTAATGGAGGCGTCTGAATATTCGATAACGGAGGTTCTATTGTAGCTCAATTTTGACAACAGCACTGAAAAGAGCGACCTCGAAAATAGTAAGACATGTACCTTTCAATTTATTTCAACTTGGATTTTCATATGTAATTTTTGATTGAAATTTAAGTGAAAAAGTGTCCTTTTTGACATTAATGGATTAATATGTTACTTACTTCGTGCGGTTGACCTTCGTACAATTTTACTCTTGTGTGCCAATCTTGTACATTGTGTGGATTTTGCCGCAACAAAACAGAATTCAATAACAATCTGCGACGTTCAATTAAGTGTTCGAATCTTGCCATACGTAAATCCAAATCATTGTTGGCTACAACCAAAAGTTAATTAAAATTTGAAAATATTTTAACCACTTCAATGGTAATGAATCATATATGTAAAAAAAAAATGATTGCCAAACGTGGTAATGGATCATACGTGTACATTTTGCAATAACTTTTACAATTCTTAATGAATTTGCATGAAACTTCGTATATCAAGATATTTTGGGTCGCTGAATTCGAATCTTTCGTCAAAATGGGAAAATTCAAAATGGCGGCTGTAAATTTGCTAAATTTATTAAAATGTGCGGCGCACATTTTTCTTTATACGGAAAACAGCTGAAAATTGTTACTCGTGGGTTTTCGGGGTCGCTGATTACGAATCTTAAGTTATATTTTGAAAATTCAAAACGGCGGATCCAAGATGGCCGACCGAAATGCGAAAAATTACCCAAACTTTATGAAACTGAGTTCTCGGGGATTTTTGGGGCCGCTGATTATAAATCTGAAATCAGATTTTGAACATTCAAAATGTCGGTTCCAAGATGGCCGACATAAATGTAAAAAATTTACTTGATTTTGATGAAAGTTGGTACTCGAGAATTTTTTGGGTCGCTGATTACGAATTTGAAGTCAGATTTTTTAAATTCAAAATGGCGGATCCAAGATGGCCGACATAAATGTGAAATATTACTTGATTTTTTAAATGATTAATTAAATGTTAAATGATATATTTTAGGAAAAAATGGAACCCGTGTTTCACCGTTAATCGATATCTTAAGTACAGGGCTGTACCACTTCTGGCACTTTTTTTTAAAAACAGCTACCACTGGAGTGGTTAATGATAATTCTTACCTTCTTCAGTGGGCTTCGCAAGTTCCATTTGCTTATTTAAACTAAGTTCTTCGAATTTCGCATAAGCGTCAAACACTTGAGTGAAATCTCGTACTGTAGCAACGGTTTGAATCGCTTCTTCGTAAATATCTCGAGCCTGAAAAATAATTGGAATTCACTTTCGTTAAAGATTTAAGAAGTTTAAAAAACTTACCCTTTCAAATAAACCACTTCTGATGTAATAATCAGCTAAAGAATTCCAAAGCGGACCGAGTTGATCTGTATATCGTCTTAATCCGCCTCTAATTATTGCGTCTACATTTAAAGATTTGATTTCAGATGGATTTTTCGAAATTAAATTACACAATTCGTTCCACAACTGATGATTTGATTTCCCGTATTTCGAAGCGAAATCATCTTGATTTACGATACTTGCAAGTTTTATGGCTGACTCGTCCAACTTCCCGATGGAAATTAAATACTCTATGTAATCTTCAGTGTCTTCTGGTGCTAGCTACAGATAAAAAGGTTAATTTTGGAAATTTATTTATTTATTTATAGATCAACGGCCCGAAGGCCTTTAAATACAGAAAATTAGAACATTGTATATATAGCGCTATAACAATAAAGAAAATTAAGTATAACTAAAATAATATGAAACCAAAACAGCCTGTAACGATTTTTAACTGCCGCAACAGATGCACTCCTTCTAGTCAGACTATAGATACATCACGAGGTAGGCAATCCTATTCCCTCCGAAGACTAGCTATGGCAGAATGAAAGCCATAGTTCGACTCATTAATCTCTTCAATAATATTACTTTGGTTTCGTAATGCATATTCCCCCTATTGAAAATATCCATGTGGATTCCATGTGGATTTTCAATGTGGATTTCCATATGGATTTCCACATGGATTCCATGTTGATTGGTGTGGATTACATATGGATTTGTGTGGATTGCATGTGGATTCCATATGGATTTTTGATGTGGATTATATGTGGATTTTCTACATAGATTTCATGTGAATTTATATGGATTTCATGTAGATTTCTGGTGTGGATTCCATATGGATTTTAGATGTAGATTATATGTGGATTTTCTATATAGATTCTACATGAATTCGCTGTCGATTTCTGGTGGATTCTATATGGGTTTTCTACACCCTATTGAAAAAATGCATGTGGATTCCATATGGATTTTCCATATGGATTCCATGTGGATTGATGTGGATTCGTCTGGATTCCACATGAATTTTTTTATATGGATTTTTAATATTGATTTTCTTGTTCATTTTTCGCATTTATTTTTTTTAATGTTATTTTACATCGACTTTTGTGAACCCACACGGGAATGCGGAAGAATGTGGAATCTATATGGATTTTTTATGTGAATTTCATATAGATTTTTATGTGGATTCTATATGAATTTTCGTTACATACATTCTACGATTTGTGGGGATTCCATGTGGATTTCCATATGGATTTCATGTGCATTTCCGTATGAATTTTCCACATGGATACCATGTGGATTTCTTGTGTGGATTCCATGTGGATTTCCATGTGGATTCAGCATAGATTCTATATAAATTTTTTATGTGGATTCCATATGGATTTTCGCTACATACATTCTACAATTTGTGTGGGTTTCATGTGGATTTCCATGGTGAAAATCCACATGAAAATCAATATAAAAAATCCATATGGAATCCGCATAAAAAATCGATATGGAATCCATACGAATCCGCATCAATCCGCATGGAAATCCATATTGAAAATCCACATGGTATCCACATGGATTTTTTCAATAGGGCATAGATTCCATGTGGTTTTATATGGATTTCATGTAGATTTCTGTTGTGGATTCGATATGGATTTTAGATGTAGATCATATATGGATTTTTTACATAGATTCTACATGAATTCCCTGTCGATTTCTTGTGTGGATTCCTTGTGGATTATCGATGTGGATTCTGTATGGGTTTTCTACATAGATTCCATGTGGATTTATATGGATTTCATGTAGATTTATGGAGTGGATTCCATACGGATTTTTTGTGTGAATTCCATATGGATTTATTATAGATTCCATATAGAATCCACACAGAATTCATGAAGAAAATCCATATGGAATCCATCTAGAAAATCCATATAGAAAATACATATGGAATCCATCTAGAAAATACATATGGAATCCATCTAGAAAATCCATATAGAAAATACATATGGAATCTACATAATAAATCCATATGGAATCGACAGCAGAAATCCACATGGAATCCATATGGAATCCACACCAACCCACATAAAATCCATGTGGAAAATCCATATGGAAATCCACATCCAAAATCCATATGGATTCCATTTTCAATAGGGCCACCTCACGTAAATCTAAACAATCTAATTCACTGTGCAGAATCTTATAACATAAGGTTAAGTCACAGACGGTATGCATGGACTTTATGGTCGGGATGTTGAAGAGTGCTGAAATACCCGAATAATCATGATCAATATAACCCTATTGAAAAAATCCATGTAGATTCCGTATGGATTTTCAATATGGATTTTCCATATGGATTCAACGTGGATTGATGTGAATTCCATGTGGATTCGTATGGATTCCAGATGGATTTTTGATATTGATTTTCATGTGGATTTTCCACACAACAACAACGATTTCTACAAAGCGTACAATGTATGTAAAGAAAATCCATATAGAATCCACATCAAAAATCCACATAGAATCCGTATGGAACTCCACATAAAAAATCCATATGGAATCCACACCTAAAATGCACAAGGAATTCATGTGGAAAACCTATATGGAAATACACATAAAGAATCCATATAGATTCCACATAAAATACATGTGGAAAATCCACATAAAAATCCATATGGAATCCACATAAAAAATCCATATGGAATCCACACGAGTCCACATGAAATCCACATGGAATCCATATGGAAAGTCCATAATGAAAATCCATATAGAATCCACATGGATTTTTTCAATAGGGAAGACATTGGGGATCCAGATTTGAAGGCTATAAATCTTAAAAATTTGTGCTGAACTGTCTCAATTTCCTTAATGTACAGTTTATAATGTGGGGTCCACACCGGAGAGCAGTACATAAGATGAGGGTGAACTATGGACTTATACAAAGATATCACTGTTTCCAAATTTGTAAAGCTCTGGGTAGCTCTCAATAAAAAACCTAATGACAAGTATGCTTTGGAAAAAGTTAAATGCATGTGCTCAGTAAATTTGAGAGAGCAGTCGATAATCACCCCAAGACTCTTGATACTATTAACCGATTCCAGAGGCTTATTTTCTACATTGCAATTAAAAAATAGTACATTAGTACTTACTTTACGTCGAAAGGTTATAGATTTGCACTTCTTGATATTTAAACTTAATCTATTCTTTTTTGACAAAAGAGTCTAAGTCACGTTGCAACCTGGAAGCGTCCAGAGGGGACGAAATGTGGGAATATAATTTTACATCATCCGCAAATAATAGGATCCTCCCGAACTTAATATTTTCAATTATATCGTTGATAAATAAAACAAATAATATTGGACCGAAGTGGGATCCCTGAGACAAGTGACCCTTTATACAAACCGTCTGTGTTCGATTAAAAAGATACGATGCAATCCAATCAATTAATTACTACTAACACCCAAATTGGTAATTTTGGCTAATAGAATCCCGTGATCAATTGTGTCGAAAGCTCTCTCAAAGTTTAGGTAGATTGCCTCAGAAAAATCCTCAAGGGCCCTTGATATATAATTACAGTAAAGAAGTAAATTAGTGGTTGATGAGCGACGTTTAAACCCATGCTGAACTTTTAAAATCGTATTACAAAAGGCATCAGAGATCTTGTCAGCCACTATCGAATCAAATATCTTCGGAATTGCATTTAATATTGAAATTGGTCTATAATTTATTACATCGCACTTATTCACTCCTTTAAAAATTGGTGTTACAAATGTTTCCATAATGCGGGAAGATAACCTTTTAAATTGATTCATTAAACAAAATTAATAGCGGGTACTTGATCTGATCAATGATGCATTTTATAAAGGCAAATGGAAGAAGGTTAGGCCCTACCAATAAACTTGCTTTCATTTTGTTAGCTGCTGAAGTGATATTATCAGTTGTAATTCGAAAATCTTCGTGGCTCATGACATTTGGAAATGACAAAAGTTTTATTTGGTACTTACTTTGAGGTATCTTCTGTAAACTCGAACTGCCGTTTCGTGGACGTTATGTGCTTTTAAGAAATCTATGTAGAGGGGCCATATTCGCTGATGTTGAGTTATTGGTAAAGCTCGAAGTGCTCTGTCGAAGATTTGACGAGTACGAGTAATGTAACATTGTTTAGTCATTAACGAGCAGTATTCCATCCAAATTCTTGGCATTTTATGCATGAAAACCAACGCTCGTTCGAAGGCGTTATTAACATCTTCGTATAACGGATCGGTAATGCATCTTCCCTTCAACTGACTGACACGTTGACGAAGGTAATAGAACCAAAGTTTGTAGCTGAAAGAAATTTATGATGTAGATTTGAAAGTATTTTTTGAAATTCTTACTTACCTTCCAGGCAATTCTTTAAGAGCGCGTTCGTAAACAATGTTCAAATTTTCACTTTTTGATACCTTCAAGTGATCGATGTACCGCAGCCAGTGTTTTACTGAGAATGGGTTGCGAAGAATTTCTTCTTCGTATGGTAAATCTTCTTCGTTCTACCAAAATATTGTTTATTTTATGTTTTTTTAGGAAAAGTTAGGTTATATGTACATTTTTGGAGCAATTAAACGTTATACTTACAAATATGTAACGATTTCCGTCTATGTCTATGCCGGTCATTTTGAAAATAGATTCAAAAAATAAAACTATTTGTTTTGTTATTTATAAAACAAAAATTGAAGTCGCCGACGTCAACAATACAAAAGATCTACTTAAGATGGATATCACATGGAACGCAATCCGCAATTCATTACGTTACAAAGAACCGTAACACGTAACGTAACCTAAAAAACAAAATTCTACAATGTCTGTAAAGTCACCTCAATGTTGACTAATAGACGTTTAATGTCCAACTAATAGTTGCCTATTGTAGTCATTGTGGGATTTTGTTTATTGGGAAGCAGTGTTCGATAGGTAGTTTACTGGAGGTAAACTACATGAGTTTTCGACATGTCGAATACGAGCAGACGGAGTAGACTACATCTTATGCGTTCCCAACAACAGTGTTAGGTTGGTAGTTTACTGGAGGTAAACTACTTCAGTCTTCTACGTGTCGAATATGGCGTAGACTACATCTTCTGTTTCCTACACAAATGGAGGTAGTCTGCATCAATCTTTTAAATTTATTTGGCGCAATTATATGTGAATTTTTTTAGTTAAAAATCAAACTGAAGATTGAAAAATCCAAAAAGTTACAAGGTATCCGTAAAATATTAGTTACAAATGATGTAAATATTATCAAAACTGCTTTTAAAACTTCGCTAATGTCACCATTAAGGAGGTTACGTTGTTTTTGAAAAATGCTTTTGTGATTTTAGAAATGAATAAAATTTATTTCACAAATATTATAAATTATGTTTTACGACAGGAATATAAAATTAATTGGTTTATTACTTAAGGTAGTTAGACCCCACAATGTCATATGTTGACGAAAAATATTTAATAACGTTTCGAAGAATTTAATTTTCATTGTTATTATGTTGTTGAAAAGTGAAAGCATTATTCTTCTGGAAAAAAAAATTGAAATGTGCAAAAATAATTTGTTAAGCAACTTTTGTTATTTTTTCAAATTTCTTCTCCGCTGTTAAGAACTTTTTAAAAATGAACGAATTTTAACGAATGACGGCTTATTTTTTCGAGAAAAAGATTTTCTACAACTTTACCGTAGGTATTTTTAAATTTCCGAAGCCAACGATAAACTATCTCTATTTATTTTTAAAAAGAACTGCTACTTTTAACGAGTTTTTAGTAATTTTCGTGATCAGACAAAGAATCTTTACAAATGTATGTAGATAACCGGTAGTTTACGTCGAAAACGTAGAAAACATGTAGTCTACATGAAAATAGTAGAATACTGAAACATGCTCGAAAACATAACCTATTCAAATGTTTATATTTTATGGGTTTCATTAAATTGTTTTTATCTATTATAAACGAAAAAGAATTTTTCCTGAATTCAAGATGCCAAGGTATTTGAAATCTTAAAAAAAAAGATTAAGTAATAAATCAATTAATTTTATATTTCTGTCTTAAAAAATAATTTATAATATTTGTGAATTAAATTTTATTAATATCTACAATCACAAAAGCATTTCTCATCAACATGATAACCTCCCAACAAACAAAAAACGTATACGAAAAATCTGTGTACATTTTAATATGAAATACAGTAGTCCTTCCCTTATTCTAATTTCCCTTATTCTACCCTCTTCTCTTATTCTAATTTTTCTCTTCTCCTATTCTAATATTTCCCCTCGCGTGTTCTCCCCACCGCACTTATTAGTTTCCTTAGAAGCACATATGACATATAACTGTGCATGATCTGCGAAAGAGAAAGAGAGAGGGAAAACGAGACAGCAAACGTTTAGTGGGAGAGAGGAGAAAATTAGAATAAGAGAAGAAGGTCGCCATCTTGCCTGACTGGACAAATTAGAATAAGTGAAGGACTACTGTAAGTTTCTTTCACACTCTTTCAGTTACAAATGCGAGTATATTGCTGGAATTTATAGTCGCGACTCAATCTCAAACTCGTCTTATAGACGTCTTAAACTCGACTTTAGACATCTATGAGACGAGTTTGAGATTGAGTCGCGACTATAAATTCGGGCATAAGATATTATACGCGATACATAAACGCGCATAACCTCAAAGAAACGATTACTTTGGATTATCGAATGGTTTGAACTCAAAACTCTAAAACAGAACATTTCTTCGAAAATTATGAAATACGGAAAACGATATAATCAATTCTTCGATTAAATTGATAGAATTTAAAGCTAATCTAAGCCGCAACAAATCAATTTTTGTAACGGGTTAAATACGGTATCGTATAAGATCGAATGAATTCAATTTTGAAATTGCAGGTCGTATAAAATAGTATGAATTCGAATAAGAATCTCAAATAATCAATACGCCAATAGAAAGAAACAGAATGCAAAATATCGATTCCGTATACTGTCTGGTTTATTGGGCTCCTTAATTTTGACATTAGCGAGGTTTTAAAAGTAGTTTTGATAACATTTACATCATTTTTAACTAATATTTTACGGATACCTTGTATCTTTTTAGATTTTTCAGTCTTCAGTTTGATTTTAACTAAAAAAATACCCATATAATTGCGCCAAATAAATTCAAAAGTTTGATGTAGACTACCTCCATTTGTGTAGAAAACAGAAAATGTAGTATACGCCATATTCGACACGTAGAAAACTGAAGTAGTTTACCTCCAATAAACTACATACCAACCCAACAATGAACGTAACCCAAAAAACAAAATTCTATAATGACTGTAAAGTCACCTCAAAGTTGACTAATAGACGTGTGGGATTTTGTTTATTGGGAAGCAGTGTTCGGTAGGTAGTTTACTGGAGGTAAACTACATGAGTTTTCGACATGTCGAATACCGAGTAGACTACATCTTATGCGGTCCCAATAAACACGCCTGACTACTGGTTATCTGATAGATGACTTTTTAAAGTCATCTGTTTGTCTTACATACCTTTAAGGTGCCTTTAAGTCACATGTGCGGCACGCTTTCATAGTTACCTTTCAAACGGCAAATAAAAGGCAGCCATTTTCAGATGCGCTTAAATGTGCATGAACAGTGATAATAATACAGTGGCCCTCCCCTTATTTTAACTTTTCGAGTCAAGGAAGATGGCGGCTTCTTCCCTTATTTTACCGCTTCCCTTCATCCCCACCACTGGCAGTATGAGAGAATAAAAACACAGAAAGGAGATATATTGGCGTCCTTCTTCACCTGAATGCGCAAGCGCAAACAGCAATCCGCACTTTTTTTGAACACTTTCAAATGGCGAATGGTGGGGGAACTCACGAGGGGAAGAAGTTAACATAGGGGACGAAAACAAGTTAAAATAAAGGACGCAGTTAAAATAGCGAGAGGGCCACTGTAGTTACCTTTATGTAGTTATCCGTCAGATATGTCTGAAAGATACACTGAAAAAAGGTTTAACCCTTTGCGGCATACATTTTTCTTCGTCTTTCACAAGGCACTATTCTTGGGGCAATTTTATTTATTATATATATGAATGATATATTCGATAGTAAAATTAATGGATCGATATTGTCCTTTGATGATGACACCGTCATATTCTTTAAATATACGAATTGGTCAACTCTCATAAAGAATACAAAATCTGAATTACCAATTATATTAAATCGGTTTAATGAAAATTCATTAAATGAAAAAAAAAAAGTTTTCATCCCTTTTGAATGTTATACGGATATTATTCCTGATCAATTACAGTTATCAATACCGATCAACACCCGAAATATTGAAATACTTCGTGCATCAAGTACCAAGTACCCAGTTAACACAAGCTGCGGAAAGACGTCATAGAGGCGTCGTTTTCGAGACGACTTAAAGTCGTGTCTAAAAGCTGACAAAAAAGCCGGCCTTGGAAGACCGTCTTGAAAAGGTCGTCCAAGCACCATCTCTATTTATGACGTCTTAGAGACGTCTATAAAATGATGCACGATTCTGCCTTTCTCGCAAGTGGCAAAGTTTTATGTAGACCAGTATATATGTGCAGCCGAATGATTTATCACATATCACCTTTATATTATGATACGCTTTACACTTATAAAAGTGAACATTATAAAGGAATAAATATGCATGTGTACCAATTATTAATGAATATTAAATATAAACATAGAACCCCTTTTAGGATGCAAATTAGTATTTGTAAGTCGTAATATAGAAGTCTAAGATACGTCTTTGGCATAACATTCTGGCGAATATTAGACGTAACATAGTCAACGGAATGTCTATATCTCCATTATTTTCATTGACCGTGTAGACAACATTTTGTCAGCTTTTAGACGACGTAAATAAGACGACGTAAATAAGACGACTGTTTTGTCGCCTTTACGATCGGTCTCTCGAGTGTGCGTTGGACGCATTTAAGGTGTCTTTGAATATAGGCTTTGAGACTTAAAATCAGGACGGTCTCAAAATTGTCAGGATCGCTTTGCGTCCAACTTTGAGACGTCTTGGTGTTAACTGGGTACCTAGGAGTAATAATTGATAGCCACCTTAAATGGGACGTATATGTAGATAATATCATACAAAAATTGCGACATCAACAATTGTTAACAATTTACCATTCTCTTTTCCCTTCTATTATAAGATATAAGATTCTTATGAAAATCGTACATTTTTGTAGCACTTAGACTGACACTCGAATGACCGCCGAATTTTCTAGGTCACGGGAAGAATATAAAAAGGCCTCCCGGATACAGATGCATGATATCAGATACATGCTATTTTATGTTCATTAAATTATTCTATGCTTATCATCCTTCATATTTATTTTCTGAAGTATATGAGTGTGAATACGGTATGTTTTCTACTGTGACTTTCGAGATTGTCTACTGTTTATATTGTTATACCGGGAACGATTTTCAAATATATCATAAAACTGTAATGTTCCACGGAACATCTCGTAGCTCCATTCTTTTAGTAATTTCCTTTTCACCGATGTTTTAGTGGCAATAGACCAGTTTCTCGCTAAACTGGAGACGAAACGTCTAGTCGTCGCGAATTTAAAAACAATATGTAAAAGAAATCCCCAACCAAGGATCCTGAAAAATCTATACGGAGAGCAGAAGGCTCACTAGATTTAATTAAATCACGGCTGGCCCAACGTATCTCAAAGTCTACGGAATTTGAGATAAAACCCCTTAGCAACCTCCCAGAAGAAGATCCCGACGTTATTTGGGACCGTTTGTTCCGTTTAGCAACAAATTACATTAATTATAAGAACGGCGCGGCATTTGTCGGTTAGTTGTAATTTATTTTATAATTAATATATTAATTTTTACATATTAAACAAGAATATTTAATTTCTTTTCCTGGTACATCGAGCGTCCTAAGCTAAGAAAGACGATTCTTTTATATTTTCTAGGCAAACATATGTTGGGTCTCGACTTGATTATTCGGGACGTAACAGAACAATGAACAGTTCGTTCATTCTGTACAGTAGTAGTGCATTTACTGACAATTTTCGTTGTTGTACACCAAATCCATCAGGATAACATCTTGTTTTTTAATGTAACTACAACAAATTTTGCAGATGGCTAATATTATGGCCGAAACCTAGCCGAAACGTAACGTAACGTCTTTTAATATCCAACGACCATATTTCCAATACTCACAATATTAAAATTTCATATCAATCGGTTAAGAAAAACTTTTTTCAAAATGCATCAGCATAATACTTATAATTAATCAGCTAGAAAAATGTTTAGACCTTGTAATCTAAAAAACTAGCAACTTGTTTAAAAAATTCTAAGAATAAGAAGTTCTTAGAAATCATCCACGAATGGTCCATACCATGGAGAAAAACCTGGTTAACCGTGCCAAAATCAGCGTTTTTGGCCATATTTCGGTTTATTTTGTAGCAAAAGGGAAGTTTGACAAGCGAAGTATAATTTCTGCAGTATTTATTTTCGTGCTGTAAACGATGGAGGCAGCAGAATTTTGCTATCACTGCACACGTTGGACAAAAACGTGGCTAAAGTTAACCTCATTTTTTAACCACTTTTAATCTCAGTTTTCTCCAAAGTTATACAAAATACATCAGAAGACATTTATCGGTCAGGAAAAAAAGTACTCCGAAAAGAAGATATTTTTGGTATTATTATTTTTATTTTTTAATACAAATATGACAAATATATAAATTAGATCGTTACCAAGTAAACCGCCATGTATACAGAATTTCGAAAAATCTTATCACCATATAAGAAATAAAAACATATGTTATTGATGTAGGTGTACGTCATGTGGATTGATTTTTTTGTTCCTGTTTCCTAATTTTTAGAACATACTGTTTAATTACATCTTTATCCACTCCTTTCAGTAAATTAACATTGCTATTCCAAAAATATGGTATTTTATGACGCTGAAGTGAGTTCTTTAATATGTCGAATACCTGCAATGAGAAAAAAAATATACGTCCATGCGGGTACCCAATTTTGAATAAGAAAATACGTATAAATGTAAAAATATGAATTATAGAAAACTACAACAAGGTATTTTCAAATAATTTGTAGGGTTGATTATTTCATATTTTGAAAATGAAGATCATGGAGAGGGGATTTCTCAAAATAAATGATAACAAATTTATATTTAAAGAAAAAAATATATAAACAAATTTGAGGAACAAAGATTTTTTCCATTTCGAAATAGAAAAATTGTATTTTGTCCAAGAAAAGTTAAAAATTTGATAATTTTTCTGACAAAATAAAGTTATTACGAATAATAACTAAATATTTGATGGACGTCTTTGACGATGGAAATCGCGATGTTTATTTGTTGCATACTTTTAATTTTTCCAGCTAATTTTTTCTGATGACAAGCATTCGACCGGAAAGATCCCGGGTTCCACTCCCGGTCCATCATAAAAATAATGTGAATTTTTCTAGTAAAATTTGATTGTTGGTTCCAGATTTACCGCATTGTCCCACTCCCACCTCCTCGTAATAAAAAAGACACTGAACATTTTTTAAATTATATAATGATGAAATAAATACTTTTTCGGTTTTTATATGAGCCGTTATTTTTTTATTACGAGACGTTTTTAAGTATTGGCAATTTATACTGTTTAATTAACTGAATCTTAGAAAATGAAGCCATAAGATTTGTTGATTATAATTAGCAGAGTGCAAGTATCGAATAATTGCAACAAGTTTTTGGGTTTATCCGCAGCCTGGTGTAACTTTCTACTAAGAATGCAATTTTAACTACAGAAATTGAAAATAACGATAAAATGGATACTTACCAAGTGAAACAAGCAATCTCCACCGTTTGAAAAGTGAGTCTTCAAGAATCCGTTGTGCCATTTATCAATTGTACACATGCATAAATTATAAATGCAATAATCCGTTATGTGAACCAAGTCTTGAGAATCTCTAATGTCCTATTGACACAGTTACTTATAAACACATACACTAAAAACTATGTATCAATATGCAAATTTAAATTAAACTATTAGTTTAAAATATAAAAAAAATGGGCTTACAATTTTAAACACAGGTTTATATATTATTCCATAATTAACATCGAACTCCTATTTTGCGATTTTTACCCATTAAGTCTCAAATGTCGTTAATTTTTAACGAATGTTCATTTTAATTTTTAAAATCAGTGCTTAAAAAAGTAGGGGAGAGTGGCCTAACTCCGACCTAGAGCCGTAACGACGATAATTATGTTCATGTGACTTATAGTATTTGAAAGAGAATAAATTACTGATAATTTGGATATAGTTATCATCGTTCGAAAGTACGCCTTTGTCTAAACATAAACAAAATCGTATTTTCGGCAATCGTGTGTTGACTTTTCCAGTGTAACTGAAACCTTGCTAGAGTGAACAGTTCTGTCGATAAACGAATGAAGGTAAGTATTTTAGAAGTTTAAATCCTTCACATTTACAAAGGCATCGTTTAATTTGATTAAATAATAATTAGATTTATTTCCTCACATCATTTATAATAGAAAATACTATGACCTAATTTCGACCCCCAACTAGTGGCCCAATTCCGACCTCCCTTTTTTAACGTTATTTTTTGTAGTGAATGATATTTCCTGCAGTTTGGTGGTGTCTAATGCATTATTTATGGTTTTTAGTAAGAATGGAACGAGGATATAAACCAAAAAAAGTTAGAAGAGATCCGCGTGTCATGGAAGAAATCGCGAGCAAAGAACAAAAGGTAAGTAAACGTGCTAAACCAAAAAAAGAAGCGGACTAAGGAAAATCGGGTCAATTCCAAACCAGTCACAAGTCAAACGATAAAAAGTAAGCGACTGCAACGTCAAAATATTGGCAGAAAAACATAATTTGAATCAGACGACAGCGACTGAATCTTTGTTTAATATTTTGTAAAAATATTCGTATATCATTGCAATTATTGGCTAATACAATGTAAAAACCTACTTTTCTATTAAGTAAATATATTACTTATTCTCTATTTATTAGCATTTTAATTAATAATAGCACATTTCATTATGAATATTGTCATATTTCGCTTAAAAAGGGGCAGGTCGGGGTTAGGCCGGGGGGGGGGGGGTTGGGCCACGGTTTTTCGATATACCAAACATGGAAGTTTTATGATTTGGACTAATTTTTTATAGAAAGAAAGGAGAAAAACTATGTTACTGCGGAAGAAAGTCTCTAAAATCAATTATTTTTAAAATGAAATAGATTTTGTAACAATCGATTTCAATTTCCGCTTTTTATGGTCAAAATAATTTGGGGGGTCGGAGTTAGGCCACCTTCCCCTACTTTTTTTTCTCACAAAAAACACGAATTTTTCCACTGAAAAAATATTTAAATCTAAAATTGCTATATGCAACCGATATTATACATACTCTCTAAATTTCCTGGAGTGAAATATTCACTCTAATTCTGGAGTGAGGCTTATGTTCACTCTAACTGGAGTGATAATTCACTCTTTAGGAGTGAGGTCCGTCACTATAAATGAAAGAGTGAACAAATTCACTTCAAAAATTAAAGTGAATATTCACTCCAAGTTTAGGGTGAGATATCACTATAAAAAGAGTGATATTTCCCTCTATTTTCAGCGAAGTAATGTTCAAGAAATTGACATTTTCTTCTCTAGAATTTTTTTCACGAGATAACGACTTTTAGAATTTGATTCTGTATCGTTAAAAAAGGAAGCTTTTCGTTGATCGTTTCAAAATATTGGTTAACCTAGCCCAATTTGGAGAGTAATTAATAAATACATATATGTAATTGTTACTATACTGCGTGTAATATTTAAAAGATTTACACATAACCTTACTGACAAACATAATGGACAACGTATTGCTTGAGATATCCAGACAAAAATTACCACCGGTAAGTATAGTAAATAATCTGTGACTAAGAGTCAACATTTATAATTCATGTTTTCTTTTTACAAAAAAATTTTTAATTCTTAATCTTATATTGCATTACTTTAAAATGATTATTTATAAATTGCTATATATAATATATTAACGTGTTTTTCAGGTCTATTATTATTAGTATGTTGGAAACGATTTCTATTGTCCAAAACGGAATAGGCAGAAATAGTAACGACTTGCTCTCTGACTATATATACCTATATAAGTCGGCGTGATGGTCGTGCGGGCTAAGGCGTCAGTCTTAGAACTGAACGTCGCGAAGGTCCCGAGTTCGAATCCCCGTCCGTGCAATTTTCTCTGCTTATGTCCAGTGTGGAATAACCGGGGAACTTTGCTGGGCGAAGGTTCGAATTTGGGACCGCTGCCGGTATTTATATTATATTATCCGCGGACGGTACGTTGTGGGTCTTATCTCGGATAAAGATGGGATAACCCCCGCGTCGTACTCGCTAAGGCACAGACCGCCGAATCTGCTGGTGGTACCGATATTGGGGAGGGGGGACTGGCTCTGGGTGGGTGTTGTGTTGTCCTGTTCCGTCATGTATAATGTATATGTGTTGTCCATCCTATACCTCTCCACCCGAGAGTCGACCCGCGAATAGACATCTAAGTCATTAAAGCGGGGGACAATTCCAAATCCTTTATCCTTTTTTATATATACCTATATATATATATATATATATATATATATATATATATATTTATTCATTTTACAGAGTGACTTTTTACTCCAATTAAAGTGAATTTTATTTTTAATGGCAATGACCTCGCACTCCAATTTAATGTTTTTTCACTTCAATTGAAGTGACATTTTACTCCTAGTATATAACAGTGACTTCCCTCTCCAATTAAACTGACTCTTCGCTCCAACTATAGTGACATTTCACACCAAATTGAAGTCTTCATTCGCACCAAGTGAAGTGAACTTCCACTCCAATGGAAGTGAGCTTTCACTCCAATTCGAGTAATAACTTCACTTTAATGTGAGTGAATAATTCACTTTATCATTGGAGTGCAAAATTCGCTCTTACGGAGAGTGAGAATTCACTCCAAGGGTAGTGGCTCGTTTTTCACTCTTCTTTAGAGTGAAATTTCACTCTTCTGGAGTGAAATTTCACTCCAAGAAATTTAGAGAGTACCCATTTCTAAATAGAAAAGTGTTTTCGATTCGTAAAGATTAAGATATGTAGGATAATAAAAAATTTAACGTGTCAGTCCGAAAATTGAGGTTCGAAAATAGAGTTTTTTAAAAAAATGCGTTTCCAAAAATGTTCTTAGTTTTATGAAATTTGTTAAATCAACATACCTTTATCCTACGAATTACAGGTTTGATCATAGCAGCATTGGCTAAATACTCTCTTTCTTGTTCCACGAAAGAGAATTTCCACAATATATCTTCTAGAGAAAGATTTTTTATTGCACATGAACCACTCGGAACAGCCATCCAAGTTCGTGTCTAAATACAAACACGATTAGTGCAACACATTTGTATTAAATATTTTTTGTATTATACATTATGTATATTAATGAATCATATCCTTCACAGAACTTTTAAACTTAGGTATAACTGAAGACTTGTTAGTTTACATTGAAACAAAATTATTAGCCTCGGACTTGTGAACTTGAAGAGGTTTTAAAAAGTTTGACTAAAATTTTTTTACTCATAACAGTTTTTTTGGGACGCCGTTCACTCTTAAAACGTCCCCTTGCCGCAAGCAGAAATTCTTGTTACATGATCAAGAGAATTATTCGACTTGCGGTAAGGAAAAGAAAAAACAGTTTTAAAGCTAGAGCCACGCTGATTATTATGACGGATTCGAATTTAAGGTGCAAAATACATGAGAATACACTGGTGTGGTTGTCCAGCCAGAATTGTATTCTTTGTTATGGTCTTTAACCTATTAACCATTTTCGTCCCAAAAGTCCGGAATTTGGACACAACTTTCAACGATGTAACTTTTGTTCCAATCAGCGTTAAAAAAAATTGAAATAAATCAAAACCGATAGATTTGGACCTCCCCTTTCAAATGTTCTATTGATTTATGGGGTCAAAATTGCGTTTCCTTGCACCAGCAAAACAATATGGCGGATTTTGTCCGAAAAAGTACCGAAAATCGAATTTTATTTTTGACAATTTTTACAAATGTTTTTTAATTAAGTGTCATTCGGTTTATCTTAATAAAAATGACGAAAAAGTCTAAAAACGTATAAAAATACGCGTTTTTTTAAAAACATTTCTGAAATAAATCGTCATCAATCTAAATTTTTGTCTTAAAATATACAAAGTCGATTTATTAAATATTCATAAACACGGAAATTTTACATAAATATGATACGATTTTTTTTCCGGAAATAATGTAATTTCTTATATCCTACCCGCCATTTTGGATTTTGAGAATTCCTCGCTATAAGTCTTCGAGAGACATGTGAAAAATTCCATTATTTTTTATTCAAAAATTTAGATTGATGACGATTTATTTCAGAAATATTTAAGAGTGTTTTTAGACATTTCGAAAACCCCTTTTTATTTAACTGTAATGAAGTATAAACACAATCCATATTCCCAGTAAAGAAAATGATCACCTTAGAATGAAGCAGACGACCACATTAGATCACCCAAAAAACGGTATGGAAATAACAACTTACTGCTGAAATATTTAATGTTGACGGTCTTCTGTAGAATTTCAACTCGCCTTTTAACGATAAGCATGGTATGAAGCCTATTTTTATTTCCGGATAGTTTGGCTTCTTAATTGATAATCTAAATGCCGTATCAGAATTTTCAACGCATACCTGAAATATGATAATTCAGAAAATATTTAATAAAAATTATTTTCGGAAAAATTCATACAGGTTCCATGTAAGTTCCTTAAACAAAATATGTTTACTGTAAGTTAAAGGTAATTATTGTTGTTGACAAATTAATAAAATAATTAGTACCTGATATGTTTGACAATTTCCTCGAAATTTTGCTATTCCTTGGTCTAAGGCTTTTGAGAACCATGCACGAAAGTTTTTTTGGTTAAGGAATCTTTCGCCCTTAATTGATTTCGATAGTTGATCGCTGCATAAGTAATGAGAAAATTAAAGAACATATTATCACGGATATTTTATTTTACTTTATTTAATAATACCTATTTATTATAATTTTACACAGAATTTCAATGATGATCATTATTAATTTTTTCTTTAAACTCTAGTAAATATAAAGAAACTCCATAAAATAACATTCATGTAAAATTGTTGAATCGAACCTGTGATTCTTCCAAAGTGGTGGAGATAATTTGTGTGTACTTTTAGGTATTCGGATTCTTACAAAACCGTCACTATCATATTGATATACTTCGAACTGAAACGATTTATGAATGTAAATTTTTAGTTCATCATAAACGTACATAATACGAACTACAAATTTGGAGTCCAATTACATGCGTTCTCAAATAGCGTTCTCTTGAATTGATATAGCAATGGTGTTTATAAACGATGTAGAACTTACTACAAAGGCATTGGAATTAAGTGGAAGATCGATGACTAAATATAAGTCGAAATTCTGTGCATTTTCGATCTCTGTACCTCTGAAGAATGTATTGCCACAAACGATTTTGTTTAAAGTTTTGTTGAAGAGGTTATCTTTTTCCTTTATGGCTCTAATTATGTTTTTAATATCCTGTGCAGAAATAGTAATTTTAAAATAAACTGACTTTTCTAGTTAATAAACAAATATACCACTTTAGTAGTATTATTAAAGTAAGTAAATAGTGACTCTTCTCAAAGCTACATCCAATTTCAGAAAAAACGTGAATATATTTAAGATAAAAAGTTGCCGATATCAGGTACAGAATTTATTTAACTTTTAATATGTTAGTATTTTTATATTTAACCGTGTTTAAAATCTTGTGTTTATTTTATGCACATACCTCATGTAGTTTGTCATCCTTCTTTGTGACGTCATCGTCATCGAGGGCACTGAATGCTTTTTTAACGACTAACAGGTCTTCATCTAAATGAATGGTGTTTAATTTATCTGAAATCTAATATAATAAATTTATATTATTATAATTATCATTCTAATACGTATTAATTTATTTCACAAACCACTCCTGCGTTGCAATTCGCCATTGTTACGTTTTCTAAACGATGTACTGGTTTTTAGTTGTTTGTTTGTTGTTCTTACGCTTACGTTGTGATAGTCAAGCTGAAATTAATAACTTTTAAAATGAAAAATGGTTAAGATATTAGTAATATTTTTTTTATCATTGTTTAAAATATGTAGTTTGATATGATTAAATGTACCGCTTGTTAATTATTGTATGCTGTACCGATGTGGGTTTTCTGCAGTTTTCCCACATTGTAACACGAATGTGGGTACTTCTAACGAAGGCGGCTGCAGATGCGTCGAAAGAGAAGCTGGAAAGTCCTTTAGATTGGTAAAGCATCGTAAATGGCTTGTCGTGTCTTCGCGAAGAATTACTGGCCTCGTTGTGAGGAATATGGCCTCTTTGCGAGGAATATGGCCTCTTTATGAGGAATCTGGCCTCTTTACGAGGAATTTGGCCTCTTTGCGAGGAATTTGGCCTCTTATGAGGAATTTGGCCTCATTGTGAGGAAATGCATCATTCTACTTTGCCGATAAACGCGATTTAGGCAGGAAATTGAATATAGTCGAAAATCTACAGTCCTTTTATAAAAATAAAAGAAATGACAGTTGTTCATTGGCAACGTTTGCTATTTACGCTTTTTTGGGATTCGGAAAAACGTCTTCAGACTGAGAACAGCTTCTCTTTTGATCTCTAAATAAAGAAAGTTTATTTCAAAGTTTGAGTTGGATTCTTCTTTCGCCGCTAATATTTTAACAATCATTGTCCATCATAGTATTTTATTAAATCTCTTGATTATTTCAGAATACATTTCTGTTTAAAAAGGGGTCAATGAATTGCGTAGATTTTAATTTTAAAAAATTCAGGCAATTTTCATGCCTCATCTCGTAATTCAAGATGTCGGCTCGAAAAATGGCGGATAGACAATTGAAAACTGTGGTCACATTTTTATATTACGAAAAATGTAAATCCAAGGGATATTGGTGTTACATTTGAATGGAAGTTACCAAGATTACGAATGTGAGGTCCGAATTTCAAAATTCTAAATGGCGAATCAAAAAGGGCGGGAATCATATTTAAACACAAAAATTCATCTAAGAATTCGTCTTTTACTGAAAAAAATGCGGACAACTTTTTTACGCCTTATCTGATCGAAAAATTCATATCCACAATGTAGCTCATTAATTGATGTAATTAAATTCGCTGCAGTATCAAGTTTAACTTAAAATACAGTCGAACCAGGCACTGAGTTTGCATCCGCCATATTGAATATCTTTTGTTTTCGATACAAGAGCATATTACACTGTAAAAAGTGGTTTCGTAAAATCACAACACAAGTGTGAAATTATACACACCCGAGTTACCACTCTGAATGGTGTACAAGTACAAAATCACTAGTATTTTTACACTAAAACTGTAATAGCACTACAAATATTGTGAAATTGTCACTCTGAGAGTAGGTTATATAAATTACCACTTCTAAGAGCAGTAATTTTACACTTTTTGAAATTACTGTTTGAATGTGAAATTACATCTGACAATGTTAAAAATACAATTTCTCTAGTAATATTTTCCATTCCGCGCGTGACCCGGGCAGCCATCATTGATGTTTATATACTTGTTTGAATTTCTCGGTTAGATTTCAGGAAGATTTCGGTTATTTGTTATGTGAAGATATTTTTTATGCTGGTCCTCTCCTTCATGGTCGCGAGGGAGTTCGACATTTCCAGAAATTCACAAGGTGACAGCAGCCGAATCCACAATTGCAAGATGGATGAAGATCCCGAACGGAAGACAAAAAGGAAGGACATCGGTGGATCAGAAAATAGAAGACACGTAAGCCTCTTTCTCTTCCGTTCGTTATTAAAAATAAATGAATATGTGTATATAAATTATGATTGTGTAACGCCCTAACTTATTTATGTGTATTAATGTATATGTATGTGTGGATGTATGAATTGAATGTTTGTTCGCGTTAATTAATTTATTTTGCCGCGTAATTTATTTCGTCGTTGACGATATGACTGATTTTTTATATATATTGACTCACACGACTTACCAACGACTCGATAATACATTTTAATTATGACTCTTATTTTTTTTATACTTGCGACTTCGACTTCGAGTATGTTGGTATGAGTGATTCAGTGTTTTATGGACGAGTTCAATTATTTATAGAATTCAAAATTCAAATATATTGTTAATTGAATGACCAAATATAAATATGACTTGTATTCATTTCAGCACCTAACGATTCCGATCTACGATTTTTAATAATGAAATTGACTATAAGTGACATTTAATGTTTTATGTTTGGACGATTCCTAAACATTTTGTGAATCTGGACTCCGAATTGTTTCAAAATCAAGATAATGATTTATTTATTCTTTAAACTTCTATTTATGTCACGTTCCCCTGATAATGTTTCTTCCATGGAAGGAAGTCGTTACTTCTCAAATTTCTGCGTACGTTACGAACCAACGCATGCATATGCATAAACTAAACACAGAAGGGAAGCTAAGCAAAGGCTTATTTTACAAATATAATACATGACACCACAGTATGCTATAAAAAGTATTGCGATAGTAAAAATGGGAAAATGTAGCAAAATCATATTGATACCGATTAATGCTTGCTTCCTTCCCAAATATATTGTTATAAGGTTTGAAGTATATAAAAAATGATTACTAAAAACGTCGAAACTAAAAAATGACTTAACTTTCGTAAATATTCGGAAAAACTTAAATTTATTATTATAATTAACATGTTTTCAAAAAATCTCAAATTGAAGAATTTGCTTCATAAACCGCGTCTGTATAATGTCAAGAAATGCCATCAACATTAGGATAGGAGGTAACGGATATTTTCATTTAATTTTCACTATAGATGCACCCTGGGTTATTCTGAATTCTCCAAGTCGGAACTTTTTGAAAGTTTGTAAAAAATATTACTATTTTCCTCTAAAACTGTGGGTGTTGCTAATAACGAAAAGTAAATCAATTTACAATTTTTCTCAGCAGACGATTTCATGCATTCAAAATGATAAACTAAACAACATAAAATTATATTAATATAATTTTTTATCCATTTTGATACACCATTTTCAATCTGCCATCTTACAAATGACGATGTTTATTTTGTGATTTCATGTTGGTACGCAGGGAACCCCGAAACGTCCAAGAACAAATATTTAAAAGGAATTATTAAGTAGAAACATGTACACATTAAAGGGGTAATGTGACTGCTTTTGACGTTTTTGCGATTAATGTCGTAATTTAAATTGGCTGTAACTTAGTAAGAAAAAAATCTTAGGTGATCAAATAAAAGCTCATTTTGAAGGGTAAGGATAGTACTAAATGATGCACATAGTACAGAAGGCAAAAAAAATGGTTGCATCCTGTACGTAACCTCAAACATTCCAAAAAAAAAGCATTTTTCGAGTACATAACCTGAAATATTTGGATCAATAGAGACCATCGAATATACCAGATTTTTTTGTTTTTTCTTTTCAATTATACTTTCCGAAATTTTTTAACACATTAAAAATGTGTATTACAAATTTGTGTAAAAACTACTCATTTTTTACAGCGGAATTTTGTCCAGCAAGCGTGAAAATAGTAGGATAAAAACCTTTCACACTTATTCAGCTTTGATTTTTATACTTGATTGAAATGGGAGTAAAAAAATGTCTGTTCTTTGTTAGGTCTTAGTTTAACACAAAATGAAATAAATTATATACGCACCTTTAGGTTTTAAGTAAAAATGTTTTATCACAACAATTTATAATAATTGCAATACAATTAATATATATTTTCCGATATGATTTTTCAACCTTTAGTTGGAATCACAAAAGGAGTATTTCGAACTCACTTCACTGAAGGTTACAAAGGCACTGAATGAATTCTGTTTGTCTCGATTCTCTGCCTCCTTCCATATCAAAGATGTATAAAACACAATTTCATTCACTGATATATAATATATGGATAGGGCATACCCATTGAATTCGCAGGTAATTTCGGTATGTGTATATACCCAGATAGCAAAATGTCGGCATAGTATTTTAGGGAAAAAATACGTCAAAAACAAACAGCAGAAACGTATTTTCTGTGTCCGCCGCTTTTGTCAAAAATACCACAAAATATCTCCCCTTTTCCTGTTCCTAGAAATAAGGCAAATAATACCATAAAATTTTGTGGTTTCTGCCAGTTTTCTTTCCGCATTCGAAATCGAGTGAAAAAGGCAAATAATCACCGTAAAATTTGTGGTATTTACGTGGTTTCCTCCCTTTCCTAGAAATATACTCACACAAACAAACAGCGGTATGTGTGAGGCACGCACACGACAAATAACGGTATATCGGTGAGGCACATCCGTGAGGTACTCACACGGAGAAAAGATGGCATATATGTGAGGCCACGCGCCACCAATCCGTGCCAGTGTTCTCAGATATGGGAAGCTCCAACACGCAATGGGATAGCCCGAGCTTCTCCCACCTCTGCACATTTCCTACTACATCTGAGAACACTGATCCGTGCGCGCATGAATTAATAGGTGTAACAGCTGACTGATTCTAATACAGTAGCACAGTTATATCAACAAGTGTATAAATGAAAAAAGATTTGAAACGTATTTTTTTGTTTCAAAATGTGGACTTTGAAAGGATGATTCAACCTAACATACAGAATTTAATATCCTAGAAAAGATATTCTCTGAAAATTGTTCAATATTAAATGAGAATTATCCAAAATAAATTATTTCTGTTGCAGATATTGTAAAACAATTTATTTTGTAAAGTCCTCATTTAATTTTGAATTAATTTCACTAGTATTTTTGTAGAGTGTATATTATGTAGAATGACTTACAAAACCCAAATTTTTTAATTGTTCGACTTAAGACATCTTTAATACGAGTTGACGGTTTCATAAGAAAGTTAAGTTTGTTCGTCATTAATAAATTTAAAGTTTAAGGAAATGACATGTCGTTATTAATTAACGTGGATAGAAGCAATAAAGGGATAAAAGAAAAAACGTTATATAATTTATTAAAAATATATGTATTTTTAAATAATACCCTACGAATATAAATATAAATCGTAAATAATGTAAAAATAATAATTCGAATGATATAGCACTAAGGCTCTGATGGTGGTGCCGTTGGTGGTGTTGGTGCCGCTACTCTTACTCTTGCCATTTCTTGTAGTCGTTGCCGACTTCGCAACCTCTGCTTTGAAGCTTTCAAAGCTTCTGTCATGGCATCAGCAAACACACTGGCTGACATGTCAAAATTTTTATTCATGCTTAGAGCCTCTGAAACAAAAATAAAGCCAACATATATTAGTAGATATATCAAGTATTAGCTAATTAATAAGAAAATAAATTAGATTAAAATACTAACCATAGCACGCTTTGCCAAAACGGCAGTCTTTGAAGGATGACTTCCCCTTCCAGCCTTTAAATATCAAATTTTCAATGGCCAAATCCTCCACAGCTTCCTTTATTATCAAATTGGCCATTTGCCGAGCTGTCCACCCACCAACTTTGGAAAGAAAGTGTACCTGCAATAATAACATTAAGTATGTACAGTTGTTTAAATATAAATTAATATTAAATCCCTGACTTACAAAATATATGTGTACAGGAATTTCAATATAATATTCCTTGGCATTGAAAAACTATCTGCAAAATTTTGAACAGATACACCGCAGCATAAATTTTTTTATGTAATTTAAAAATGAGAATTTTTAAGAAATCATGGCTTCCGTTATACAATTTTTATCAAACCTGGCTGAGACAATTGTATATATACATATACACTGTACCATAGAATGAAAGTGTTACTGATTATGGTTTTTACTGGCGAAGGAATATTGAAAATAAATTCACTGAAGACTTGTGTTACTTAACATATGTGTTAATGTTGCTTAAATATAAGTTTAATAAATCGATATAAATTCTAATAATGTTTTTATAATGAGAGTCTCATAGTACTATGAATCAATGCTAATGGTTACGTTAATTTGTGTAAAGAATGATACAGTTTCAGCTTGACAATTTTGGTTAAAAACTACTAAAATAATTTTATGAAGTATTTTAAAGAAAACAGAAATATACGTGCAAACTTCCGACAAATGGAAATCAATTGCAATATTTTTTTAGATATCTATGTCGTATATCCTATATACGAGTAAAATTATCTTGTATGTCATGCTCTCTGTCTTGCAATCATCAGTGAAAAAAAGAAGGAAAACAATAAGTTGATACAGATGAAGATGAATTTATCGTTCGGTGATATTTCAATAAGTAATCGATGAATTTATCGGTAATCCGAACCAATAGTATCTGAGTGTTTTTCTTCATTTCATTTTTTCTGAATTTTCTATTATTTATCATCTTAATTTCACATTTTTAAAGAATCATTCTTAAGATTCTTTAATTTAATTTAAATTTCGTGTCACATTCCATCTAAAATGAGTTTCAAAGTTGATTGGCTGGCAAAATATTTGTCGCGCGAAATTTGAAAAAACTCAGACACTATTGGTTCGGATTACCGATAAATTTATTGATTACTTATTAAAAACAATAAGTTATTTAAATGTAGGAGACGAATAATGAATATACTTACAACATTATTATATATTTCTTCCGTTGCATTGTTGAAAGAATTCAACTCAGTATATGATTTGAATGGTAGGCATTGCGGTTTTTTGGGTATGGATGGCCTAGATCCTAGTTGAGATCCTCGAATAGAATTTATATTCGTTCTCAGTTTTTCTTCCATTCCCATTAAGGTTTGGCACATTTCATTCTTGGAAAAGAAAAGAAAATTAAGAAAATTATATTAATTTCATTGGCACAATCATTGAAAGAAATATTGTTTTAAATACAAAAAATTGCTGTCAATACAATATATACTCCCTTCAATTCGGAGATACTTCCATGGTCTTCGTTGCTTAGTTTCTCACGAATCAATCTAAAAGGATGTACGATGGTTACAATGATATCAATTATAATAAAAAATAGAATTCAAGTCTAGCTGTATTTACGTAAGGTCATGGGTGGTGCTGGCAACAAACTCCTGAAGGCATTGTTCAATAGACCTAAGCAAAATTAATGTACAAATTGTATTTCTAAATTATTATTATGCAAATTAATATGATAAAGAATAAGATACATACTGAATTCGGTGCGTTGTCGCATCTTGCTGTCGTCGGATTGTTCTACGAGCACATCATCATACATGTAATTATTAGATTTGTTTCAAGTTTAATTATTAAATTTTATTTTTATTATTTTTTGCATTACCTCACTTCTTCGAGTATCTGTCCAAGCACAGAGGGTTCCTCATAATTTTTGTTTATTGAGGAGAAGGAAGAAGGGTACAAATTTGATGGTGTAGGCGAAGCTGGAGTATTTTGATACCCGTAAGAGACATTTCTCATATATGGGTGACAGCGGTTTGGTGGTATACGTGGACGACACTCTTGAACCCCATGACCTAATTGTGGGTTTTGAAAATAATTTTCCTGGGGCAACTGTACTTGTTGCTGGGAAACTACTTCTCTATCCAATTGATGAATGTTCTCTCGCATTTCTGATCTCAATTGGAGCAGATCATTCGAAAAATGAGAGTCAATTGGATCTGTTCTAGGACCTTCCACATCTTCAGATGACGATTCAAATTCTACCATGTCTGAGAAATGGACAGGTTTTTTGGTTTGTCTTGGAGTACGTTCCATTCTGAAATTAGGTTAATATACTCGATTAAGAAATTGAATTACATAGAAATGATTATAGAAAATTTAATTTTATAGAATTACAATTTAATGATTATAGAAAATACTTATCTCCTTCATGTTGACATTACTTTTGTACTATTTTGATAAAGTACGCTTCAAGTGCTTAAGCACAATTCATGCTCGTAGGAGCAAAATATTTATTCGTTGTATTATCCAATTTGGAATGAATATAAATTCACGCTCTTAAGAGCTTTTTTGAATAGCTGGTCGATGATACAGTTAGCATTTAAATGCTTAAACTTCATGCTCGTAAGAGCAAAATGCTGCAGAATTCTGAAAACAGTAGCAAAACAAGTGTATATATTTTGCAAAAAAGTAAATCATAATGTGTGTGTGTGTGTGTATGTAATTATTCATTCAGTGTGGTAACAATGAAAGTATTGGTTTCAGGTTCAATACTTTCATTATCATCGTTGCTGTCCGTATCATCCGTCAATGATGTTGACCAGAATGGCATTTTATAACATTTTTGAATGATTTGTCTTGCATTAATTGCAAATAAATCAGTCGATAAATGTGAACATTTAAAAACACCAACTGAGGAAAAATTTATACCAAGATCATAAAATGGTTCAATTCGACGAAATTTGTGAGCATATACATAATATGTGCTTTCAATAGCAATAATGTTTTTTATGACACATATCGATCCGTCACCTAAAATACAACAAGAATTGTGCAGTTCGCGTCCCAGTGAAAAATTGCAGATTTTTAATTTAGCATATTGAAATACATTTCTCAGATTGTCTGGAAGTGGTCCATCAGTATGTTGACAAGAAGCTAATGGAGTTTCTGGTATTATATTTGGACATTTGGATGAAAGGGTACAACTTTTTTTCATAAGGAAATGCTGAAAATGAATCTAAGGTTCCTAAAGTTTTGACATCATCTGTAATATGAAGTAGACAATGAATATTGTATGAAACAAAAGATAACCCGTAAAATACTTTGCATCTGTTAACGAAAATTTTCAAAGCTAGACGAGCAAATTTTAATTGTATATCTGATGGTGAAGAAACTGATAGACAACGAATTGCAGAATGAAGAAGCAAAAAATGATTGTACAAATTATCTGTTAAAATTCCCTTTAAAACGACTGGGCCTGTGTAAAGAAGAAATTGTCGAAATTCAGTTGCCTTAAAATTGGAGAATTCTTCAATAGGTCTAGGGAATCTGTTAAACTCTCGAGGACAACATTTCCGAAGAGAAGAAAGTCTATAAGACAGTGTAGTAACATTGGATCGAGAAAGTTTAGATGTAGTAGAATAATTGCCCCCTACCCATGCAGACAAACATTTGTTCATGACACCAAGATATACTAGGTGCATGCTTTCAAAGGGTACATTACTGACCATATCTATTGGAAGATACGAGAGTGGGCTTTCGCCTTGCTTATGATGACTGATATCGAGATGTGTGACATATTCTTCATGGGTCCGAGGAATATTATCAATTCCGATATAAACATATCTTCTCTCGAGACGACTACCACTTACCTTACACTTTGAACAAGGAGAAAAAGATACATGAGACTTGTGATTAAGAATAAATGCGCGTGCTGGAGCATCAGCTATGAAGCACCTCAAAGTGACGGGTATAACTTTATCATTTATCACTATTCCACCACTTTCAATTATATTATTAAATTCATTATTAAAATCTTTAAAAAAGTCAAGAGCACTTTCAGGTTTATGTGCACCTCGATAAATACCAATGATGGCGGGTTGGCTCTTTGGTATATTAGCTACTCTACATTGAATAGGCCACATTTGAATTTTACCCGACTTATCTAAACTGGCCCCATCAGTACTAATATCAAGTTCTACAATTTCAGGAATTGCACTGTTTGGTAAAACTTGAAGGATCTCAGTTATACCGGCTACTATGCCAAGATGAAGATATTCTCCTGGAGAAACATTTCTTAACTGAATCTTAGTGCGGGGGGTTTTTAGCAAAGTTCGAGAATCTTTTGGTAAATTAGAAAAACAATTATGTTGACGCAAAAGACTCAAAATCGCATTTCCTTGCGTATGATTGAAATTATGTTGAATGAAGCAACTTGCTAATTTTTCCATAAAAGAATCATGATTCTCAAAATGAACATCTTGGGTAGTATCAGTCGAACCACCATCTGATGTACTACCCTCATCATCATTAGTTAATGATAATTCGTAATCTTGCGATTCCAAAGAACTTAAAATACGTCCCTCATTCACATTTAAAAGTTGAGATTCAAAGATAAACTTTCCTTACGATTAAGACATTCCCATCCGTACACAGATCGACTGATGTTTTTTTCACATATTCCTCATAATGCGTTTGTGTATATATATATATACACATACACACACACACACACGCACGCACGCACGCACGCACACACACATTATTATATCTTTTTGTTATTGGTTTTATTTTTATACTCTACTTCATTGTGTTCACCTGGAAATGGCGTGTGCATTGAAAATGTGTTTGAAAAATTTCGGGACAGTGTAACTCAAAATTATGAGCTCTTTAAAATAAATGATATTAATATTAAGTTTTTAGAAATTATCGAGGAATATACCGGAATTTTTTCAGATTTTTTAAATGTTGTTTTGACAAATTTTGTATTTCACTTTTTCAAGGAATTTTGCAAATATATACGAAAAATTATGAAAAAATGTTTGTACAATTTTTTATGAGCTCTAAGCATTTTTTGGTTTGCAATCTTTTCCAAAAGTGGATAGTTTTCGAGTGAAAAAAAACCTAAACTATAATATTTTAAATTATTTTCCTCGAATATTGTCAACTTTTGGAAAAAATTGCTAAGAACAAAAAATGCGTACAATTCATCATAGAATGTATCAACATTTTTACAGAACTCTTCGTAAATATTTTAAAATTTCTTAACTAATTTCAATAAAAAATTGTTTGAAAGATCATTTAAGAAATCTTTTAAAAAATGCAATGTATTCCTCGATGATAAGAACTTCTTATTCTTAGCATTTCTTTAAAAAAGCTATTAGTTTTTCAGTTAGAGCGCCCACAAATTTTTCGAAGAAATTTTCATTGTGAACTCTATTTCGAGGTCGGCATATAGTTTCAATAGAATTCCAACCTTGCAAATAGGTCGAACACAATTTAGAAGAATAAATGTTTCCAAACTTTTGAGCAATTTTTTATAAATTATTCGCCATATTGGTATTTGTGATAGCAGTGATTCAATGTTGACCTAGGAATCTTGTAGAGCGACTTCGAAAATAGGAGGATATGTACCTTCCAATTTGTTTCAACTAGTATTTTCATACGAAATACTTGATTGAAATTGAAGTAAAAAAAGTGTCCTTTTGGGCGTTAATGGGTTGTCTATAATAAATAAAGAACCTTATTGATATTTGGCAGTTTGTTGGGTTAATGTATATTAGCATAAGAAATAATTTTAAAAATTAAAAATTGTAAAACTAATTTTCAAGTCTTCTCCACAAGTGGCAAGTTTTGTTGTAATACTGAACAAAATATTGTGGGTTCTTTTCATCGCATACATTACTTCCTTAAAGTTGCATAAATAGGGTGAGTCAAGATAAAACTTCAACCTAAAATTAGATAAAACAATATATATATATATGCGCTATGTTTGGATTACAATAAAAGGTTGACTTAAGATCGCACTTGTAAAGACAGTTGCTGTAATGAAAAATCTGATTTTCGGAATGAAAATTAAAATATATTTGACTTCAATATATAACAATATACATAAATTAGAATGTAAGTTAATGCTCGCATTATTTAAACATATATATAGAAATTAGATATACAGATCTTATATATCCTGGCTTTAGACGAGCAAAGAAGATGGAATTGTTGCAATATGCTTTTAATTTTTCCTAACTATTTTCTCCTAATGTCAGAAACACAGTCTGCACATATTAGAAGTATTGCAAAATTTGTTAGGAAAGTACACATACTTTTTATAGAAAGGATGGCATTTTTTTGGATTGTTTTTTTTATATATAAGATCTATATATCTAATTTCTAAATATACATAAATATTATCCCAATAAGCACAGATTTTGAAAAAAGAATACTTTATGACTTATAGTGCATAAAACGTAATAAAAAAGAATTCTTTTACAACAAATTTGAGTTACCGACCGAGTTTCTGGCAAGCGCACGAGTCTTGGGTAAGTTTGTATATAAGGAACCTTAAAAAGTAGTATATAACAGTACAACACACGCGGCATGTGTTAAATATATGTAGGTACATAGTGTGTGCACTGTTACATCTGGATAATACACGTATCTCGCTCTCTCTGAAAATTAATTCCATAATTATTATTATACTTATTCAGTAAAAGAATTCTTTATGAACATTTAGTTATGGTTTGTGAGGAACTCTTAATTTAATAACTATGGCGGACATTCGTTATTTTTTAAAGCATTCAAGAAGTATTCTTATTGAATATATCAAAATTTCTTTTTGCTTATTGGGATACAATTGAAAATAGTTTAATTTTCGACTTATAACTTTCGAGTAAATTGAAATTCGCACCGTGCGCCATGGAATCCCGGCTCCCATACAACTTAATACTATTTACATCAATTCTAAAAATAAATATACTATTTTATACAATTCAAATTCAATCTTGTACGCAGTGAACATTATTGCATTGTTCCTTTACACCAGTGATTCTCAACCTTTTTAGCTCGTGGCTCCCCTGGCACGTCCTATGGCCCCCACGACGACGACGATGATGAATTATTGATCGTGACGATGACGATGATGACGATGAAGATGATGATGACAATGATGACAATGACGATGATGATGATAATCACGATGTCGATATCGATGGCGATGACGATAACTATGGCTATTATCATCCTTTTTCATCATCCGACATCATCATCATCATCATTATCATCACCATCCGAAATCATAGTACGACATCATCGTCATCATCATTATCATCGTACGATATCATCGTCATCAACATCATCATCATCATCCGACATCATCGTACGACATCATCGTCATCATCATCATCATCATCGTCATCATCACCATCATCCGACATCATCATTGTAGTCATCGCCATCATTATCGCCATCATCCGTCATCATCATCCGGCATCATCATCGTCATCATCTTCATCATCATCCGAGATCATCATTGTAGTCATCGACACCGTTATCGTCATCATTATCATCATCATCATTATCCGACATCATCGTCATCATCATCATCATCATCATCATCATAATCATCCGATATCATAGTCATCATCATCAACAGCATCCGACATCATCGTCATCATCATCAACAGCATCCGACATCATCGTCATCATCATCATCATCGAGATCGATACAGGCGAGGAAGACAAGGGCGAAGACGACGACAAGAACGACACGGACGAAGACGAGAATGAGAACAAGGAGGACGATGTTGAGATCGAGAAAGACGAGGAAGACGAGGAGGAGGGCGAAGATGAGGACAGCAATTAAGACGATGATTAGGACTCTGACTACGACGTAGTCGACACGTAAGAAGAAAATACCACATTTGTTGGACCCAAACCTCCGAAAAAGTATGTAATAAGCCCGTGGCTCCCCTGTGGCTCCCCTGGGGGCCATGGCTCACCAGTTGGGAAACCCTGCTTTACACCATAAGTTATGAAGGTATGCCATTCAGTGCTGCATTACATAAGGATGATGTTAATCCTAGCATCATGTCGTGATATTCTGATCTTTCATCATTTGTTTCATTGGTTACAGTTGGGTTTGTAAAGCAAAATTTGTCCGTACCTGTTGGAAAAAATAATAGAATATATTGGTTAACATCATAGTAATTCAAACGTGGTTGATGATTTATCATCGTACAAAAAGAGTACTCACAGCAAATACAGCGATAAAGGAATTGTAGGTGAAAGGACTAGCCGTGCAAACAGAACCAGATAAGTCTCATGGAGGCGTGCAAGGATCATAATTAATGGTAATGAACAAATTCAGGGCTTACTGCAATTGTATGTTAAAACATGCTTTGGGATAGTGTGAGTGCATAAACGTAGAGATGATAAACGATACTATTTATTAAAGGAACTCCATAAACTGTGCTTGTAAATATAACATCGCAGGTTGTACATTTTTATAATGCAAGAACGCAAAGATTTAGTACATTTGTAGAAACGTATATACAGGTAACAAAAAACAAGAACAAGTATTAAAAACTTAACGGCATGCAAGTGAAGTACAGAAATCATTACTGATGATTCCATACAATTTGCCGCGACAAATGATGACGAACTTTGCACCCAACCAAGATTTCTGTCGCGTCGGTCGTAGATGTAAACATTCGTAATTTCACATACTGCTTGCACACTTCTTTGCAAATTGAGAACCTGTGCGCTGAGGCCTCATTAATGGTATCATGCGACGCTTCCAAAGAAGAGAACAACGTACACGTGTTATTGGAGCTTGAAAACAAATCTTTCTCAACTGCTGCACATAAGACCGCCGGGAAATTGTTTTCAGGTATCGGTCGATTCTCATTTTTGTTATTCGCATGTCGGAAAAGCTCTTCAGCTCTTTTGCATATCGTAAGGACCGATTCGTTGGCTACATTAAGACCGCCACGATTTCTCAGATGCACCAACATATTGTCCGGATTTGTATCATGTGGTTCATGATCGAGAGCTTCTCTACACGCCTTGCACTTGATAAGTGGTCTCTGCGGGTTTAGGAATTTTCGCATCAAGAACCCAGCTATGTTAGCGACACAATTTTTTGCAAAATCCGTTAGCGTTTCCGGTAAAGTCGCATGAAAGTCAAGGAATTCTTGCAAAATATCCTCGTCAACGTCGTTGTCATCGTTACCAGTGTCACATAATAAGCCATACTTCTGGGCCACTGCTTCATTTTCTGCTATGCTGTGTGCAGATAAATCAAAAGCGTTAGTCGCTGTGATCTCATGACGCACCAGGAGTCTTCGATACGCCGATACAAATTGCGCTGAAGTCGGATTGGGGCACCAACCGCCGCACTTTCTGATTGCGCAGAAAAATAGTTCAATGTGATCCTGACTTAATTTATATGTTAACAAGTATTGTAATTGTGATCCTTCAGGTTTCACATAATCATTGAAGATGTCGATAACTGCTAAAACTGCCGTTACCATACCAACAAACGGTACTCGATTGGGGGTATCTGCCATGGGTTTTCCGCGAATGTCCGTTATGCCATTGAGGTATTCAACGCAGCTCGCTATTTGGGGACCCCAATAACATTCGTTGTCTGCTCGCAGTGGTGATTTATACCCCATATCGCGCGGGGTTCGGGAATTCAAAAAATCGAATACACGGTCTATGCACCGTATAAATTCGACCGTTGCTTCGCTACCTCCAAACTGCGGCAAGTGCAGTGCTTTGTCGCAGAACTCAATGGCGTCTGCGACCCCGCTGCTTAATGTTTGGGCAGCTAGGGCTACCTTCATTTTCGCTTTCCAATATTCAATATGTTTTCTGCGAAGACGATTTGCAGCCCGTAACCCTTCTTTCTCCTGAAGTTCGACCAAACGGGTTATGTATTCCCATTTGATACGACGCACGGTGTGCCATTTTTCTTAGCGGCGTAAATTTTTTTTCGAAATCGTAGAACTTTTGATCCAAATGAGCTAGATGAATAATTCTTTCACCAAATTAAAGATAACGCTTTATAGAATAAGCGAAAAATAATTTGAACCCGAAAAATTAAGTTATTGACCGTTGAAATTAGCATGAATATTAATTTATTTTATGGCGTTTTACGACGTACTCTAATAATATAATTATTAATACGATTGTGCTCATACATCAATACAATTTGTAAGCATAGAAAAATCGGTATTATTATATCAGTCTCCGCTAAGTGATTTGTAAGTTGCTGATGAAATTAAACAAAATACTAAGTACAAGAATGCCATAAACGATCCAACAATTCTTTCATGCTAATTTATGTTTCATCATTTATATTGAAATGAACATTCATTACATAACATCGTACTAATTATCAATGATAAAATCTTAAGAACCGATTGGATTGTGATGCGTAAATTCGGGAGATTGACCATTGAAAATAGTAGCTTTAGTGAAGGATATTAACTTCAAGTCTATATGTATGTACATTGTACAATTGTTAAGGAGGTTCTAACATGACTCTCTAGTCAAGTCATCCAAAAATTTTAAAATGAATTCAGGAGATATAACAATGTGATTTATAAATAATAATGTAAATAAGATTTATAGAGAGCTATCTGTTAAGTCAAACTGGTGATTATCCTTTTAATATTTATGAATTAAAATTAAATAAATGCTTTCCGTCACTAGTTTGACTACAATACCAACTGCTGAACGCGAAATAATGAACATTATTTTTAAATGTATAGACGATAATTAAACTTGGTTGAGACAGAAAAAACACTTTTATATCTATTGCGGATGTTTAGATTTGTTAATTATAGTGATTTTATCCGTTATAATTAATAATATTTGGTACACAAAATCACAATAAACGTGGCAACTCTGTACTACGCGTGAGGTTCCTACTTCTATTCTGTCAAACTGAAAAGTTCAAAAATCAATTGAAATAACCTAAACAATACGCTAACCGACAAGCGGCGTTATCATGTTTCGAAGGAAACGAAATGACTCGGAGGAATTACCGTTAAAAAATATTGAATTTTCATAAAATCTATGTGGTGAAACTACTTCATTTTTTTTATATTTCTAAACATTCCAAAATTCATTTTCAAAGTATTTTACTGACTTATCTTATGTGCACATAACTGAAATTAACTATTATATGTGGCGAAATTTGACATTCCGTATGCTGTTATTTTAGAATCTCCTTAAGTGCTTCAAAGACGAACACGTGTTTACCATACCTGAAACATCGTGAGAAGTTTCTTCTGGTTCTTCGAAGCTCGGCCGCTCATACATTTCATCGCCGTTCGAGAGAGGGAGATTCTCATCTGTAAAATTCGAAATGAAAATTATATATATCATTAACGACAGAATCAGTATACTGATGAATTTCATGAGATTCTTCCTGCTTGTCGAAACTTTAACAAGTTATGTATCATCAGTTTTGAGGAGATTCGTATGGTACGCAGTGAGTAAGGTGTATTATTTGCTTGATTTTGACATAGTTCAGTAGGGGAGGGTGGTGCAGTAAGGACACCCTAACATTCTTAAACATATTAACCTCCTTAAATTTGTAGAAGTGTTTTAAGGAGTATTCATTTGGTTAAAGAACAAATTTTTTGTTATCATACCTGAGATGTCGTGACAAGTTTCTTGTGGTTCCTCAAAATTCTGCCGCTCATAAATTTGATCACCGTTTGAGGTTGAAGGCGAAAGATTCTCATCTGTAAAATGCGAATTACGTAATTAACGACAGTATCAGAAATACTGTTGAATTTTGCGAGATTCTTCGTCTCTGTCGAAACTTAAACAAGTTATGTGGCTCGGTTTTAAATTTTGTACAACTATTATATAGGGGAAGACGGGGTAATTACGACCCTGTGGGTAATTCCGATCCCTACATATATCTTGCGTGTAACAAAGCACAACAGAATGTTATGCATATTGCTTGAAATACTAATGAATATTAACATTTTACCGCAAGTGGCAATGTTATCATTTTATCCTGAACGAGATATCAGTGAGCTTTATGTTTTGTAAAGTGTTAAGTTAGAAATTGCCGTGTCAGTAAACCTGTAAATTTGACTGGAAATTAAATTGCAAGTTATGGAAATATAAGTGCTTTGGAACATTACAGACATCTCCTTAAAAACGCGAATATGCGATCTAAAAAAATAAGCAGAGTTTTAAATTGAACGTAAATTTTATAGAAATAAACTTGCGGGGTAATTACGACCTGCACTCATTTTTACCATAGTGTAATCACTTAATTTTTATGTTTATATTATTTTCGTGCCTTAAATGAGTTTTCAATACACTATCATCGTGGGACGATTAAAAAATAAACGCCTATGGTATTTATCTCTGCAAATTTACTTATTACACGTTTTGTCGCTTAATATATTTTAATACTTTCAATATTGCAAAACACATTTCCAAAAACCCTCACAAACACGTTGGTAAATGATCTAGACGGTTTCGGTGCTTTAGACTACATTTTAGTTGAAAATAATATGGGCGGTCGGAATTACCCACAGTTTGACAAAATCTGAAAAATTGCGAATTTTTTTAAATCATGGTATATCTATAGACTCACACTTATTAAAGTATTGATAAGGGTGATAAACGCTTACACATGTAGTACACTTTAAAAAGTACACCATACAGATTCATTAACTCGTGGTTTCTACCTTAAAAATCAATTTTGCTTAAGTAGGTCGGAATTACCGCGTTTTCCCCTATGTAGTACTCATTTTGTTAAGAAATTTTGTTTTGTAAGGAATAACAATCAACTACATTATTTCATACTTGAAGACAGCACTGGCAATCAGTATTATCTCAATACTGACCTACTCCGACGGTCAGTAATCATTTAATACCGAAAATAATACCGGTGATCAGTAATGAATCAATACTTCGCCGGTATAGTTACCGGTACTGATCCGATGTCGGAAAACAGTACTGTCTGTCAGTACTGGGGCAGTACTTTGCCGACGTTATTGTCAGTACTGACTCATTTCCGATAATCAATACCGAGTGCCAGAAATGGGTCAGTACTTTGCCGGTGTTGTACTCCGCCCATTTCTACCTGAGTGTTTGTTATACCTAAGTCTTGGTCTTTCGACCCAATTAATAATTTTCCAATAAAAGACCAAGTTTCAAAGAAATAGGAAACTATTCTTTAAAAAATGTGACTAAACTTTCTTAAAATCCTCCTACATTTATAATTGTACATTGCTATACTAATAATATTACCAGCTTCCTATTTCCTATGTTATTTTTACAATTATTTATAATATAAATGATATTAAAGCCTTATAACGAGTCAATTTTGATGAAAAGTAATGTAAATAAGTTTAACATTTTTCTGCCAATTTTTATCCAATGTCATAAACTCGCGTGCCCTGTTACAGACATTTGCAAATACGGTAGAAAAAATCACATTTAGCAATGACAGTGAGGCTCGAACGATTACGAACTTTTTTGGTTGTTGTTTGATTATCGAAAAAGATTAGGAGCAATCTCGAGAGATTCAATGCACCGGGACCTTCCGATCATCATTTATATCATATATATGAATTATATATATTTAAATGATGCGAGCATTACTAACTACATGTATATTTTGAAGAATTTACTTATAATACTGTATATATGTAATACTAATGAATTATATAATGGTTCACGTCCATACGTAATTCAGTTGAAAAGATAGTTGGAATTGCGCTATCACGTAACCGTAGCCATTTGGAGTTAATTCTGAAGCACTTTGCCTCAAAGTGGTTGGAACATAATACACTGGTTGTATAAACGTCAAGTTCTGGCTTGTATTTATGCATTTCTGTTATCCATGCGTACAGCAATGGCTCACTGTATACTGGAAATCTGTAAACGATTATATTTATGTTGTATTGAAATAGTTACATTTTGTACATAATTTTTATTACTTCAGTGTAGACTGACTTTATAATATTTACAGTTGATCAAAATCTAATTTCATTAAATACTTTAAGCGATAAGTGAAATCATCAAACAAATTTCCTGTGCAGTAAATGTAACCACTCATTGAATCAAAAAGTGTGTTGGACTGAAATCATACTTTATTATTTATTATTTATTACGGTGAATGAAATTTTCGATTCACCGCGCAGTGTTGGAAAAACCCCGGGTTTTTTTTAAAAGCCCGGCCCAGTGGGCTTTTTTCGGTTTTATTGGGTTTTAATGGGGTGCTTTTTTTTGATGAACACAGTTGCTCAATACTTTATACTTAACTTATATTTTCAAGTGATTTTAAATAAACAAAAAATCGTTCCAGAGTCTGGTTAACAGCCCGATTAAAAACTACTACGGTACGAAGCGAAGATGAACGTTATTTATACTAACAATAAATGCAAGTTAAAAAGGTAGGAAGAATTAAACTCGATCTGCCGTGATTCACCATGAGGTGTCATCTACGGGTAATGAGTATATTAATTGTACATTAATTGTAATGAAAATGACAAAAAATGATTAATCATAGTGTAGTCTATTCATTCTGGATCTTGATTGTCATCACTACACCAATTTTCTAGGCAAATGATTTAAAAGTATTCTTTTCGCTCCGAGTAATTAATTGCACGATATTGACCATAAGTTTTTTTCTAAAGACAGCATGTGAAACCTACAAGATTTCAGTAAAAATGTATCAAAATTTCTCCTCAACTATGGTTGAGAATTTCTCTTCAGCAGTCGTACTTCAAAATTATTCCATTAGAAAACGATTGAAAATGAAATTCATTAGTAAAATCACGCTTTTGTAAATTTGTTTACAGAGTTATTTAAAATTATTTATTATAAATTATGTGTGTATATATATTTAATTTACAACAAAACCCGCTAAACATGTAACGTAAATGAAACGTTACATGTTATCCCATTTATGGCAAAAACGTAACGTTTCGTAACAACTTCTTGATGCCGTTTACACGACGTTGCACAATATCTAAATACACAAAGCTAATGCGTAACATTACCAGAATGTCACTTTATAACAGTTTTAAAAACGTTTTATGGAATCGTTTCTGCAACGTCACAAAATCACCAAGGAAATTTAAAACGTCGCATTCAGGTTACTAACGTAACATTCATGTAATGTTACGAATGCAACTTTTCGTAGACATGATTTGTTGCATACCTTCTATCGTTTTGGCCGGTTCCATCTCAGACTTCGCCATCAAGATTCGGAAGCTTTCGAATGCAGCATTTATTTTCGTATATTAGCATGATTTACATGCAATCTTTTTCTTCTTATAATTATTCTTTTTTCTGGTGCATAATATTATTTGCTATTATTAATTTTGTTCTTTTTATTTCTTATACGTGTGTAACTTAAATACATTGATGTCCATTAAATTCAATATTTTTTTTTGTAATATTACTACAAAAATTAATTTAAAATATAGAGTAATTTGAGGCTGAGACTGCAATGAAGTGAAATTTAACTATTGTTATACTTCACATTTGAAATTGAAACGGGTTTTGTAATATTTAGAGAATATGCATTTTATATATACAGTGTATTTATTTTAAAAAACTCGTTCGCTTTTAATATATTTATGTACAAAATTTGTAAATTTCCGTCACTTGTCCAGAAAAATAACTCGCACCTTATTATTTTTAATGTAAATTGTATTAAATTTAATTCATAATTTAAAAAGTGGTTCACTTGTGTTAATTTTAATATCCGCGTAATTTCATAACTTATTTCCAAGTAGTGCATTTGTAAAATATACGTGTGTCAATTAACTTTACATTTTTTTAAACATTGTCTATTAATCCATTTCGTTTAAAAAAAATATTATACGGATATCTTAAAAATATTTATTTAAATTACAATAAATTACTACAAAATAGTCAAATAATATTAAAATATTATTATTCCCAATATGGAAATGACAAAATTAATTAAACATATCTTGTTTAAACTAAACCCGCATTTATCAAGAAGCCTTCTACGATTGAGTATAAGAGCTCTCGTTCGCATGGTAATACGTATGCGAGCGTAGCGTAGTGGTTAAGACGTCAGCGTTGTAACCGGTAGACCCGGGTTCGATCCTCGGTCGGGACGGATTTTTCTTAGATTCATAGATTTATTTGCGAGTAAAATTATAAAACTACATTCTTTCATAACATATCTAACGATACATAAATAATAATAAAATTCGAATTGAATAAAATAATTCGTTGAATTTCTTATAATTTTTATTTATGACCGTTTAATGTAACGTTTTTACAACGTTGGATGTATAGTTTTCAAACGTCGCAGGTACGTTACGAATGAAACGTTATTTAAAAACCGTAAATGTGGCAGGACATTTCTGGTTCCAAGGACGTCCCAAAAATGTTTTTGCAATGAAACAGGTTTGGTCGCATGGCTATAATGCGACGTTTCAAAGATGTTGTTGTAACGGAATATTGTTTAGCGGGAATATGCCACCCCTGTCACCAGGTGATTACATTTATAAAACAAATATATTTAAGTTAATATATCAATTGTGAATTGCACAACAGGTTTTGAACTTTCTTCACGGAAATGTGCACATTGAAGTATGAAATCCTGCATCAGTTACTAAAATGTACACATTCAGGTCTGAAATCGTCTATCGATGCCTGAAATGTCTACATTCTATTCTTTGACAGTGAATTGCACGATATGTTATGTACTATCGGTGACTAAAATGGTCGGAAATTAATTATAATTATAATTAATTTTCCATAAATCTAAATCATTTTTTTCATAAAATTTTTCATAAAACTCATTTTTTTGGCTATTTGTATCAAACCTAATGAACGTTCAAATATGAACGTTACAAATTTGCCATTACTTTTAAAGAACATGTAAAGGAAGCTACGTTCAAGCATGTAAAAAAGCTGCTCATGAAGCAAATTAAAAGTTATATACATGTTCATTAAATCTAATGGTGTACAATTATTAAATTTAATAAACATGGGCCGATGATAAGTAATGCACATGCTATACGAAGAGAAATTGTTAGTTGTTTCTGCCGTCAAGTTTCCGAAGAAGTTAAGTAACCAACAATATGTACAATTTACCTAGCTATACTTCGGCAATATTTACTTAATAACACGTATAGAGCATGCACTGTCATATTTGTAATAATTCTGCCGAAAAAATTATTTGGTTTATGATTTGATTATCTATATTTATTTGAAAATGCTTTTAGATGATTTAAGGTTTTCACTCGAGAATATTTCATGAAAATATGTTTTCAACGTAGCATTCATACAATATCAGTAATGAAAGTCGTTGTACGCATAGTTTAATATTTAGTATCAACGAAGAAATTTCTTTAACTCTGCACTCGGTACGCAGTATCATGTCTTTGTATGAATGCGGGCCTAAAAAGTTGTTTCATTTACTATTATATTATCTGCATTTATTTGTAAATGCTTTTAGATGATTTCATGTTTCGTTGGTTTTGAATGTAGCATTAATTTAAAATCAGTAATGAAGGTCATTTTGCGTAGGCACTTTTAGTCTGGTTATTAGTCTTGGTTAACAAATTTGTTTAATTCTTGGTGAGTTTCATGTCTTTGTTTGGCTGAGGACCTACAAAATTGCTTGATTAACTATTTGATTATATCTGTATTTATTTGAAAATACTTGCAGATGATTTCAGGTTTCCCGGAAGAATATTTGATGAAAATTGGTTTTCAACGGAGCGTAGATATAAAATCAATAGTGAAAGTCGTATCGTATAGGCACGTTTGGTCTCGTTTTTGGTTTCGGTTAAAAAATTGCTTCAATTCTGCACTTGGTGCCATTTTCAAGCAATTGTATAATAGCAAGTCTACAAAAGTGTTTGATCGACTAGGGTAACTGTGGGTATTACTGCGGTTTTTTAGCATAGGGTGAGATTAGGGACTTGCTTAAAGCATATGATTAACTAACATTTCTTTCTATATCATTTGGACGGTACTTCAGTAACAGTAGATTCGAAAAAAAATTTGTAACAAGGAAAATAACGTGGTTTTAATTAAATAAAAGACCAAATAAAAAAATATCCAATGCATGTATTTCTGCAGATTTATGTGCATTACTGTGTATCAATCACTGCGGAAGTGCCCAATTCTGCGTGGGTATTACTGCGGATTCTAAAGGGATGATGAAATAAGGTTATGAATATTTCTCATAAGAAATATTCGTAATTTTATTTCAAATAAAGGAATAGAGAAATTTGACATATTTATTAATAGAATTAATTGTTAAATAAGAAAGAACTTAATTTTCGCATTGATTACATCAATATCTCAACTTTTAATATATAAAATTTTCACTCTGGTGAATAAAATGCATACATTTTAGTGATCGATGATGAATTTCAGACATAAGTGTAAGATTTTAGTCAACGATAGGTAGTTAGTAAACATGAAGGTCTGAAATTCACCATCGGTGAGTGAAATGCACACATTTTAGTGATCGATGATGAATTTCAGACATAAGTGTAAGATTTTAGTCAACGACAGGTAGTAGTAAACATGAAGGTCTGAAATTCACTATCGATGAGTAAATTAATATTATTTATTCATTTATTTTTAAGAAAAATATTTAACCACATACCGATAATTATGGCGTTTATAAATATCCGCAGTAATTGGGGCATCCGCAGTAATACCCACAGTTACCCTATTTGATTACTTTTATTTGTATGAAAATGATTTTAGACGATGTCATGTTTCGTTTTAGAATTTGTTATGAAAGTTGGTTTTCAACGGAGCGTAGATATAAAATTAATAATGAAAGTCATATCGTATAGGCCCTTTTTCTCTGCTTTTTAGTTTCGGTTCAAAAATTGCTTGAATTCTGTACTCGGTGCCATTTTCATGTAATTGTATAATAGCTAGTCTAGAAAATTGATTGTTGACTATTCGATTAGTTTTGTTTGTATGAAAATAATGTTGGATGATTTCATGTTTCACTTAAGAATACTTTATGAAAGTAGGTTTAAGACAAATGGGACAGATAAAAATTTTATATTAAAAATGTGAATTTGTATGGATAAACTCAATTTTTCTGGATTAACAGTTTTTAATCAAAGTAAAATTTGCATCACATTAATATGTAAATTCTGTTTTTTTAAATCCCATTTGCTAACAGAAAAGAATATAACTTTACTTGTGAAATGTTCTGCTGCTGGTTGGTACTTTCTCGGTTCCACAAAAAATGCACCGCAGTGGTTCAAATTTGGTTGGAATGCTTCCAGAAGAAAGTGTACGACGCTTTTTTGTTCCAGAGAACCATACCTCATCGAAGTGGTCAGAACAAAGTCGTAAACATGGCGAAACTTTAAAATTTTCACCCACATTCATTTTCTCGAGCCACAGTTTTAAATTGTCCGGCTCGTTAATAGGAAACCTGTATGATTAACAGTAAAGGATTACATACCTAATACAACTTTTTTGAATACAATTTGTTCTATTAAAAGGACGTGCAAATAAAACTATGTAAAAACCATAAACTATAAAATCTTTAACAATTTTGGCTTTCATAGATTCATTTTGTAAGTTACTTTTGTAAATGACAATAATTGTAAATGAATCGTAATAAGTTTCAATTTTGTAAGATGAATTTACAACTATTCTTATATTCAAACCTTAGTAGATTATAATCGTCTTTGACCTGAAATTATACACAATACGTATAATTACTAAGGTAAATATTCAAAGTATACACGGAGAGAAATTTCATGGTATTTTCACATGTTCCCGTCGGTGCAACATTTGCACGAACTGTCTGTGCTATAAAAGCATAGGATCGAGCGATTTCGGCATGGCTCGATGCTTAATTATCTTGTTCCCGTGCTTTCATCTCACGATCCCATGCTTTTATAGCACAGACAGTTTGTGCAAATGTTGTACCGATGGGCCCATGCAAAAAAAAACATGAAATTTCTCTCCGTGTATACTTGAAGCCTTTCAAGTAAAACGTAAACATAACCTATTAATACGACATATACATAATACATATATAGGGTATATTTACTTGTGAAGTGTTCTCGGATTCTCATTTTCTGTTGAGACTGCAGATTTATTATCGGCTGGTTTCTTACAATAAACACACGTTAAAGGCATTTTATACGTACTCATTAAACAATATAGAACATTGTGCAACTAGGGAGCAAAATAGTGCAAACACCTGTTCTCCCTTCTTGCACATATTATTATCTCATACGAGAGCGTGCTATTTTTCTCCCGCGATATAGGGAGCAAACTAGTATTTTGAGAATAGAGCGAGAGAAAGAATATTAACGTCTCGACTATCTTTTCCGATTCTTGTTTTTTGGAGTAACAATCTATATATGTAGTACTTTTGCATGTAGTTCGGTGAGCATTCGAGAGACCTTTACACAATTGAAGGAGATTATACCTAATTTTTTTTTAAATTAGATGTAATCTCTTTTTTTTCATTCAAGTATAATAATAATAATAATAATAATAATAATAATAATTTGTTGTCAAATCAAAAGGGGGCCCAAAGGGAATGATGCGTAACACAATGCGGCTATGCAAAAAGCTGCATCTTAGCCTATCTTCCCAAATGGCCTACTCTCACCTCCACGTGTGCTTATTAAAGCCGGTGGGCCCTGGACTCTTAGCAACCTTGCCAGAGATTGGGTAACCAACCCCAGTGGATGGCGAGGTAAGAGACAAACGAGTGAGGCATAATAACGGGGGGTAGGGCCAACCACCCTACTCCCTGCACATGCGGTTACAAATAGAATAACGCGCAGGGCTCCTGACCATCGGGCTGCTTCGGATGCAGCCCAGTCCCGAGGTGGAGGAGCCGAAACAGGTGTCCCGGGACAACGACCAACGAATGCCCCTGGACGATTTCAGTGGACGGAGGATCTCAGGCAAGATCTAATGCGCTGCTGCGAGGAGAGCTGTCCGCAACAAAGAGGCTACATGGCGCGAATGCACAGTCGGTTTGCAGTAATGCATCCCGAACTGGCAGATCGCTTTTCTCAACAACAACTGAGAGATTATGTGGCCTATCTGAGGCGGACGGGTTTCGTTGTTCCCAGCTGTCAACCGGTACCGGATGTGCGGGCAATAACAACTGAGCCCATACGCGGTGCTGGCAGAAATGCTCCACATTATGACAGCACGACACTCGTGTTTAGGAAAAATTTGACAACAAAAATTTTGCCTAAACAACGAGAAATAGACAGAGCAAATAGTCTACTTCTAGATGCTCTTCCGGATGACTGCGACCTGTGGCAAGTCAATTGTGCCGTTTACGAGGCTGCAAGTGATCTGGTGACTCCGCGAAATCTGACACAGATATCGGGGAGTCGGCAGATTACAAAACGCATGTCTCAATTGAACGGTAAGATTCGACTGACACGGAAACTCGCTTCCCGAATTCAGTGTGTGATCGACTATTTAACATCTGGCCGTTCATTTACGGCTAAAGTCAAGAAGTTCGCACAACAACTGCGGACGTACTATCACACACTGAACAAGCTGAAGTTGCTCAACATCAAGCAACGTTTAGCGGATAAAATTCGGGTTACGGCCGATGCCAAAAAGAGGCTGCAAAGACGGTGTAGTGTATCACCATATATCTGAATTACACGGTTAAATGTAAATATGGCGAAAGTGTTGTGTGGAAGCGAGTTGAATTCCGCGCCAATAAGGTTAGGTAGGGTAACGCGGGGTACGGCTAGCTAATCGTGTAATTGTGTACGATTGAGGAAGTGGTAGGGGTTTCGACAAGTGCTCCCGCTGAATTACGTGCCGATCCTTTCTCTTTTCGCATTTCGACAATCGGCGAAGGCGGATCAACTTTTCCACTTGGAGACGTGTAGCGGGTGGACAGGCTGGAAGTATCGCCAAGTCCCAAAAGGGGTAAGCTTTTATTCTATTAGACAGGATGGATAGTTGTAAAAATCGATCTCGTGGTTCATAGCCTTACGAGTCACGAGCCGTGCGGAAACGGAGTCTGGTTATCTCGAGCAGACCAACCGGCAAAACCTCTAGTGATTCCTGGATGCCAATCAGCGTCGTCACGAATCCTCGCTCGGGTCTCGGCGAAAATAGACCTCTCCAGTTACTCAAATTGCTGGATCCAGGAATAACGGGATCAAACCCAATATTAGCGAAGTGGTGTGCTACGAGGGGATCTGCAATCCACCCAGTTCCGAAGACGGCAACCAGGACCTCCGTAAAACAACAAATCCAAGTTGGACACGAGGAGATATCCCGAGTAAGGAAGTTGGTGTTTTTGAACCCAGGATCGACTCAACGGGTATGTTGTTGTGTTCTCCAGATTTCACCGGTGATAAATTGGGTCAAAGGAGTTTGATCGTGTGGGAAAAGTGCGGGATAAAAGTGTAAGAAAAAGAACGGAGAATAAGTCGATTTTGAGTGAAAAGGGGAATCTAGAAACGTGTTGTTTTATTTAATTTATATAGCGTGATCGATGTATGTGTACGGAGTGTGAGTGCGAAAAAAATAGAGTAATATCGTCCGATTCCAACATTTCAATACCGAATCCTAAATAGACTTTGTCAATTTTGTGAAAAGGACTGAGGTAAATGTTATGATCGAAAATAAAAAGAAAAAACAAATTATTAAAAAGAACAAAACTACAACGGGAAGAAGGAATTCGACAAAACTCAATATTTTGGACGAATCCTTCCAACCTCTTCAAACATCGTATCGCAGCCTCAAGCGAGTTTCCGTCGATGGCCGCAGTTGAGGAATTCTGGGGGAGCATCTACGAGAGAACATCTAGGCTTAATGCAGACACTCCAGGTATTGAAATCTTCACCGAGTTGTGCGACGAAGTCACACAACAAAGTGAAGATTGCCCACCCGTCAGTGCATTAGAGGTGAAAAATGCCATCACAGGAGCGAGGAATTTCTCCTCGCCGGGCTGGGATGGAATTAACAACTATTGGTGGAAGAAGTTCACTTCTGTCCATCAACACCTAGCCCGAATATTCACCTCTCATATAAATGGAGACCAACCCATTCCGCACTGGCTGGTGGAGGGCCGAACGACACTGATCCCAAAATCGGGAGACTTGTCCGATCCGAAAAACCATAGACCGATCACGTGTCTCAATACGTTATACAAATTGTTCACTAACATCTTGAACGAACGTATTGAGAAATCCGTGAAACCGGTGTGGCAACGGATAGTAGAACAACGAGGCTGCAAAATGGGTGTATCCGGCTGCAAGGACAACTTGCTTATCGACAGGTGTGTTTGTCAGGACGCAGTCCAGTACAAGCGTAACCTGTCGATAGCCTGGCTGGATTACATGAAGGCGTATGACTCAACATCGCACGAGCTTTTAAGCCTGTTGCTCAAACGCCTTCATGTCCACCCAAACATAGTGAGAATTGTAGAAGACCTGATGCCTCTTTGGAAAACACGCTTTGTCATGACATCGGGCAAGCATCGAACTATGTCTAGACTGGTTCAATTCCAAAGAGGTGTCTATCAGGGAGATTCTCTGAGTCCTCTGCTCTTCTGCATCTCACTATTGCCTCTATCCGTTGCTCTCCGGAAATCTCAAGGGTACATGTGTGAACCGCCTGGTGAACGTGTACATAAGATCACCCATCTTTTCTATATGGATGATCTTAAATTATACGCATCAGGCGAAGATCAATTACATCGATCTCTGAACATCGCCCTCACATACTCGAGAGATATCAGTATGGAATTCGGATTGGACAAGTGTGCAGTCGGGCACAGATTTATGACTGATTCAGCTTCCTGTGCACCGCTACGTCCCACATTGAAAACCAGACCGAGGTTTGAAAACGCCCCCTTCCCCTGAATTTCATGCTGATGAACTAGCATCATCAGGGGATCCTCCGTTCGATTAATCACGTCGCAAGCCGTTTCGAGGACCAATCGGTCATGCATACTCCAGGCTCAAAAGGCCAACCATATTTCGGGGCAAATACAGTCGTTCAACGGAAGATCTTGGATGCAAAATACGTTGCATACAAATCATCTTCCGTGTGCATCGGTCAAGACACCGTAGCTCGTCAACGTTCCACTTAAGTGCTCCAAATGTATAAAGCACTGGCAAAACGGCCAACATATTCGTGGCTGCCACCTTATTTTTCTCCGTCAATTCCGATGACCAGATCTGATGGAGAAGGCGCCTGTATTTCTTAACGATGTTCGTTTTAGCAGTCTGCACATCCTGGACATGCCTCTGAGGCACTCCCAGGTATGTGTAGGCTTCTTCGGCGCTAAGGTAGCGGATGACACTTCCGTTGACGAGCTCCATATCTTTGTTAATGGAGTCTGACCTTCCCTGTGTGCAAATGAACAAGTGCACACTGGTCCAATCCGAATTCCATGCCTATATTTCTGGAGTATGTGAGGGCGATGTTCAGAGATCGATTTAATTGATCCTCGCCTGATGCGTATAATTTAAGTGTTACGGACGGAATCGATGTTTTATCAACTGCGGTACCCGGCGTAGGTTTTTTCCCACAGAGGTGGTTTTCCCTACGCCATTGCACACCCGAATGGGGGTACCTCTCAAAATGAAGCAGGCCTGTTAGGTAAATTATGTAAAAGGCCCTTGGAAATGGTGACGATCTCGATAAAAGAATTTGTATTTCGAATAGTATAATCGATATATAATATGACGTTGTAGTCTATTTAAATGTTCGAGAAATTGAAAAGTCAAACTAAGATGTAAAAAATTGACGATCGGGTTTTTTCAGTTCGTTTAGGGACGTCGTCGGGTTAGGAAGTCCGCGTCGCGATCGAATCGTCACCGGTGATCGGAATAAATATGATTTTTAGTTTGTGGCCGATCAAATCACGCGTTTTATTTCAAAGCCCTTCCACCATTCGTTAACATTAAGATCATCCATATAGAATAAATGCGTGATCTTATGTTCACGTTCACCAGGCGGCCCACACATGTACCCTTGAGATTGACGGAGAGCAACGGATAGAGGCTATAGTGAGATGCAGAAGAGCAGAGGACTCAGAGAATCTCCCCGATATACACTTCTTTGGAATTGAACCAGTCTAAACATGGTATATACAAAGAGATATCAGGTCTTCTACACTTCTCACTGTATTTGGATGGACATGGAGGAGTTTGAGCAACACGCTTAAAAGCTCGTGCGATGTTGAGTCATACGCCTTCATATAATCCAGCCAGGCTATCGACAGGTTACGGACTGAGTCCTGAAAAACATACTTGTCGATAAGCAAGTTGTCCTTGCAGCCGGACACACCCATTTTGCAGCCTCGTTGTTCTACTATCCGTTGCCACACCGGTTTCACGGAGTTGTCAATACGTTCGTTTAAGATGTTAGTGAACCATTTGTATAACGTATTGAGACACGTGATTGGTCTATGGTTTCTCGGATCAGGCAAGTCTCCCGACTTTGGAATTAGTGTCAGTGCGGAATGGGTTGGTCTCCATTTATATAAGAGGTGAATATTCGGGGTAGGTGTTGATGGCCAGAAGTGAACTTCTTCCACCAATAGTTGTTAATTCCATCCCAGCCCGGCGAGGAGAAATTGCTCGCTCTTTTGATGGCATTATTCACCTGTAATGCACTGAGCGGTGGGCAATCTTCACTTTGTTGTGTGAGTTTGTCACACAACTCGGTAAAGATTTTAATACCTGGAGTGTCTGCATTAAACCTGGATGTTCTCTCGCAGATGCTCCCCGAGAATTCCTCAACCGAGGCCATCGACGGAAACTCGCGTGAGGCTGCGATACGAGGTTTGAAGCGAGTTTCCGTGTCAGTCGAATCTTGCCGTTCAATTGAGACATGCGTTTTGTAATCTGTCGACTCCCCGATATCTGTGTCAGATTTCGCGGAATCACCAGACCACTCGCAGCCTTGTAAACGGCACAATTGACTTGCCACAGGTCGCAGTCATCCTGAAGAGTATCCAGAAGTAGGCTATTTGCTCTATCTATTTCTCGTTGTTTAGGCAAAATTTTCGTTGTCAGATTGTCAGTTAATATTTAATATAAATACATCGAATAATACTAACAAATTTTCCGCTTTCTTCGGGATTTCGTCTAATTATAAAATTTATTAAAAACTTACCTATTATAAGGAGAAAATCTATCTAATCTCAAGAGAGTGCCAAAATTTACCAACAAGACGCCAGAAGGAAGAAATAAACAGAAAGGAGAAATGCGTGGTACATGTTTTCAAAACCAATTTTGTTAGACATTTCCTTTTACACGGATAAGTTCAAATTATTTTATTCGCATATTACAATTCTTTATTGGTGTAAAATGAAATGAAAATTGTAATCGTAAATGTAAAATTATATGTACACATATAAAATATTTGTAATCTACAAAAAATTTGCTCACCTTTGGAAATATACATAATTCACTCTAACGATACTACAATTTATCTCAGAAGCTATGCGGAATGTGCTGGAATAAAACCGTTTTTAATACACATATCTTAATAATTGTTTACATATCAAACACTAAATCTAAAAAAAAAAAATTTCACAACGTAATGACTAAATTGGTAAAATTTAATAAAACTTAAATTATTTAACTGAACATAAGGTAAAAACGAAATAACGTTAAGAGGTTTCTAAATATCATATATTCTATTCTATTCTGCGAACCAAGTCCTCGCAAATGAATACCGCAATACGTAAAGAAATTTAAAAAAAAAGCTTTAATAAACCTTGATTTTTCGAAGTAAATAATGTTTTTAGATCTCTCTTAAAGATATTTCGTATCACATGCCAACATTTTCTGACCTGTACAAATTAAAATGACAGGCTGTGCTGCCATGCCGTGTTTCAATGAAAAACTGTTCCCCTTGCTTTTTATGTACAATATGTACAGAAATTCTAATTACAACAGGGAAATAAATGTTTACTAAATATTTCCCAGTTTGTTTATGTTGGTAATAAGTAGAATGTAAGAGTTACTTACATTCGTAGTTTTGTTATCATTTAAGAGCCCCACAAAATTTCAAAACAGACTGTGTGCTCCATTATAATTGATACGTAAGCTACACTGCTCCTTGCATTAATTATTCCTCAAAGTTCCAAGATCACACGTCCAAGTTCATTTCTTTGGCTTCAATGATTAACGATTGTCTTTGTTTATGTTTTTGCTCTTTATGTTTCTCCTGCACACTAGTGAAATGATCCAGTAATCTGCTGAAATCTATTGTATGTTTCAGAGATTTACTCGATTTCAAAGATGCTTCTTTCTTTGCATGAAGATTATCTCCAGGATAGGAAGCTGGTGGAATAGCGGACAGTCTTCGATGAAGCAACGAAAATGCTTCACTTTGAGGCAGTATCATCAACAATCCATATAAGGCGCGGACTAATGACTCGTTCCTTTCCCGTTCCAAAAGTTCCAGTCGTAAATCTACCAATAAAATTTGTTTTTGCAACTTCAACCAAAACTATAAAACATTCCTATAATAATATCGCACAAAAAATTACATGTAAATATTGGAGACTCGATGAGCTGAACCAATTTGTCGATTTCTGTGAGGAATTCGACCGTTACTTCGATGTTGCCACTGTTATTAATAATTAAGGATAAATTTTATTTGTTACTACAATTAATTAATAAATGTATTGTAAAGGATACAAGGCTTTCACAAGGTCACAAGCGTGACTGTAGTTTTGAGTAAGAAGGCACAACGATACTGTCGCTACAGGATTGTGACACCAAGATTCATAGAGACTCACAAACAGTTTGCAGCTTTCCTGTAAAACGCATATTTTAAATGATATGAATATAATTTACCAAATATAAACATGTGCTCTGTCTTAAAAGTCCAGTGGTTTTGAAATGAGAAATTAGGTTCTGATTGAAAATGAATATGCCTTTGCTAAATTCCCTATTCTGAACTTGAAAGTATGAAGGCTTTACTGCAATCCATCGATCAACATTTTGACTAGTTTCGAGCTCCCACCAGTGGTGGCGCATAAGTGCCGTATTTAACACATGGAATACATGCATTGCATACTCAAACTTTCTCGCAAGCAGTTAGAGCATAAGCAGATATGTCTATAAGAAAGCATGTTTCATAGTACCACGTGTGTAAGTAATGCGTGCGTGCGCGCGAACGCTGATCTGTATTTATCATATGGTGTCGAATAGTGATACAGCAGGGTCTCCCCTATTCTCTAGGCATCTGTTATTCTCTGTATTTAGGATCTCTTATTGCATATATTCCCCTTCGGTCGGCTTCCCTCCTCCATTACGCCCTAACCTAACCTTCGCGGCTGAGCGAATCTCGAACCGCTGTCGACCGCCGATAACTAAGAGTGTGTTCTTCAATAAGGTAGACCGCCGCCATTTTGAAAAATTTGTAGTATGCAATAAGGGAGACCCTAATGTATAGGTATACTAGATGTATCTTAGGTTGTAAGGGCGAACGAGCTCCTTTTTTTCATGTATGTATGTTTGTAAATAACTTATTGCTGTGTATACCGTGAAATCTGGTGGGTCTTGAGGAAATACAGTACGCGTGAAGCGTCCACGGTAGGTAGGTAGGTAGGTAGGGTAGGGTAGGGTAGGTAGGTAGGTAGGATACGTTGTCAATCTCTGTTGCCGCGGCAAAAGAGTATGACAACAAACGAATCTCGTAAGTGAGAGTCTCAGCCTTTTCGGGGAAGGTGACCCGGTATAAACATTAGAAATTTCTCTCCGTGTATGAACCCATAAATTTCCGTTGGAAATTGTTCAGAAGTTTTGTTTTTAACAAAGGGATCCACTAGGGCAAAATTACCAAATTATTACTAATATTCAACTTCTTATAAGTCCGTTCTCCCAAATTCGATATGCCTTTAAAGTCCAAATGTCATCCATTACCTAATTTCGACTTAAAGTTTACCGTGTTTTTATTCCCCATTTACTTGAAGTAGAAGTCGATTCGATGTTCATCAGGTTAGGGCTGTTAGGCCGTTGGACCTATTCGAAAGTCGAATTGACGTAATTTCGACCAATTTTGCTGCTTGGGTCTTAAATAACCGTAAACTGGGATATTTGGACTACGCGTTTATCAATTTGAATAACATATAAAAGTAATAAAAAAAAACTCTTACCTCTGTCTCCAAATCCTTCAATTTATTCCGCAGTTCAAAGAGCTCTGAACTGGTCAATAAAATAACATTTAATGTTTGCACCATAATTCCAGCGAACCTAAAATTTTGCTCTTCCATTAAAATCTCAGCAAGCACTTTATAAATATCTTCAGCACTTAAAAGCACACAGAGTTCTCGAATGACAAAAGCCCCTCGATCTTCCAGTAAATGTCTGTCAGAGGCGAATAGCCTTAATAAATTAACTAAAAACTTTGTGAAGTACTTGCTTTGAACTACATTAGATGATTTCGATCCTATAATCTCAGACATTACCACTAAACTTTGCTGGACTACTTCATCGGAATTGTCACTTATTGTACGCATTAACACTGGAAACAGTTCCTCCATTTGCAAGAACATTTTGTCGGGAATGTTTGCGAATAAATGGCGTATCCATCTGAGTACCGCAACTTTCGTTTGTACAGAAGTTTGGTGCAACATTAAATGTTTTGTGAGTACTTCAACAACACTTGGTAAATCCAAGCTTTCGGCTAGTGTTTTGCCGGGCGCCTTCTTGTCATCAGCTTGTTTTTCTTTTTCCTCGACTGGTTTTTGCCACGATATTGGCGAGGCTGTGGCATCGATGTCCATTGTTATAAGATTCATTAAACTGACATTTACTTTGGTGGCAGTCTCTTTAATCGTCCTACGTGCATCTCCGTCGTAAGAAAGACACGGCAAAACAGCCGTGAAAATTCCAGACATAAATGGTAACATCAGTGGACCAGACAGTTGTACGAATTCCTTAATCCACATAATTGCAGTTAACTGCAAAAGTTCATCAGAGCTTTGAGCATGAAGGATGAGAATATTTATCATTGCAGCAAAATTAACTCTCGACGGATTTGCTTTAATGCTGCGTAAAAATTCACCGAGTACGCAATCGGTGACTTTTTTTATTTCAGGCGTCGGGTCTTCCAGAATACGGAATAAGCCATCGAGAATTTCTGGCAAGAAGACAACGAAATCGATATCAGGAACTGAATCCAGTACAGATACCCAGGATATAATAAACTGCCGACTGAAAGGACTTTTCGTATATAGCCGTTCTCTTATCAGCGGAATGAAACCAACCAGGTCGAACATTCCACTTTCTGTAACGATATCCTGAACACAAATAGGACAAATTTAATACAAAATAATGATGTGTGGTAGATAGAAATAATGTTTATATTAACACAATTAATGGTCTGCTTTCAAAGTTCTAATAAAAGCAACAGAGTTGAGTATACAAGTTATCTAGTTCAATTTGCTGTTTATGCTTTGATTAGAGGATACTAATTGAAGAATTCATGAGCAGAACAAAGTAGTATATAGTATTTACTTAAGGTCTTGAACAATGGATACACAATAACTAAAACAGATAGTCAAAATCAATGTTGCAAATACGTTTATTATGCCGATGTCACAGTAACAATGTAACAACTAATTCGATTAAATTTGTTACAGATTTAATTAAGATTTTCTTCAAATTTTTTAACGTGTTTAGGTACAGTTAATTTACACCAGTACTATTTCCGATTGGAAAATAATGGAATATTGAATTCCACAAATTTTACTTTCTCTCAGAATAGGTAATTATTACGACCCAATCTGAGAATGGCAATTTTACAATTTTCTTGTAAAATTACTCTTGCAGTGGTACAATACCCAGCCAAATTAGAATTTTACATTTTTCAGAGTTGTGATTTTACACTTTCGATAGTAAAACTGTGGTTAAATTTTAAAACACCCTAGTAATTTTACAAAGGGATTTTTTACAGTGCAGTACTCTTTCAAATATGAACATATTTTACTGAACCGTCCGTTACAAATGAAATATATAACGTTCATCAAACGCTTTATAAACTCTTGCTGAATGCTCAGAAAAACGTTTATGCAACGTTTCGTACACCCTTCTAACCGGTTCGGACGCTTTCGCGGTAAACTCTTAAGTAGTTCAAATTAACTATTTAAGAACCCTCATGTCACGCTTTTTGAAGCGGATTTAACGCTGTTTTAACTCTTTTAAACCTCTTAACGCCACGCTTCTGTAACGCTCTAGTAACGCTCCCATTTTTACCAAGGATTTTACAAACCCAACAAACGAAAAAGAATAACATCGAATTCAGAAATTACGTTTCCAATCCGGTTTCTTGATATTTCGAATTGAGAAACGTCCCAACACAATTCGAAGTACAGTAGTCCCCGCCCTACGATACACCGTCCAAAGTTATCTATTATAAGTTATGCATTCGCCTTGTCCAACGTTATACTAGTCTCTTCTTCCCCCTCTACATTGATTCATTGAGCCACACTTACTTCGCAACACTCACACACATAAGCACTCATTGTACTTCTATAAACAGAGTGATGGAAGTGGGGATAATGAGGGGCTATAACTTTGGACAAAACTTTTGCCATTTTGAAAGAACCGACGGTATGGCTACTGTACATCGATGTAATATCAAGTAGATTTCCGATTATTTGAATTCGGAAAAATTGGTTTTAATTCGGTGGGTTTTATTACATATATTTTTTATTACGAAGCAAGAAGAAAAACAAATGGTACTTCCATGAAAGTCATTGTTTACCTTCACATATATTCCCAACAAACCAAAAAATTATACGAAAAATCTGTGTACGATTTAGTACGAAAAAGTCTGTTTCTTTCCCGCTCTTTTAGTAATATAAACGCACATAACCTCAAAGAAACGATTACTTTGGATTATCGAATGATTTGAACCCAACTCTAAAACGGAACATTTCTTCGAGAATTATGAAATACGGAAAACGATATAATTAATTCTTCGATTAAATTGACAGAATTTAAAGCAATTCTAAGCCGCAACAAATCAATTTTTGGAATGCGTTAAATACTGTATCGTATAAGATCGAATGAATTCAATTCTGGAATTATAGGTCGTATAAAATAGTATGAATTCGAATAAGAATCTCGGATAATCAAAACGCCACTAAAAAGAAACAGAATACGAAATATCGATTCCGTATACTTTCTGGTTTATTGGGTTATTATTACTTAGTGCCTGTGAAATTCATTACATTTTAGTTCGTGTTTTCATGTAAAAACTAATAGTTAATATTTTTTAGGTTATGTTTATGTTCTATTCAATTATTATATCGGATTAGAATGTAAAGAATTTCAAAGAAAATTGTACAGAAACCGAAATAAAACGTATTCAATTCGTTTCAAATCTTTTTCGTTTGTTGGGAATTAGATTCAATGTGAGAACGAATTATTTCGAGTTGCTACGAACGCCATCTGTTGAGAAATAAGGGGAACGCAATATTTCGATCTTTGAAAGAAATTTCCACCATTTTTAGTTTTCAAAATCTGAGGGCAAATTCATAATCGCAAAGACCCCAAAAACCATCGGATAGTAAATTAAAAATATTTTATATCTCAAAAATAATGTATCTGGTTTAAATTTAGAATATTGCTTACAAGGATTTTTACTTTTTCTTTGTAGGTTTTTTTTATTCTTCTTATTATAATCTTGGGAAATAGTAATTGTACCTTTTATTTTCATAGTTTAATATGTTTTGTCGGTGTTATCAACTAAAAAACAACATACAGTAGAACCCCTCTTATTTGAATCGTTTCCCCTAAGGCCTTTCCCCACCACCGCTCGAATATTTCGATACAGTTTACAGTGTTTACACGATCAAAGTTGTACAGTGTAAATACCGTTTAACCTCAATTTGCAAACACGTATAGTCGGTAGACTGATATGTAATGAAATTTCAAATTAATTTAAAATTTTGCATCAAACTCATGATTTACATCATACAAATTATTCGAGAAGCTGCTAATTTCGTAAAATAAAAGTGCACATTTGAAGGTTAGGATGTTGTCAATTTTTAATGATGTGTATTTCAAGACCTCCACAAAAATTGAAAAGTCTTTCATTTGCAAAATAACGAACAAATTCAATATCAGCAGCTTAGTACTGAATTTGAAATGATTTGAAGCTTTCTTAATCATATTTACAAATTTGAGTTAAATATTGTCTCCTGTATTCATTTCGGTCTTAATCGCAGTGTATTTGTTTGTGAAACAAAAAATTATTGATACATAATTATATGTGTAATAAAGTGCATAATGTAAATTTAAAATGTTTATTTCTACACTCGAATGCAGATATAAATCACCATAAATAAATGCGAAAGGTTGCAGTCTTTGTTTATCACATAAAGGCACAAGTAGTGATCTCGTTACATTTTTATCCAAATTTAAAATTCTCTACACATTTTTCAGATAAATTATATATATATTTTACATAACTCAACTCTAAAATATATACGATCTCCAACAAAAATAAAAAGATATCAGATATTATCATCCACTATTAAAGCGTTAAGTAGAGTAAGGGGGTAAGGGGAAATTTCAAATACAGTAGTACTCCCCTTATTTTAACTATTCGGGACAAGGAAGATGGCGACCCCTTCCCTTATTTTAACATCTCCCCTCTTTCTCACGACCAGCAGTGAGAGCACGATATAAAGTTAAAATAGGGGAAGGAAAAAAGTTAAAATAAGAGACGCGGTTATAATAAGGGGAGGATTACTGTAAGAGGGGTCGGCGCCATCTTGAATACTATACCAGTTGAAATAAGAGGGGTTCTACAAACACAAAAGTAACAATTATGTAACAGCTATGTAACATTTATGTAACAATGTAACCATTACATAAATGTTACATAATTGTTACTTTCTGTGTTTGCAGGGAATAGAAAATGTATTCAATATCCAAAAGTTTTAATTACGACACATTAAATTGGTAAATTATGATTGTTTTTTAATGACCACAATCTTTAAATATAATACTGTTTAACAATATTATTTTTGATGTTCTTTAATTGACCGAAAAATACCAAAACCATTTGAATATATTAAATTATTTCTGATTAATATATCATGAATAATAGAAAAGTAAATTCTATTGATCTGAATTTTGTTTACCTTCATAAGTCTATCCAACAATTCTGTTGCCGTTTTGACAGTTTGTTCAGTATCACACGCCAGTTTACTGAGGGCATCAAAAATATCTGCAAACTGTGGAAGTACTGCTCCTCTCGCAACTTTCACTACATTATAAAGACTTTCGCAAGCGTAATATCTCACACGAAGATCAGCATCCGAAAAACAAGCAAGAATCGGATGAATCAATTCTTCCGTATATTGACCAGTATCTTTACCCAACCCAATTGCAATAGCAGAGAGCCCTATTAAACCTCCTTTCCGAGCATGAGAATTTTGAGATAGTGTAAAGTCTTGTCCGAGAACTTTTAATAATCTTCGTATTTGAACGGTATTATTATGAGCAGCAAAATCTTTTACCATTCTGCAAATAAGTAATTAATCATCGTTTTCTCAATAAAATTTATTTCATCCTTGTATTGATATAAAATAACCAATTTGTATACAAAATTTATGATAACGTAACCTTACTTTTCAATTTCAAGAGCTGCTGCTTTCCGTTTTTCATAAAGTTTATCATTTAATGATCTTACACAAGCAGCACTTAATGGTGCATAGTCTCGTTCTGACATTGTAAAAATTTATTAAATTCTATTTAATCACACCAATTTTTATTTAAATTCGGAGTATGACAGATCTTAGGCGCGGCTATATGCCATTTAAAAATCCACTCTAACCTCAAAACCGAATTTTATCTTTGCTAATAAATATTGAATTCTAAAGTAATTTAATTTCACTTTTATCTTAATATACAAATTTATTATCAGCAATTATCTTACATTTGTAATTTTTATTTCATCAGTAAAAATATTTTATACAGCGGCTATAAAAGCCCACTCTAACCTCAAAACCGATTTTATCTTTGCTAATAAATATTGATTTCTAACATTTGTAATTTTTATTTCATCAGTAAAAATATTTTATACATATGTACAACGATCCTCCCATATTTTTATCCACCTGCCATTATCATATGAACATCTTTATCCGAACTCAACATTTTCATTGCTTTCTCCGTATTAACAATATTAGAAAGCGAAATAGCGTCATATTTACAATAAATAATTGTCACCGTCATGTTACTATCCGAACCAGACTTTGGATTTTGATACGTACTATGCATTAAATTGCACATTTCGCTATAAAAATGTGGAATCACTGGCGGAGCATAAAAAATTATATGACGAATTCCTTTCATCCGTATTCGCCGAAAGAAATGAAAACGTTCGGTATATAATGCAAAATTAGCATCGCTGTGGAAGAACATGTCTCTGGCTTTCGCAACTTTTGCATTTCGGGCATATTCACATATTTGCACGAAACTGAGCTCTTCTTGGCGGAAATAATTTCGTAGTTTTACGAAATCGAAATATGAGGGCACATAAATCAAAGTGTGATTCATAATGCTATCTTTGTATTGTGGTAATATCTGAGTTGTAAAAAATTCAAATCTTGCATCGTTAATACGAGAAAGATTTGCAGCGTCGAACCTGTGAAATATTTGAGGTATTTGGATTATTACTTCACAGATCGATCCGGAAGAAACTGGATTATTCACCGATACTTTTCCAGCATAGTTGAAACATCTCTTACTAAATATAGAATTTATTTCGGGTAATTTGATACTTGTAAACATCAGCGTTTGTCTGTAGTATTTACTCCAACCATTGACGCACCATCCACGAATACGACCAAAATCCACATCGTGCGATTCTTTCGGTTGAAGATGGATATGGTCCAGAACATGCAGAAGATGTTCCCAATTTTGCATATAAAAAATATCCATTTGATCCATTATTAACAACTCGATCGAAGCTAGAAAATCGTAATCACGATTTGCTTCGCCTTCTGCTCCGATCAACATCCGAAGTCCCAAAACAGACGAAATTATAATATCTGATTTATAAAAGTCTGTATATAACTTCAAAGCTTTCTTCGTAACTGACAATCCAATCTTGAATGTATCGTCCGTATTACCTTGAAACGTCAATTCGTAATCTTCGGGTTTAGGATTCTTTTTGGGCATAATCACTTCACTTCCACCGAAATCTTCCATGAATCGATTTTTATTTATCACCGATCCCCCTTTACGATCTCCTATCAATATCGAGATTAGTAACTCTACTACTTTCAAGCAAGAGTGCCTAAACGGGACTAGAATTAAAACTTTCGGTCTAACGAGACCTTGATCTTTGTATTCGTCAGGAATGTCGCTGACGCCGGTTAATTTTGATTTTTGAATTTTTGCATTGTGATGCAAAACTTTTGTCCTCGTTTTCAATACATGATTAACCGCATGCAAACAATAAACAAATCTTAATTCTTCTGCATTAGAAAATGTTCTTTCCGAGTATAATAAATCTTGATAATTATTAATTATTGAAAACATTTCTGTCTGCAAGGGAGTTAATGGACTTGGATTGTTATCCAAATTGTTTTTAATATTAGCGTAGTTTGCCCTTGTAATGTTTCCTTGTATTTGCGATTTTATGTGAAGTTTATTCCAGTCTATTTTATTGATCATTTCTGGAAATGTTCCATATTTTGCAAAACTTTGTTTTTCCAAAATTGTAACTTTATTTTTAGATTCTGCTTTCTGTTGTACTTTTGGTATTTCACATGTAACGTTTCCTAACGTTGGCCACTTTTTAACTTGTTTGTCTACCGCAAGAGGAGTCGTTGATAAAACTTGGTAAAGTTGATTGTCCAATTCGTTGCGAAGATGAATAGAAAATGGATCTTTTAAGTGCCCTGCATCTTCCAATGCTGTTTCTTCATCTTCGTCACAATCTTCGATTTGTATTTCACAATCGTCATGTTCTTCGTCACTTTCTTCTTCAGTTTCTTCACTTTCTTCTGCATCTTCGTCTTCATCAATTTCTTCTGCATCTTCGTCTTCTTCAATTTCTTCTGCATCTTCGTCTTCTTCAATTTCTTCTGCATCTTCGTCTTCTTCAATTTCCTCAGCATCTCCATCTTTAAATTCTTCTGTTTCTTCCTCGAATTCTTCACCGTCTTCCTCTTCAGAATTGGTTTCAGAATCAGAGACAACAGCAATCCTTTTCTCATACCCTGTTCCTTTGAATGTATCTAGTAAAGTTTTCATCGAATCTTCTACTTCACTTTCGGAACTTTCGCTATCAAGTTTTTGACGTTTGGCTTTATTTTCATCTAACCATTTTCTTCGATTTTCAATCGCTTCATTTTTACTGTGTCTTTCTTTAATGTAGGAAGCATGTTTAAAACTAAATTTTCCTTTTTTCTTTGTTTTTTTAACTCTTCCTTTATCAGAAAAAGATTTTCTTTTACCTCCACGGCCCATACCTGAATTGTTTAAAAATATTTCATGTTTACATAAAATTGTAGAATATTAAATAATCTTAAATGGGTCATTCTTCGTAAAAGTGTAAAATTGACGTATTTTTTTTACGCAAAATAAAAGAATATAAAAATTAAAATTTAAAGTTTAGATCTAATCTGTCGTTTAGACACGGGTGTCCTCAACCAAAAAGAAGTTTTATGAAAATGCTTGGGAAAAAAGTTTACGGCATCTTATTTTAGAAGTTTCATCGTATCAAAATCCGTTTCAAATAAAATCCTAGCTGATCATTTTCATAGAAAAACACTATTCAACATTTTTTCTATTTTTTGCATTTTATCCATTTCAATCCTGTTGTAACTAAAGCACTCGGGATCATTAATTGAAGTTAGAATTTGTTCAAATCAGACTTTTAACATGCACATTTTGTAAAAAAATGTGTATTTTATAAAATGTCAAGAAATTAGATAAATATGTAAAAGAATTTAAAAAATCTTACAAAAATACAGGCGTAGTATCACTAAAAATTCACGAATTTTTGAACATTTACAGCATTCTTTAGATTTTTTAGATGATGAGGGATTTGAATTATGGTCAGAACAGCCTGGCGAGTCAGTTAATATGGACTTTTTGAATGTTTGGAACCGCTACAAAATCACTCTAATAGATGATCCATCATATCAACATAAGTTAAGAAGTGCAGTATTTAAATATTCTTCATTACATATTTAAATATTACATTGAAGTATTTTAAATTTATTCATTTTTAACATTTTTATTTATTACATAATAATTTGATGAATAACAAAAAGCAATAAAAAAACAATAACAAGCAAAAAAAAAAACACAAAGAAAATGTTTTAGTTACTACAGGATTTGAATGGTTAAAATACAAAAAATAGAAAAAATGTTGAATAGTGTTTTTCTATGAAAATGATCAGCTAGGATTTCATTCGAAACGGATTTTTAAACTATGAAACATATAAAACAAGATGTCGCAAACCTTTTTCCCGGGTATTTTCATAAAACTTTTTTTGGTTGAGGACACCTGTGTAGAGAGCATATTGATCTTACTGTTTCCAAGGCCTTGAGAATGCTTGGTTTCATTAATAGATCTACGTCAAATTTCAAGAATCCCTCAACATACATTTACTTATACAAGACAATAGTTATCCCATTATTAATGTATGCATCTCAAATATGGTCATCGTACACCTGTGTTTCCCAAAATGCCTTGGAAGCAGTAAATCATAGATTCTTGCGACAGTTAGCATTTAGATCCAAAATGCTTATGCATCGTTTTGACCATAATTATTCTCCAATACTAAAGAAATACAAACTTTGGAATATATGAACACTGCATCAATACTCTGATATTACGCTAACTTTCAATAATCTGAATGAAAACATTTTATGTCCTGCGTTATTAAATCTGTTTCCTCACAGATGCTATTTGTATAATTTTAGAAACCTACTAACACTTGCGGAAGATATTAGTGGATCTAACTTACCTTTCTTTTCTCTGATAACTAGATTGAGACATCTTTGGAATGCCTTACTCGCCACTCTTACATAAATTACAGGCTTATTTAAATCTAGTCTTCGCGTCAATATTACTAATTTTAATTTGTATTAATTATTTTTAAGTATAATTGTTATTCCGTCATTCTTTATATATTATTTACACAAATTTGTACCTCTTATATACTATTATTTTGTTTGTAAGGGCCTGAGTGGTCCGTTTAATGAAAATAAATAAATATTCATTGGCTTGCTAATTACGTAAATTAATTAAAAAAAAAAAAAAATACGAAGTAATAATGCAGCAGCAATAATACACGTAAAATATGCAAGTAATTTAATATTTTAATGGAAATTTTATATCAAAATGACGAAATGTTCACTCTTAGCGAATGAGTGACTCATAAAGAGTAAGAATAAACATAGTAACTTAATAATATTTATTTTAGAAAACTCAAAACAGTTAAAATTATTATGGAAAATTATAAATTGATGTTTAGTTATTTTAGCGATGTAAAAAAAAAAAGTTTTGATTATCGCATATTACTGATGATGTGCGTTTAGTACTGAAAGTAGTTAAGAAAATTGATGTTAAGTTCAATAAAAATCCGTTCTATCACTAATAAGAACGGAATTTCCGTAAAGTGACAGGAGAGCTTACATGTCAACGTATTAACCATGTTGACATAAGAACAAAATTTCGGTCAAATGCACTACAGGCGTAAGAGTTTAATCTTTTCTTTATATTTTAAGATATTACTTGCTTTCTTAACATGCTAAATTAGCATCGCAAATATGATAGGAGGCCTACAAGGAATAAACGCACTGGCCTTAGTTCTAACAATATTACTAAATTTGGGTTTAAATTAGTTTTGAAATCAGTAATATTATACACACAATCCATAGTCTAAAAGTAATCGAAATTGTAGAACGATTGTCTGCATCTACATCTAATTTTTTTTATACTAGAAATGGCATGTATTCTGTACTTTTTAAAACATGGGGACACGTTTTACAAAGCCATAACAATTTTCAGGAACGTTATAGTAAAATTTTCACAGCACTATTTATAGTAGTAGTATAATATTTATTAATATCTTAGAAGAGAAGTCCTTAGATATACATTAGACATATAATACAATAGTTTACAATATAAATATAAAACAAAAAATATACATTATAAAAAAGGTAAAATTACAACTATATTTATATATAAACTAAACAAAATAAAATAAACTGGTGATACAAACAAAATATAGTAACATAAGTTTTACAAATCGGAAAAGAGATCATTTACAAGACAAGAACGAAAGACAGCTATACTGTGGGATTCCTTTAATGTAAGAGGAAGGGAATTCCAGAAACGGATAGCTGTTATCCAAAAGGAGTCCGAATAATAATTTGTGCGGCAAAAGGGTAAAATAAAAGAAGAAGAAGATAAACGCAATGATCTACGTAAACCAGACAAATGTACAAATCTAGAACGTAAGTATGAAGGCTGTGAAGTTGCTAAGACTTGGTACATTAGGGTACCCAAAAAATATTTCCGACAGCACTATTTGTTTGTTATAAGTAAAACAGATCATAAATTATCTCTTGTGCAATGTTTACATAAAAGTATAAGGCGAAGAAAAAAAAATGTTTGGAGAATAAATTCCATTATTTGGATAAAATATTAACTGGGGACACAAAATTACACTTTTCTGGAGAATGACCCAAATACGTTGCAAAAACACAAAATTACATTACAAAAAATATATTGAATTAAGTTGTCACAGACTCAATCGACTAAAAATGTTGTATTAATAATTAATTAATTTGTATTGAATAAATAAAAATGTTATTTGATTTATACATACTGTTTTGTAAATAGTAAATATAATATAGTTATTTCCCCAATTTTTTTTAAGTTTCAATTTCAATTCCGAACCGATTTTTTAAATAAACATTGGAAATTAAACGCACGTGTTAGAAAACGAAAATTACTTAACCTAACCTCAACAATCTCGGGTTAGGTTAGAAGTGAGCGACCATTATTGTTCTTTCGATTAATCGAAGTCTCGATAGTGTTTTTGAGGTTATGTTTGTATACATTGACATTTGATGTAGATCAAACTTTTGTAAATAAAGCATTTTCTGAAATGGCTGACGTACGAGATATCCTAGACATCGAAGCTCCGGCAGCTGCGGAAGTTTCGAAAGAATCAATAATCGCCGGTGACAAAAAGTCAAGGAAACGATATGATTACAAAGTACCAAAAAGGCCAGAAGGCATGCACAGGGAAGTATTTGCCCTTTTGTACAAAGATAACAATGATGTACCTCCATTATTTCCTACGGATACTGGAAAAGGTTACAAACAAGCCCGAGCTAAACTTGGCATGCGTAACGTCAGACCTTGGAAGTGGACTCCGTTTACGAACCCTGCGAGAGAAGACGGTGCTGTGTTCCACCATTGGAGGAGGGTAGCCGACGGTGGAAAAGAATACCCTTTTGCCATATTCAACAAGAAAGTTCCGATACCAGTGTACTCCAATGCGGAATACGTTCAACATCTGGTAACTAACGGATGGACGAGAGCAGAAACGGATCATTTGTTCGATCTGTGTCGTCGGTTTGACCTACGATTTATTATTGTGCAAGATAGATGGGATCGTAGTAAGTTTACAGCCAAAACTGTAGAAGAATTGAAGGAACGATACTATCAAGTCTGTGCTGCATTAACGAAAGCAAAATCTCACAGTGAGAAAGTTTATACGTTTGATGCCGATCATGAAAAGCGAAGAAAAGAACAGTTAAAAAAACTGTTTGAACGTACTTCGGAACAAATGGAAGAAGAACAAACTTTATTAACAGAACTAAGAAAAATCGAACAACGTAAGAAAGAACGTGATCGCAAAACTCAAGATTTACAAAAATTAATAACAGCAGCCGACCATCAAGCAGATCCTCGCAAAAACGAACGGAAATCAATGAAAAAGAGCAGCAGTTCCTCCAGAAATCGACCTAGTAAAACAGAATCTCATTCGGCTAAATTCCAAACTGTGGAATCGGCAGGTATAAAATGGCCAGAAATTAAAAACAGTGGAGTGACTTTAAGATCTCAGCGAATCAAGTTGCCGAGTAGTTTAGGTCAGAAAAAGATGAAAGGAATCGAACAAATGCTGAATACTTTGAACTTGGAATTAAATCCTCCACCAACCGAGCAAATTTGTCAACAATTTAACGACTTGCGCAGCGATATCGTTTTGCACTATGAACTTCGAGGAGCGTTAGCGACGTGCGACTATGAATTGCAGTCGTTGAGGCATCAGTACGAAGCTTTGGTACCTGGAAAGACGTTGAACATTCCTGCTGCTCTAATGCCGAAGACTGAAACCGAGACGAAGGCTGATATCATCGATGTGGTCGGTTCACCAACCGCACCGGCTGTTCCTCATTAGACATGTACATATTTTTAAGTTCTACTGTAATACTTAATGTTAATGCTTTAAAATAAATTTTTCAAAATACAGTAGGACCTCTCTTATTCTAATTGTTCCCCCACTATCACACGAAAAGTCAACGAAAAATATTGTCCACGAATCACAAGCTCGCAAGCAAAGTAAGTGGGGGTAAGGGGGAAATTAGAATAAGAGAGGTCGGCGCCATCTTGAAAAACTTTATTAATTAGAATAAGAGAGGTCCTACTGTACGTTTTTGAATTGTATAAAAATGGATTTGGTCGATTCGATTTTCGATTAATCTCCCCACTTTTACTCCGACTCCCCCGAAACGGCAGACAGAACCACTGATATATTATATATATCAGTGGACAGAACACGTGAGAACGGGACGGAGAAACGTGCGCGTAGCAAAAGAAATTTGAGATTCTCGAAGAGTACAGTGTTTTTTTGAAAAAAGTGCATCGATAAATGCAAGAAAATGTCCTGGTTACTCGGTTATCGGAATAAACAAAACTTTGATCAATTTGTACCAGGCGACGATGGCGGCGTCGCCGGAGCCGGCAGCGGAGGAAGCGGCGGAGGCAATAATCAAAATCCTCCTAAGATGAACAGAGCACAAATGGATGCTTACAGATTCGATTCGAGTGCCTTGGAAAGAGCAGCAGCTGCCGCCAAGGTACTCGAAAGATCTGGTAATTAATTTTAATTAAATTGTCGACTAAAATTTTTTCATTATGTAAGGTTACGTAAGTTAAAAAAGTGTGAGGTTAGAAGTGCCCATGCTTTCGGCGCGGCCGCTACGAAACGATGATGCAAGAATTTTCTTTTTTATTTAGAAAAAAATGTATGCTTATGCATTGACAATTTAAAATTATTATTAAATAAACTTTTATGGAGGTTAATTAACTTTTTTATGAGATTCAGACAAGAAAACATTGTTTAAATAAAGTTTTATTACAAAGTTCAGTGTTTTTATGTTGATAAATTCAGGAAATTAATTTTAAAATGTTTACGAAACATGTTCGCTAAGTTTTATGCACTCGATTAATACTGTAAAAGAAGTTAATTTTTCTAATTTGAATTTTTGTTATTGAAACTTATCGCAGAATGGAAGATGTTTTATATAGGGTAGATAGGGGTATAGTCTGGCACTTAAGGGCGAAGTTCCACATTTTTGTATTTTTTTAGTACCTTTGGATGCTACTCGGATAGCTTTCCACAAATAGAAAACATTTCGATTGCAGTAAATGGTGATAAAATTGATTCGATTTATCATTTTCAACCTCCCTGTATGTTGTTTTAATGAAAATATCGACTTCGCAAAAAAGAAGAATTATTTATTTTATTTATTAAAGAATAACTTTTGGAAATTATTGCGACTCAGTTCCACAGGATTTTGAAATAATGATTAATGGTCAAAAATTGAAAAGAGTTTGCTCCACAAAATATCTTGGTTTGACTTATGATTATAATTTAAAATGGAAAGCACATGTTGCTGATAATGTTAAAAGGTCCAAATATTTAGTATAAGTATTCTACAGACTGAAGAAAATCTTATCCAAAAAGCAATTAACACAATTATATTACTGCCTTTTTCACTGCATTGCAGTTTATGGAATAATTGGATGGGGTGGGGTGTTTAAAACTGCTATAGATCAATTGGAAAGATTACAAAAACGAATACTCAAGATAATAGGTATTAGTGATAGAGATCCTTTCAAACCCATAGGAATCAGACAGGTTTTTGTGGTTAATGCGATAGCTTACTAATATAATAGCCTCAAGAACGAATTTCAATAAAATATACGTAATACAAGATTTAAAAGTGTTTCTTTTCCTCGTCATACCACAACAATTGGACAAAGCAGCTACGAATATTTTGCAACCAAGTACTATAATCAGTTACCAAATGAGTTAAAAATTCTTAGTGTTGAGAAAAAAGTGCTAAAAAGAAGGATAAAATAAGAAATCTCGAAATAGAATGAATTATTTCTATATATAGTCTATAATTGTGTTGATTATTATATGTATGTTTTTGATCAGTGAGTAGTTCTCACTATTGTTTTTAGTTTTGTAATTTTTAAGGACCAATCCTATGTACGGACTTTTTTCTGTCCCCTATAGGTCCTATATATACGTATAGGGAATTTTGGCAATAAATATTATTATTATTAAACGAACGATATATGTCCAGAAATACAAAAGTTAAAATAAAGATGGTTTACGAAAAGAGAACAATTGTAAATAAAACTTTTGAACAATAATAATAGATTGATATTAAAATTTTCTTGGTTTTAGGATAGCATATTAGTAGTAAACAACACCCCATATTATTATGAAATATTTTCCTTCTGTAATAAAATACAACGACCTTAAATCATTTCAATTTGGAAAAAGGGCATAAGTCCATGTGACTTGCGCCGTTTTTCCAAAACGATGGTACGAAAATGTTCTTATAGTCATTTAAACTGCAGTAAATGTCTTATAAACATGAAATATTTGTTCTAAAATATTTTTTTCACAAAAACGCAATACTGTACCCAAGTTTTAAGAAAAATCATTGATGTAAAAAAGTGGTTCACTTCACTGAAAGGTTGGAGATTCGGTGGATGAAAATTTAAAAAATACTGATCCGGATTTGATTACTCCTGATATTGAAAAAGAAATAGAAAATATCAGTAATACAACTAAAGCAACTACAACAAAGAATAGAAACAAAATTGAAAGAAAGATTGTTAAAAGAAAGACAAAAAATGAGTACAAAAGAAAAGAAAACTACAAGAGACAACTGCTTCAGCTGGCGAACTCGAAATTAAAAGAAGTTGGCGAACACGTACAAGAACAAAAAACAAGAAATACAATTTTTGACTTAAATGTTAATAAGATTATGTTCATTGCATTATTTATTTATTTATTTGAATTTAAAAACCTTTTGATTTTTGTTTAAATATTTATGTGTTACTATTTTTTTATTTATAAATTGTATAATAAACATAAATTATGTTAAACAATAATATGTTTCTAAATAATGTTATAAGTTTAAGTGAAAAAAATTGTATTTTTATATGCTAGTCTTTACATATAAAATAAAAAAAATGTCTATTTTGTTACAACAATCAAAAGTATTTATTTCATTAATTATGTGTATTTATTGGCTTATTTATATAACCGAAATTTATAAAAATAATAATTGCTACAATTTATTTAGTTATTTATATACATTTATTATTATTTAATGGGCTGTACTTTTTTTATGGACTTATGCACTTTTTAAAAAATCCTGATTTAAATTGTGGACTCGTGTCCTTTTTCAAGTCAAGTTTTTTAATCACAAAATCGAATTTTTTCAATCAATGCCTATTGAAATACAAGTATTTGACTTCCCTACATCTAAAAACACAGTTTTCTCAATTTAAAAAAAAATGGACTTATTCCCTTTTTCCTTACCCCCACAGATATATTATAAGAAGTTCTTAAAAAACATTCGTTAGCTCGTTAATATAGACTTTAAACGAGTGGAATGGATTAATCGATTAAGATTCAATAGAAAATCTATTCTACTCCCTTCGAAGTCTTGTCGTTACAACAAAGAATCCATAGTCAGATCGATTTGTGGTTTCAAAGAAAGAGCAATGGAATCTAAGTTGGTGTTGAAGAGATCAACAAGTGAATAAATTTAATAATTCAGGGCAGAAAACATTCTGTAAATTACTTTATAAACAGTGTGATAATATCGAAATTTTACCAAAATGCTGTAAATTTACCAGAATTTTCACTGGTATTTTAATTTCTACCATTTCACTGTACAATTACATTAAAATTTTTCACAGAGTTTACATGAAATTGATGAATTAATTTTCATCCAAGGTTAGAAATTATCTGATCGACCTTCAATATATTTTCAAATCATTATCTTATTTCTTTACCAATAGATGAAAGGTTGGAACCTTTCATCAAATGTAACTATTTTTAATTTCATTAAAACTGAAGTTTCATTTAATTTTTTCATTATTGGAGCAATCGTATTATTTTTTATATCGTAAATAATAATATTTAGACATAGAATATATAAATAATTTAATGAAATAATAATAATAATAATAATAATTTATTCAGGTAAAAATTTTATACATACATACATGCCCGGATAAATCTGTTAATAAACATACATATAAAACGCAAAAGTAAAAGTACTTGTCCGCGACCTGAAAACTAACAGTAGCTCTATCGAGCCTACATCTAGACTTAAAACTAACTAACTAAAACTAATAGTAAAATTAAAAGTAAATTCGCAATGCACAGATTATCCGGAGTAGTTTGTTAATTTGAAATAAATGATAATAATAAATCATGTATCGAAAAATAATCATGTTTATTGATAACATGAATCCGAAGCGACCTTAACGATGCTGAAATTAATTAACGAGGAATAAAAATATGGGTGAGAGAAGTAGGGGCTAGCTTCAGCTTCATTAAAAAACTATAAAGCACACAGTTTTTCTAAAATAAACGTAAAAATTGAAACAAACTTAAGAATTGTAATATTTATCACAAGGCTATTTTAACACAGCTTGTACTTTTATTACACTGTAAAAAAAGGAAAGAAATTTTAAAATCTGTTGTAAAAATGTGGTGATTTACCAAAGTTTAACATTGTAAATTTCCTACACGAGTTTGGGAATTTCCTATGTAACGTTAGGAATTTCTCAAAGTTTTATAAATGCCATGGGATGAAAGTGGTAAAATTACAATGCTCTCTCTCTACACATTTTTCCAGCATTTTATGTGGATCAACATCGAGCCCATGCTGTACATGATAAATTTACCAACTATCGTAAAACTCCAAAGTTGTACATACGAAACTTTCTAAACATTAATGAAACTTATAATAAATTTGTAAAGTTCATTTCTATTTTTTACGGTATGCGTTACATTTTAATCGATCTATTTCCAACGTACGTAGTAAAATTACATTGACTTTCTTTATAGTGCATGTACATGCAAAGAAATTTGAAGTCAATGCGACAGCATTTTGGGAAGTAGTAGTTACCGCCCAGATTCTGACGAATTTGAAATGACGGTTACAATTCGATTTCGTTAAAAAGAAAATTTTTATAAACAGATCCAATTTGAGTGAACCTTTGAGAATATTTATTCATAATTTCTAGACGATATAGTTATTAATAATTATTTGTAATCATCTATTAACGTTGTTGAAACGGAAAAACTTGGTACTTTTTTCATTCTAAAGCTTCCGTATCGAAAACAGTTAAAAAAAAAAAACAATTAAATAATAAAAATTGTTCTCAACACCGTAATTGATTACAAGTATAAAATTATGTCTATTATATCTTTTTTTTTTCTTGAAACTACAGCTTTTTATATGATAATAATTCCACGTAAGAAATTACATTTACTTTTAAGTTAGCTTCAAGTTTTCAGGTCTCGGACAAGTATGTTACATATTTTTGCAGATTTTGTTACAATGTATTGGCTAAATCCCAACATGTAATACACCTGAATAAATTTATTTATAAATAAATTACAATTCCAATAAATAACAAACTCATTCTTAATATTTATTACAAAATTGACAGCCCATGCCAAAGATGCGTTGGAATTATCGAAAATGCAAGAAACAACACGACTGGCTGAAACGCAAAAAGAATTAAAAAAGTACGAAGCCAGTATCGAACAAATGAAAGGGGAGCAAAAACGAATCGAAGGCGAAGAACGTAGGAAGACCGTTCAAGAAGAGACGAAGCAACATCAAATGCGGGCTCAGTATCAGGATCAGTTATCGAGGAAAAGGTACGAGGAACAGCTGGTACAACAGCAAAGGATGAACGACGAAAGTCTTCGAAGGCAAGAGGAGTCAGTCGCGAAGCAGGAAGCCATGAGAAAAGCAACGATCGAACACGAAATGGAATTGAGGCATAAAAACGAAATGAAAAAGCTCGAGGCTGAGCTGAAAACAAAGGCCAAAATCGACAGAGAAAATCAAGACATAAACTTGGAACAAATCAGGCTGAAAGCATCGGAGAACAGAGTTACAGTTCTAGAATCTATTAAGTATGTGATTTAAATGTATAATTTAAACTCTGTATTAATTTTTTCTTAACATTCTAGGACTGCTGGTTCGGTATTAGGAACTGGAGCGTCTGCTCTCCTCGCAGACTGGGATAAAATTTTAGCTGCCGCAGGAGGACTTTCGCTTCTAGCTCTCGGAGTCTACTCCGCCAAAGGTTCAACCGGCGTAGCAGCCCGATACATTGAAGCCAGATTAGGAAAACCTTCTCTAGTTCGCGAAACCTCTCGCTTCTCAGTTCTAGACACCATTCGGCATCCTATTCAAACAGTAAAGAAAGTACGCGAAAAACATGGAGATGCTCTAGCCGGGGTGGTTTTGGCACCGAAACTCGAAGAGAGGTTACGAGACGTAGCCATCGCAACAAAAAACACGAAACAAAATCGTGGAATGTACAGGAACATCCTGATGCACGGACCACCCGGCACTGGTAAAACCATGTTTGCAAAGAAGTTAGCGCAGCACTCCGGCATGGATTACGCTATCCTAACCGGTGGGGATCTTGCACCATTGGGCAGAGATGGAGTTACCGCCATACACAAAGTCTTCGACTGGGCTGCCACATCCAGGAAGGGACTTCTTCTATTCATCGACGAAGCAGATGCTTTTCTAAGAAAACGATCCAGCGAAAGAATTTCTGAAGATCTTCGTGCTATGCTTAACGCTTTCCTGTATCGTACTGGCGAACAAAGTAGTAAATTCATGCTGGTCTTGGCTTCGAACACACCCGAACAATTCGATTGGGCAGTAAACGACAGGTTAGACGAAATGGTGGAATTTACGCTACCAGGATTGGAAGAAAGGGAGCGACTGGTTCGTTTATACTTCGATAAGTTTGTTCTTCAACCGGCAACGGAAGGGAAACGTAGATTGAAACTGGCACAGTTCGATTATGGTGCGTTGTGCTCCAAAATGGCTGCACTTACCGAGGGAATGTCCGGCAGAGAATTGGCGAAACTTGGTGTCGCATGGCAAGCAGCGGCATACGCATCGGAGGATGGTGTACTTACCGAACAGATGGTTATCGATCGATGCATGGAAGCGGTTGAGCAGCACAAACAAAAGGTATGCTGTTTAACCCTTTTCGTCCCAAAAGTCCAGAATTTGGACACAACTTTCAACGATGTAACTTTTGTTCCAAGCAGCGTTAACAAAAATTGAAATAAGACAAAGTCGATAGATTTGGACCTCCTCTTTCAAATGCCGTGATTAGAATCAGCCGGAAATTACAGAGAAAAAAGTTATGATCATTTTTTCGAAAAAAATACTGGTTTTTTCGACATTTTTTTCCCAATAATTGCGTTTTTTGACATTGAAAAGGGCAGTGCTGATCGTTGCAAAACGTACTAATCGCGTAATTCTTCTCCCGTCGGATTTTTTTCAAAAAACAAAATGGCGGTTTCAAGATGGCGCCTGGAAGTTGTAAGTTTGAATTTTCTCGCACAAATATCGATTATTTGAACGTGTAACGGCTAAAATCTTGGGGAATTGCAATGAAAAAGCAATTATTATCATTTGTGAATACTTAGTCTCATCATGATTTATTCATAACCTCAAATTAGTTAGACACAATGGGTTTATACCGATTATTTGTCTAATTTTTACACAATTTTCGACGTTTCCGTAACATTACTTATGTGTGAAATTAAAAATGACCATATACCCTTACGACCTATTAATTAACGGGTTATAACCTAAAAATTTAGTACAGTTCGACTTTTTTTATTTTTAAAATACTTTTCTTCATTTTTTTTTATTTTAATTTTATTACTTTCATTTTTTTGTATTCAAAACACGTGGAGGCAATGAGGAAATATTCGTTTTTTGTTTTTGTGTTTTGTTTTGTATTTTGTAAATCAATATTGCAGATATTGAAAGTTATGTTGCACTATAAGATGTGGATTGACCTGCGACCTGCAAATTGAGTGAAAATCAGACAAAATATCGGTAGTAACCCAGTGTACACGACTAATTTGAGGTTATGAATGAATTATGATAGGACTAAGTATTCACAAATGATGATAATTACTTTTTCATCGGAGTTATCCGTGATTTGAACCGTTACGCGGTCAAATAATCAATATTTATGGGAGAAAATGTAAAATTACAACTTGGAGACGCCATCTTGAAGCCGCCATTTTGTTTTTTGAAAAAAATCCGACGGGAGAAGAATGGTCTGAGCAAAAAGACGCGATTAGTAAGTTTTGCAACGATCAGCACTGTCCTTTTCAATGTCAAAAACGCAATTATTGGGAAAAAACGTCGAAAAAATCGGTATTTTTTTCGAAAAAATGATCATAACTTTTTTCTCTGAAATTTCCGGCTGATTCTAATCACGGCATTTGAAAGGGGAGGTCCAAATCTATCGATTTTTACTTATTTAAATTTTTTTTAACGCTGTTTGGAACAAAAGTTACATTTTTGAAAGTTGTGTCCAAATTCGGGACTTTTGGGACGAAAAGAGTTAACCCATTAAGTCCCAAAAAGGCAAAATTTGTAGCTTACGTTTTAGCTCAGAAAACTTTGTGAAAAAGTAAGAAAATCTTTTGGGAAATACCCAAACAAATTTTCGGGTATACTCTATACGATAGAATGGTTTAAAAATTTGATTTTCAATTGTTAATTAACAATTTAAAAAAAAAATAAGATTTTTTTCTGACAAATTTTTTATCAATCAAAAATTGTGTGGGAAGAAATTTTTTATTCTTGTCGCAAATATGCACAAAGGTGCAGAAAATATCTAAGCTTTACAATCAGCTTTGGTTTTTTATCGTACGATTTTTTTAAACAAAATGGCGGCCAAAAAACGAAAGCTAAAAAGAAAATTTTTATTTTACTACTGTTTTTGACGTTTTTTCATTGGAATCGTGCAAATTATTCAATTATTTCAGTACAAATATACTTAAAAATAATATTTTTTTTTTAAATAATTATAAAAAGGGTTAAATATGAAAAAAAATGTTTTTAAGGTTTTAAAAAGTCGTATTTAAGTTCTTGCATTACTTTCTGTTGAAATAATAACGAGAAACCGTAAAAAAACGACTTTTTAAAACCTTAAAAACATTATACTTCATATTTAACCATTTTTATAGTTATTTTTTAAAAAAATATTATTTTAAGTATATTTTTATTGAAATAATTGAATAATTTGCAGAATTCCAATGAAAAAACGTAAAAAAAAAGTAGTAAAATGAACGTTTGATTTTTTAGCTTTCGTTATTTGGCCGCCATTTTGTTTAAAAAAATCTTACGATAAAAAACCAAAGATGGTTGTAAAGCTTAGATATTTTGTGCACCTTTGTGCATATTTGCGACAAAAATAAAAAATTCCTTCCCACTCAAATTTTTTATTGATAAAAAATTTTTTAGAAAAAAATCGTATTTTTTTTTTTAAATTGTTAATTAACAATTGAAAATCAAATTTTTGAAATTTTTAAACCATTCTATCGTATAGAGCATACCCGAAAATATTGGGGTTGGGTATTTCCCAAAAGATTTTCCTACTTTTTCACAAAGTTTTCTGAGCTAAAACGTAAGCTACAAATTTTTTATAGAAAAAAATTTTCTAAGAATAAATACGTTTTAGAATGAATCAAAAAATCCTCTCGAATTTTCTCAGAATGTATTGTTACAATTTTTTATTTTTCAAAAATTCGAAAAATCGAAATTTAAAAAAAAATCATTTAAAAAGTCTGAAAAAATTTGAGAGTATTCTCTGACCAATTCTGACATTTTTGTTCTAAGGAAATTTTTTCTAAAGTCTACAGTTTTCAGGAAAAAAAATTATTAAATTTTTCTAGATTTCAAGACTAGTAATTTTTTTTCTTGAAAACTGTAGACTTTAGAAAAAATTTCCTTAGAACAAAAATTACTAGTCTTGAAATCTAAAAAAATAATTTTTTTTCTTCAAAATTGTAGACTTTAGAAAAAATTTCCTTAGAACAAAAATGTCAGAATTCGTCAGAGAATACTCTCAAATTTGTTCAGATTTTTTAAATAATTTTTTTTTAAATTTCGATTTTTCTAATTTTTGAAAAATAAAAAATTGTCACAATACATTCTGAAAAAAGTCGAGAGGATTTTTTGGCATATTATAAAACGTATTTATTCTTAGAAAATTTTTTATTTTTCAAAAATTCGAAAAATAGAAATTTTTAAAAAAGTCGTCCAAAAAATCTGAACAAATTTGAGAGTATTCTTTGACCAATTCGAAGACATTTTTGTTCTAAGGAAATTTTTTTCTAAAGTCTACAGTTTTCAAGAAAAAAAATTATTAAATTTTTCTTAGATTTCAAGACTAGTAATTTTTTTCTTTTCAGAAAAAAATCTTATTTTTATTTTTTAAATTGGTAATTAACAATTGAAAATCAAATTTTTGAAATTTTTCAAGTTTTCTGAGCTAAAATTTTGCCTTTTTGGGACTTAATGGGTTAAATAAATAAATAAATAGATTTGTAAATTAATGTTTATTCGATGGCAGGTACAATGGCAGAGCGAACAGGAACGGCAGGAGTCGAAATCCATCTACGTCAACAGAAACAGACCGGCCATTGGTCCAGCGCCAATTGTCGAAGAGCACGAACAGTCGAGTATGGCCACCGCTTGAAGCAGAACCATTGACGATTAGATATCGACTAATAGAACTGAATGTCGCAATCGTTCTGATTGCGACAAAACGATTCTTGACTGGAACAATCGACGAAATGGGCAAGAATTTTTTACAGAACGAAGAATGACCCATTGTTATTTGTCGAATGGAACACAAGAAATATATAAACGATTTATTCCAAAACGGTTATCCTTTTATTTTATGTCATCGATCATGTTTAACCCATTAACACCTGAAATGACAATTTTTATATTTCATTTTCAATCAAGTATTTCGTATCAAAATCGAAGTTAACAAAAATTGAGAGGTACATATCCTACTGTTTTTGAGGTCGCTCTTCAAGATTCCGAGGTCAAAATTGAGTTTCAGCCAGGATTTCCAATATGGCGCCGAATTTTTTAAAAAATTCCAAAAAATTGGGAATTATTTATTCCTATCAATTTTTCTCGAGCTATTAGAATATTGGGATTCTATTGAAACTCTGAACAAAGGTGAACAAATACTTCAATTTTAAGGAAAAATTTTACTTTTTTACCCCACGTCATTGTAACGACCTCAAAATGGCGTCAACAAAAGAAAATTTCTGAACGTTCTAACTCAAAAACTACGTGCTGTCATAAAAAAATGCTAAGAATGAAAAGTTCTTAGAATTAATCGAAAAATATTGTGGAATTTTTTCAGATTTTTGTGATGACATTTTGAGAAATTTTTTTTCAAAATCATAATTTATTTATGAAAAATTCTGAAAAAAATTTGGTGTATTCACTTATGAATTCTACGAGTTTTTTGTTTTTTGCAATTTTTTCCAAAAGTTTTCCAGTTTTTGGGCGGGAAAAAAACTATAATATTTGAATTTTTTTCAGAATTTTTCATAAATAAATTATAATTTTGAAAAAAATTTGGTGTATTCACTTATGAATTCTACGAGTTTTTTGTTCTTTGCAATTTTTTCCAAAAGTTGACAGTTTTTTGGGGGAAAAATATTTGAAATTCATTTCCTCGAAAACTATCAACTTTTCGAAAAAATTGCAAAGAACAAATAACTCTTAGAATTCATCAGAGAATACACTAAATTTTTTTCAGAATTTTTTGTAAATAAATTACAATTTTGAAAAAAATTGTCTCAAAATGTCATCAAAAAATTTTGAAAAAATTCCACAATATCGCTTGATGAATTTTAAGAACTTTTCATTCTGGGCATTTTTTTTAAAAAGTTAGTAGTTTTTGAGTTAGAGCGTCCAGAAATTTCTCAAAGAAATTTTCATTATTGACGCCATTTTGAGATGGTTAGAATGATGTAGGGAATAAAAGTAAAATTTTTTATTAAAATTGAAGTATTTTATGCACCATTATGCAAGGTTTCAATAAAATTCCAATATTCTAATAGCTCGAAAAAAATTCCCAATTTTTTGGAATTTTTTAAAAAATTTGGCGCCATATTGGAATTTCTGATGGCTGAAACTCAATTTTGACCTCGGAATCTTGAAGAGCATATTATGATTTCGATACGAAATACTTGATTGAAAATGAAGTATAAAAATTCTCATTTCAGGCGTTAACGGGTTAAATCGAACTTATTTTAATTCCCTCGTAAAATAACAAGACTTAACGAACAATGCATTTATTTAATTTTAATCATCCCAGACACATAAAAAGGCTGTCCGCATTAAAAAATCGCAACAAGCGGACGGAGAGTGTCGCATTTGCAAAAGAATGATCGAAATACTACAACTATTTTGTCCTCTGCAACCGTAACCTCATTGTTTCGACGCGACCGTACAATTGTAAAGATTGAACAGTAGCGGCGCGACAGGGGTAATTTTGTTCGACACGTATCACAAAATATTTTCTAAGGCGCGGGTTAGTTTTCAGCAACGGTTAATACGCACAGCCACGATCGAGTGATGAAACTTGAGTCACCACCGCTGCAAAAATTCATCGACCTGTTGCATATGTACAAATAAATGATGATTCGCTTAGCTATTCGAGCACTTTTCTATCGCCTAATTAGAATCGTTCGCTTTAAGATTCGTTGAAATAAATTTCTTCAGTCTATTACTAAAAGTTATTTCGAGAGGACACCGGGTCCACATCGGTGTAACGTTCAGTCCCTGGCTCGAAGGCCCCATATACTGGTTCTTCGCACGCCGACGGTAGGTCTTGCCACCGAACTGTAAACGAACTTATTGATCTCGACACCTTCGCATTTTGTCTGTACTGTCTTTAAAGCCTCCTCCGTCATGAGGCCAAATACGTCGAGGTACCTCAAACGCGTCATTAGCGCCAATCTTATATAAACCGAAGTCGGAATGTTGTAACAACGACTCAACGACAAATGTTCCAAGTCGGTGAGAGTCATCAAACTGTGGGCGGTATTTATAGTGATCATCGTACAGTCGCTGAGATCCAGCTCTACGAGGCGAGTGCAACGCTGGAGTAAGTCTTTTGTGTCTGAAAAATAATAATTTTATTAATTGTTGAACTTTTAGAAAATTTACTACTATTTAGTTAAATTTACTTACTATCATCGGTCAATGTTTTTCGACAACCAGCAATGTTTAATCGACTGATCGTGGAAGGAACAGTTTTACAAAAGAAAGCTACGGATTCTGCGTCGAGTATACACCAACTGAGATTAAGTGAATTCAATCTGAAAGAAAGTTAAAAAATGTTGAATTTCGTTTTCATGCTAAACGGCCGTAATTTTGTCATATTTTTTAAGTGAATACTTATTTGTGTAATGATAAGCAAAAAAATTTCAAAACCATATTTTCTAACTTGTTTTTATCCGTACTTTTTAAATATGCTATTAGTTTTGTTCTATGACATTTGATTTTTTCAAAATGGCGACTAATTTACAAAAAAAAAACGTGATTTTGAAAATTTTTGATTTGTTTAACCCTTTAACGTCCAGAATGCAAGTTTTTCATGTGCAACTTCCACTGCATAGTACAAACTAAAAATAATACACAGATTGTTCGGAATGTACCTAATTTACTATTTTCGAGGGTGCTCTTTCGAATGGTGACTTCAAAATTTGAAAAAATTGAGTATTTACCTTTAATTTTGGCAAAAATATGTGAAAAAAACACATTTTTTGAGGTCATTTTTTTTTTAAATTTCATTTTTCACGTCGATACCGCTATTTCTTTGACCGGAAAAGTGCATAAACTGTTTGAACTTAAAGGATATGCTGGAAGGCATTTTTTATTTCACCTTGAAATATCCAAAATGGCGGCTTATTCCAAGAAATTTTTTAAAAATTTTGGCAGTATGGAAATGTAGCATTTTAAACAAATTTTCAGCTACATTATCTATCTTATAAGATGTTTTTTGGTATGTCAATCACGAATCTGAAGTAAAAATTACGAAATTCAAAATGGCGGCTCCAAGATGGCCGACCAAAATGCGAAAAATTACCCAAACTTTACGAAACTGGGTTCTCGGGGGTTTTCGGGGTCGCTGATTACAAATCTGGAATCAGATTTTGAAAATTCAAAATGGCGGCTCCAAGATGAACGACATAAATGTAAAAATAGACAGTTCAGCTGAAAATTTGTTTAAAATGCTACATTTCCATACTGCCAAAATTTTTAAAAAATTTCTTGGAATAAGCCGCCATTTTGGATATTTCAAGGTGAAATAAAAAATGCCTACCAGCATATCCTTTAAGTTCAAACAGTTTATGACTTGAAAAATTAAATTTAAAAAAAAATGACCTCAAAAAATGTGTTTTTTTCACATATTTTTGCCAAACTCAAAGGTGAATACTCAATTTTTTCAAATTTTGAAGTCACCATTCGAAAGAGCACCCTCGAAAATAGTAAATTAGGTACATTCCGAACAATCTGTGTATTATTTTCAGTTTGTTCTATGCGGTGGAAGTTGCACATGAAAAACTTGCATTCTGGACGTTAAAGGGTTAATGTATTGGCTATTAATGTTCCCGTTTCCAGACCGGCCCAAGTGTCTAGATCCTGTGGAATAATCAGCATAACTAAAATTTAAGCGACGTAGAATGTTCAAATTCAAAATGGCCGATCCAATATGGCGGCCATTTTTAATGTTTTTTTTTCTTTTTTTGTATATTTTTAGTCCCTGACGCTTACTTTTTTAATAGTTTTGTTATATTTATCTCCGTCTGATACCGATTATGCTAGAAAATAGCAATACAAGATGATATGAAATTCAAAATGGCTAAAAATATAGATTTATTACGTATATCTAAGTTTGATTTCGATTATGCAAGAAAATAACAATATAAGATGATGTGGAATTAAAAATAGTGGAAAATATTCTATTTTCTTTCATAATCGATATCAAACTGAGATAAATATAATAAATCTATTGAAAAAGTAAATATCATGGACTAAAAACATAAAATGAAAAAAAAAGTAAAAAATGTGTGTAAAAGTCGCCATATTGGATCGGCCATTTTGAATTTTGACATCCTGGGTTGCCTACATTTTAGTTGTGGCTATTATTCTACAGGATCCACAAGCTTGTACCGATCTGTCAACGGGAACATTATTAGCTAATACATCAAACAAATAAAAAAATATAAAAAATCACGTTTTTTTTTGTAAATTAGCCGCCATTTTGTAAAAATCAATCGTCATAGAACGAAACTAATAACAGATTTGAAAAGTACGAACAAAAGTACGTCAGAAAATGTGTTTGCTTATTATTACACAGCTAAATATTCACTTGAAAATCACAAAATAATTTTGGACTTTTGAACTTCAACGCTTATTTTCAATATGAAATAAATTTCGAAAAAAATAAAAACTACCAGATTCTACCATTTTCAAGGCCGCTCTTTCGAATGGTGGTAAGAAAATTTAAAAAAAATGAAATTTATATATTTTGACATATGTAGTAGAAAAAACCAATTTTTTAGGACACATTTTTTTACAAAAATCGAGTTTTCGATACAATATCTTATTTTGAGTGAGCTAAAATATATTGCAAGGGTACACTCGATAGTTGTAATTAAAATATACACTGGTGAATATTTGAAATTTGTTATGTCAGATTCAAAATGGCCACTGCATTTACAAATTCCTTTTCAAAATTTAATTATTTTTTTTCTTGAAAACTATGGACTTTAGAGAACATTTTATAAGAACAATTATGTTCTAATAAGTCGAAAAATACTCTCGAATTTTTTCAGAATGTATCGTCAACATTTTTTATTTAAAAAAAAATTCGAAAAATAGAAATTTTGAAAAAAGTAATTTCAAATTAATAAAGAGTATTTTTTAACCAATTCTAAGGTGTTTTCGTTCTTTGGATATTTGTGTCAAAGTCTATAGTTTTCAAAAAAAAAAAGATTATTAAACTTTTATGGATTTCAAGACTAATAATTAATTTTCTTGGAATTTTGAAAAATTTCCTTAAAGCAAAAAGTCTTAGAAATGGTTAGAGAATACTATTTTTTCAGATTTTGTAAATAACTTTTTTCAAAATTTAGATTTTTCGAATTATTTTGAATTATTCAGCTTTTTTAAATAACTTTTTAAAAACTTAGATTTTTCAAATTATTTAGATTTCAGATTTTTTGAATAACTTTTTTCAAAATTTAGATTTTTCGAATTATTTCAGATTTTTTAAATAACTTTTTTCAAAATTTAGATTTTTCGAATTATTTCAGATTTTTTAAATAACTTTTTTCAAAATTTAGATTTTTCGAATTATTTCGAATTATTCAGATTTTTTAAATAACTTTTTCAAAATTTAGATTTTTCAAATTATTTCGAATTATTTCAGATTTTTTGAATAACTTTTTTCAAAATTTAGATTTTTCGAATTATTTCAGATTTTTTAAATAACTTTTTTCAAAATTTAGATTTTTCGAATTATTTCAAATTATTCAGATTTTTTAAATAACTTTTTTCAAAATTTAGATTTTTCGAATTATTTTGAATTATTTCGAATTATTCAGATTTTTTAAATAACTTTTTCAAAATTTAGATTTTTCAAAATTTAGATTTTTCAAATTATTTCGAATTATTTCAGATTTTTTAAATAACTTTTCAAAATTTAGATTTTTCGAATTATTTCAAATTATTCAGATTTTTTAAATAACTTTTTCAAAATTTAGTTTTTTCAAATTATTTCGAATTATTTCAGATTTTTTGAATAACTTTTTCAAAATTTAGATTTTTCGAATTATTTCAGATTTTTTGAATAACTTTTTCAAAATTTAGATTTTTCGAATTATTTCAGATTTTTTAAATAAATTTTTTCAAAATTTAGATTTTCCGAATTATTTCAGATTTTTTAAAGAACTTTTTTCAAAATTTAGATTTTTCGAATTTTTTCGATAAATCTGAAAAAATAGTATTCTTTAACAATTTCTAAGACCTTTTGCTTTAAGGAAATTTTTTCTAAACTCTATAGTTTCCAAGAAAATTAATTATTAGTCTTGAAATCCATAAAAGTTTAATAATCTTTTTTTTTTTGAAAATTATAGACTTTGACACAAATATCCAAAGAACGAAAACACCTAAGAATTGGTTAAAAAATACTCTTTATTAATATTAAATGACTTTTTTCAAAATTTCGATTTTTCGAATTTTTTAAAAATAAAAAATGTTGACAATACATTCTGAATATTCTTCGACTTATTCTAGAACATAATTGTACTTATAAAATTTTCTCTAAAGTCTACAGTTTTCAACAAAAAAAAATAATTAAATTTTGAAAAGAAATTTGTAAATGCAGTGGCCATTTTGAATTTTATGTTGAAAATTTCAAATATATACCAGTATATCTTTTCAGTACAACTATAGAAATGTTTCCTAAAAAATCATGTTTTTCTACAATATATGCCAAAATCAGACATAAATTTCAATTTTAAAAAAATGTTCTTACTACCATTCGAAAGAGCGACCTTGAAAATGGTAGAATCTGATAGTTTTTATTTTTTTCGAAATTTATTTGATATTGAAAATAAGTGTTGAAGTTGCAGTAAACATTTGGACATTAATGAGTTAAGTGGTTTTGTAAAATACGTACTTTTGTAGATTAATGATGTTTTTGATGCAGTCAACGTTCATTCCTTCGCACATAGTAAGATTTAAGACTTCTAGATCGGAATTATTACCGATCGCTATGCAACATTCTTCGTTCAATGTACACTTCTCTAAAGACAACTTTTTGAGATATTTACATTTGGAGAGTAAATCAGCCAAGTCTTCGGGAGTTACCACCGCCATCGACAGATCCAAGTACTGAAGTTTACTAATATAGTTTTCAGCGAGTGAATCGGATGGAACGAAAGCAGGATGAGCTATTTCTGCCTGAGCTAGTCGTAAAATTTGTACACCTCGTGGCAGAATATGACCGAGAGTTCCTTCGTTTAAGACTTTGTTGCCAAGATCTAACCTAGTCCATAAGGCTTCATCCCGAGCTATTTGACACCATCGTTTACATACTAACATCGAACGTACCTGAAATTGAAAAGTATTAAGAAAAAAAGTTAATTTATTTTTTTTTTTACTTGAACTAAAGTTAATTTGCATTGAAATAAATTACCAAGCATTTCTTGGGAAGCCACTTTAAAATCATTAATATCATTTCATCCGAGAGTTTGTTAAATTTATCTTCGCCGACAACAGACGGTCGCTTCTTTCTTCTGAATAAATAAAATGAATCGTGCGAATCTTTCGCTAACGCATCATTCGTGCTACATTTGCCGAAACTTTGTTTAGGTTCATTGAAGTTTTCAGGTTCTGCTCGAGAAACGTAACCAGATTCATTGTCTATTGCAGAGAAATTACTTGGGTATTCCGTTTCGAAAGATGCTAATCTGTAATAAGAAACAAAGTTATATCTTTTCATTATTTCTTTAGTTATTTTAAGTTTTACCTGTCGGAATTATCCGAGACTGTCTGGGAAGTTTTGAATTTTTCAATTTCATCGTACATAATACTTTCTATGTTTCTGTTGCCTTCGAAGTTTGTTGGAGATATTGTACATTCTTGGGTTTGTAAAGATTTAAGACTTTCTCGGCTACCTTCTTCGTCTGCTAGCATGCTAACGCCCATATCTTCCAGGATTTCTGGTTCGACTAAACTTGTATTGCCGGAAATGGACCATTGCTCGGTGTCTTTCGAAGGGCCATTCAAATTATTGTTACATCCGTCATCCATTCGCATCCTTTTGCTGTTTTTATAAATTTTAAAAGCGTATTAATATTTGTTTTGGCTAAAAGAAAATATCAGGACTCCCAGTGCCTCGTCCCCTTAAAAAAAAGGAACTAAAAAAGGAACTTGAGGTAGAAAAATGAACTAAATAAGGACTAAAAATAGTTTTGATTTCAACTTTTTAATTGTAAGCCTGATACAATTATTACATTACAATTTATAATAAAATTTTGTTCGTTTGTTATCACAAGGGGCACAAAATCAGCTATATCAAACAAACGTTCAAAAATACACCAGAAGTTATTTCTTTAGTGATTTTTGAGGAGGAATTCAATGGTAATAAAATAAAAATCAGTAACAAATTTTTTTACCAAAAAAGAAAAAATTTTTTTTTCGAATAAAATGGAATTTTTTAAAATCCATACGTAATTATTTAGAAAATATGTTTTTCTGTTTTCCAATTGTTTTTTTTTTTAATTTTTAAAATAGATTAACAAATTTAAATAGCCTTTATTCGGAAAAAAACAAATTTTTTCACGCTACAACGTTTAATTTTGATATTTTTGGATCTTCAGATTTGGCTGCAAATTTTGTACACGGGTTCTCTACCCAAAAAATTGAACTCTCAATTTTTTTTTAATTTTCCACCTGTTTTTTTTTTTTTTAATTTTTTCGTCGTTTTTAATTTAAACATTCAAAGCAAATTTGGTGAATAAAAACATATTTTCTAACTAATTATGGATGGATTTTAAAAAATGTTATTTTTTCGACGAACAAAAAATCTTTTTTATCAAACATTTTTATAAAATTATTATATTACCATTAAATTCGTCGTAAAAAAAAAAAACATATTTTTCGTATTTTTCGAAAGATTGTTTGTTATAGTTTCTTAAAGTTTCAATAACTTTAATTTCCCTAAGATGCTTTGCAACTTTTTCATAAGGGGTCTATACAAGGAACCTATATTTATAAAATCATAAATATGGAAAATTGTTTTGTTTATTTTCAATTTTTTATTATTACATAATAAAAGTAATCGTTTTTCAAAACATTTTGACAAAGTTTTTAAATTAAATAGAGAAAAAAAATAATCATATAATTTTTGTTGCGTACTGCATACTGTATTTGTATATTATAAAATAATTTATAGATGAAAAACAATATGGATATCATTTTGAATGGCTTCATACTATTTTTTAGTTTCTCCAAAGTTAAAACGTAAGTAATATTGTCATATTTGAAAAACGAATTACTTTTCTTAATCAAACATTTATTCATACGCAGAAAACAAGACGCAGAAGGACAATTTAAATTTGAAAGGTTAAAAAAAGGATGTAAAAGGGACTTTTGACAAAAAAAGGAAATAAAAGGGACTAAAGTCGAAAAAAGAGACTAATTTCCTAAAAAGTGACTGAGTGGGAGCCCTGAAATATTAACGCACATATTGAAATATAAATATATTTAATTATCATTTAGAATATGACAAATTTAAAAAATTTTATTACGATTTTGTAATAATATTTTGTGTTCTATTTTATAAGTCACAGGTAAAGATACTTATTTCGAAAAACAAAATTATATTCATGACGATTCAACATATATTTGTTGGTAGTTTAATTAATATTTGAATTAAAACAAGACTTCATAAAATAAATTGATTACGATTGCTATAAAACATCAATACATGATTAGCGAGTGTTTTCTTAGCTTTTTATCAATGATTGCAGCTTTTGTGTGCGTAAAACATGTTAAATGTCATATTACCAACACCTTATGCCTATTTATTTATTTATTTATTAGAATCAACGGCATTAGAAGTGCCTTTACACAAAATATAACAAAAACATAATGAGGCACTATATAATTTGAGTAGCAATAAATGATATAAACTAAAAATAATAATATAAACTTAAAGTGCAATAACGAATATCTCAATTAATTAAGAAAAAGTTTTAGTGAGCCTGAGTGCATACACGGAAAAACCTTTGGGAGCGCTGCTCACCCAAACCGGGCGGGCAGCCCTCCCGCAGCACTTTTAATTTTTCAAATGATGATTAAAAATATAAGGGCGTAAAGATAAATTTTTTTTTGAATAGATATCACTTCATACTATTATTAAGAAAGTTTATGGGATATTTTTAGACTATCAAATTACTTATATAGTTTATAAAGATCGTTAAAAGCGTAAAAACCGGCACTTTTCCCATTTTAACGCTTCCGTATCAAAAACAGAGCAAAAAAGAGTAAAATTGGACTAAAGCTTTTCTGTAGAGCGTGAAATTTCCTACAAAAAAGTCACCGGCAGCGATAGTGTAACATTAATAGTTTGGCCAGAAAGAAAACATGAATTTAAACAGAATATTCCGAATATTTTACATTGGGTATCGATCAAACTGCAAGTTGAAGTTCCAGTGTTATTTCTGGCTAAACTATTAATATTAGACTAGGGCTGCCACTGACTTTTTTGTAGGAAATTTCACGCTCTACAGAAAAGCTTAGTGCAATTTTACTCTATTTTGCTCTGTTTTTGATACGTAAGCGTTAAAATGGAAAAAGTGCTGATTTTTACGCGTTTAACGATCTTTATAAACCATATAAGTAATTTGATGGTCTAAAAATAGAGCATGAACTTTCTTAATGATTGTATGAATCCATATTTATTCAGAAAAAGATTTATTTTTACGCTCTTATATTTTTAATCATCATTTGAAAAGTTAAAAGTGCCGCGGGAGCGCTACCCGCCCGGTTTGGGTGAGCAGCGCTCCCAAAAGTTTTTCCGTGTAGGATTTAAAATTTGTCAGTCTCCCCGAAGTAATCGATTGTGGTAATAAATTCCATGCCCGCTTTAGCCTTGGTACAGATTAATCGAATAGTACAAAGCTGATGCGAGATTGACCGCTGTATAAATAAAACCGAAACTTCCTCCCTATGAATCAACCCTTTAAGAATTTTATAGGCTAATGAAATATCGTAGTATGAATGTAGGGACTTTACCGATTGAAGATCAAAAGACTTAGCTCTGTCATCGTAAGCGTGGTGAAATGGGTGCATCGCATTCCCAGCCTTTCGAGATAAATATCTTACAAACTTATGTTGTATCGATTCAAGATCAGAAATATCAGTAGCAACAAATGGTGTCCATATAGACAAGCAATATAATAAATGAAGCAGAATTAATGTGCGATAAAGATATATGATCGTATGAATATTATGAAAGTTCTTGGTAGTTCTGAAGAAGAAAATGTTTGAAATATTGAACAGATTTAATAATTGTTAAAAGTTCTTTACGAGTAACATAATAATTTCTTTCTGCCCTATTTAAAACTGAATTATAATAAGCGATAACTTTTTCAGAAGAATTTTGTGAAATATCACTATTATAAACTAGAAAGAACAGCACCTATACCAAAATTGGAAGCATCTGTATCTAAAATAAAACATTTATCAAATCTTGGAAACTGAATAAAAGAAGATGAACTTAATGCTTTTTTTAGTCAATCGAAACTTAATTGAGCTGAATCAATCTATAAAAATGGTGTCTTTCCTCCTGTTAGAAAATGAAGAAGTCTAGCAAAATCTTTAATAAATTTTCTAGAATAAGAATAAAAACCTACGAAAGAACAAAGACTTTTTTTATTACAAGGAATTGGCCAATTAAAAATAGCCGAAACTTTTTTTTGATCTGCTCGAATACCTTGATCTAAAATCAAATGGCAAATAAACAAATTCATTTTGTGAAAAACATTTGTTTAGATTAAGTTTTAAATTAGTGTCAGAAAGTCTAAAAAACATGAGATTTTTAAGATGTTTTTCCAAAGTTTCACTAAAGATAATGTCATCAAGATAAACTAAGCATATTTTCCTATTAAATCTTTGAATACTAAATTCATTAGACAAGTGAAAATAGTTGGAGCATTGCAAAGACCAAATGGAAGAATCTTACACTGCCAAAGCAAAAAGTTGATTTCTGTCTGTCCGAGATTCCTAACGTCTATATTTAATATTTATTTATTCAGGAATAATATTTGTACATAGCGTCTATACAATAAAATGAATCGACTCTGCGAGTCGCTATGTAAACTAACTTATAAACTAAAATAAATTTCAGAATAACCGAAATAAAATAAAATAAATGCAAAGAATATAGAACATATCAAGTGGTTAACATTTGTTAGAATTATTTTTCCCATATCTAGGTCCTGCCTATCGATTGCATGTAGCCAAGCTTTAATTTTATTTTTAAGTTGAATTGGTGCAATTTCCGAGATGTCCAGTCTACTTATATTTAAACATTTACAACCTGCGTATTTATATAATCTCTTAAGAATTGAGGGGATGCGGCGAATAACGTAATAACTCGAAAAATGACGTTTTGAGAAAAACACAAAAAACGTAGAAAAGTACTTTATAAATATTATATCGCAAAACTATTTGGCTGATAGGTAGATAATGATATTATAGATTAAATCATTGTAGAATAATACAAAAAAATTATACACAAACCACTAAAAAACTGAATCGTAAATTTCGAGTTATTACGTTTTTCATATTATTGAAACAAATTTTATATATTGCACTTAGTTTATGGACGGGAAAATAAATTCTACATAATTATTCGGATTTTTAATGACAAATAAAATTTGTATTTATCACTTTTTTTTAACAAAATGATTATTTTTTAATATTTTTTTGTGAAATCTTATTTTTTTTAAAATTTTTTCGACAACGCACGATCGTTTTTATCCGCAGAATCATTCACTTCTTGCAATATGTTTTCATACCATAGACGCGATTCATTACTTATGTATTTCCAAACTCTAAATTTTTCATCTATTATTTTATGGTTTAAAAATGAAACCTTTACTTCTCCATCTGAAGTATAGAATAAACGATTGTAAGATTGAATTTTGAAAGTATTACCCTTTTGGTGTGGTTTAGAAAAGGCGTGCTGTATAAATTCCGAAAACCAGTCTTTTATGATTTCTGAACCACTGATCACTGAAGTTTTTAATTACATGCATATTTTTCAATTACAAAATTTTGAATAACGGAATAATTCGAATTATACCGTTTTAAAGTATATTGGAACAATTCGACTTATTCCGTTTTTCTGATTATCGCATTCAGTTTTGTGTTAAAAAAATTCATTTACACTCAAATAATTATAACAAAATATGCAACTACAAGTGCATATTTCATTAATGCAATAATATAAAAAACGCAATAATTCGACTTATTACGTTATTCGCCGCAGCCCCTCAATTGTGGTCTTACATTGTGGTATACAGGGTGATCGGCCAACCATTACCCAGCGGCCAACTCTAAATTCTACAGATAATTCTGAACAACTTTTTCCTCTGAAAAAATTTCCAGGAAGGTAGAGTTTTTAAGTTATTCAACACTAAACTTTAGGTGAAAAAATCACATTTTTTTATATATCTTGACTCTGTTTGAAGGTATCTTAACGAACCGAAGCTCATTTTAAAGATATTTTAAAGCTCTATAAATTGTCTCTATTGGTTTTTGACCTACAATGAATATCTCTCTTGTTATAGCCATAAAAACGGGGTAAATGCCGATTTTTCAGGTTTTTCGCGTCTAACTCGTTTCGACACATAGTTACCGAAATATCACACAGGAAAAAGTTGTAGGCCTTGAAAAAACAAACATTTTTTGTCCTCTAATACGATGCGATTAAATTAAAACTGAACCCTACAAGAGCCTCGTAAAGTCGACAAAATACAGTACGACAAATAAATCGATATTAATAACAAAATGTTATGAAAACGAGTGCAAATAGGGTTCAGTTTTAATTTAATCGCATCGTATTAGAGGACAAAAAATGTTTGTGTTTTCAAGGCCTACAACTTTTTCTAGTGTGATATTTCGATAGCTATGTGTCCAAACGAGTTAGACGTGAAAAACCGGCATTTACCCCCGTTTTTATGGCTATAACAAGAGAAATATTCATTGTAGGTCAAAAACCAACAGAGGCAAACTTGAAAATATCTTTAAAATGAGCTTCGGTTCGCTAAGATATCTTCATACAGAGCCGAGATATTTAAAAAAAAGTGATTTTTCCCCCTAAATTTTAGTGTTGAATAACTTAAAAACTCTACCTTCCCGGAAATCTTTTCAGAGGAAAAAGTTGCTCAGAATTATCTGTACAATCTACAGTTAGCCGCTGGGTAATGGTTGGCTGATCACCCTGTAGACAGCTCTTTTTTTACTATGCTTCTAGTATACTTTGCATGTTGGATAACATGGTAGTTTTTTGTAGAATGTAAATAACTAGTTGCAGTTAGGAAATACATTTTTCTTAGGTCTAGCAAATTGGAGATTTTGTACAGTTGCTTTGTTGGAAATAATCAGCTTTTGTTAAACATAACTTTAATACAGTAGGACCTCTCTTATTCTAATTGCCTTTTTTATTCCAATTGTTCAGTCTCTCTTATTCTAATCGTTCCCCCACTATCACACTAAAAGTAAATGAAAAATATTGTCCACGAATCACAAGCTCGCAAGCAAAGTAAGTGGGGGTAATGGGAAAATTAGAATAAGAGAGGTCGGCGCCATCTTGAAAAACTTTACTAATTAGAATAAGAGAGGTCCTACTGTAGTTGTACATCGAAGACACATTTTGTTACTCAATTTTACTTAAAAGTCAGATGATCGGTTAAACCAAGAAATAAATTCATAATTTATTATATTATTACAAACAATTCAGAAGAAATTAATTTTGCATCAAATTATAAATACGTTTATTATTATTTTTAATTATTGACTGAAACGTACAAAACAATAATTAGTTTTTATTTCAGTATAATTATACTTAACATTAAAAACATACAATAGTATTTAAGAAAAGTATTTTTGATAAAATTGTACTTCTTACATATTTATTTTATTACATCGTAAGACGATTCTATTAACAAAAAAAAATAAACAAATTCGTCAGTATATAATTAATTCCAAAAAATTAATTAGTACAAATTTACTGGAATTTTCCGTCTAAGATGTATTAAATGTGATCTGTTAAACATTTCAAAAGATAACAATGTAATTAAGATAATATATAAATAAACATTTTATGTTAGAATTCTATAATTTACTCCAAAAATTTTGGAACAAACATATAACAATTAAAACGTAATATTTAATATATCTGTTATCGTTTATTTAAATCAAATTCTTCAAATTTTAGATACTTAATACAGTATAAAATTAATCAAAAACTTTTAAACAAATTTGAATACAAATTAAAATAGAATTTCAGTCTTAATATGAATCATCATCATAAATTTTCAGTCTTTAGACACACGCCCACAAAAAAGCCAAATTTAGAAATCTCTTCAGTCGTCAGAAATATAATTTTGCTTTTAATTGAAACGTTTATATATTTTTTTGTTTGAAAGAAATTTCGGAGAATTTTTATATTTCTTAAAATTTTGTTATCGAGATATCTTTTTAGTTTAAGGACAAATATTTAGGTTAGAATATCTTAAACTGTGTCAATCTATTATTTGTTCACAGAATATTATCAACAGATTATGTACTTTCAAAGATACAAGGCCATATCTCGAATATATTCGATACAATCTATGTTAGTGATTTTCATCTCGGTACAAATATAAAAATGATACGAAGAAGAATCGTTAATGTTAGTAAATCGAGCAACAAAATTGTTAAGAAATTTCTGAAATTGTCAAAAATTCAATATAAATTTTTATTTTTGACAAAATGTTTTTTTTCCCACAAAAGATTTTTCATTGAAAAAAAGGAATTTAAACTACACAATAATAAAATGCCAACGAAGCAAATTTAAATCAAACAATTTTGAAAAACACTTGTATTATTTTACAAAAAAATGAATTTAAGACGAAACAATATGTAAAAATCTTTAAAGTTAAAAAGAAAACGAGCCTAAAACATGCCACGTGTAATACATATTGAATAAAGTAAATTTGGAAAAAGTTGATTAGAAAAAATGACGTAACGACGTTCGAAAATCATTTAAAAATTTTGAAGATGTTCGAAAATTGAGAAAGAGAGGAACGACGCGTAAAAATCGAACACCCAAAAGCAGGTGAAGCGGAAAAAATAATATCCGGCGAAAATGGAAAATTTTTTTTTTTAAATAAATACCTGTTGTACCAGCAAGTTTCCGTCATCTTTACGGTTGAAAATTTCGTTTGATTTTTTTTAAACACAATTTTTCTTGATTTTTCCGATTTGTTTTCCTTTTGTTGTTATCGAATGTTTCGCCGCAAAAACACTACGCGATGCGAATTTCTTTCTCGGGCATACATAACCTAATCCGACTCCGAATACTCCGAATGTATACTGACTGAACTCTTTTGAGAGCCAACCTAACCTTAAGTAGAAAGCACCGGAAAAGAGCGCGCGGAAACTCGGCGTCGGGTGGTCACTCCGGGCGGCAAGACCGATTTCGACAAACTGCTGCCTTCCCAGGTATGTAGGATCTTAAAAGAATGTGAGTATTTTCGAAACGGAAAGAACCAACTTTCCAAAAATAATGATATGTATCTTACAGGACAAAAGTTCCCAAGAAAATCAACAGATTTTGTCGAAGACGCGCGGACAATTCCTGTTGGCGGGCACAGCTGTTTATGGCGGGAAATCACTCCCGCCAAGTTTACAGCGGCAATAATGAATTCTTTCGACATTCTCACATATTCATTTGCATATGTTGTAAGTAATCATACAATTTATCATAAATAAGAACAATTACAAATCTTTTAGTATTTTCTACGTGATGATTTACAAAAACTTGTTATCGCCGATTTATGATTCCTGTTAAATAATTAATATATAGACAAATCCACGATACTTGTAATGTATATTAATTACACTGTGTTATTTCAAAATTCTTGTTTTTATTGAATGTTTAGGTCAATGAACAAGAAAAGTGTAAACAAATATGGCCACTTCCATATAAAATTGATTTTTAGCTCTTTTTCAGTTACAATAATCAACAAGAATCCAAAATCGACGAGGCACCAATTTCTGATGAGGTGGCAATAAAAGCTTCAACTTCTCGACCCAAAAGCCGGTAGTGGGGGAATTGGACACCCAATAAAGAATAATTGAGAAGCATTGAAACTTGAATATCCCAACAAACGAAAAAGTATACGAAAAATCTGTGTACGATTTAATACGAAATAAGTCTGTTTCTTTTCCACTCTTTCAGTTACGAATGAGAGTGTATACGATATTATACGCGATACATAAACGCACATAACCTCAAAGAAACGATTACTTTGGATTATCGAATGATTTAAACTTAAAACTAGAAAACAGAACAATTCTAGTATTACAGGTCGTATAAAATAGTATAAATTCGAATAAGAATATCGAGACTAGAAGGAAACAGAATGCAAAATATCGATTCCGTATACTTTTTCGTTTATTGGGATACTTCTGAATCCTTTTTCTTACTCTTTGATAAATATTGGTAAGCACAAGAAGTACAGTAGAGCTCTCCTTAAGTTATACACTTGAGTCTGGCAATATGGCGTCTGCGCCCCTTAAGTTATATTCCCCTCACCCCCACCACTCGCATTTCTGCTAGACACACACATGCATGTATGTGTACGTACATACAGATTCACACATGCATACATTTAATTACGAATTGTTAAATCAGTTGAACATTAACGATCGCAAATTGTACGTTGAGGGAAGTAAAAAAGTGATTTCAGAGTGCAAAAATCCCAGTAAACGGAAATGAATTCGCGATGGATTCATTTTAACGTCATTGAATACGTGATTTCGATTTTTTTAATCACAGCGAATCCAAAAATAATATTACCGAAATTAAAACGTTTCCCAATCCTTGCAAATCACTGAAGGGATTCGAATAAATTTTTTCCAGTTCCTGCAAATCTATAAATAACGGAACCAAAAATAAAATATGATCAATTCCGCATGAGGGATTCAAGTTGATTTTTTAAGATCCCTGTGAATCCAAAAATAAAATAATAAAAAATTAAACATGTCCAATCGAAACGAGTGTCCTGTTGAGGGATTCGAGTTGATTTTTTCTAATCCATTCCAATTCGAAAATAGTATTGTGATAATATTTTAATGTTATTTTGAGATTCGCAGGGATTAAAAAATAGAAATCACGTATTCAAAAACATTAAAATGATCCATTTTCGTTTACTGGGATGGAATGTAATGGAAAGCAGGGCGGGTGTGGTGGGGGAACGCGGGAGGAGAAGAATATAACGTAGAGAAACGAAAAATATAACTTAGGGGGAGCATATAACATAAGGGAAGATAACTTAAGGGGAGCACTACTGTATTCAGAAGGTTTCGAAATATGCATGCACTCAAGAACAAGCTATTCAATTTTTGGAAGAAGATTTAGAACAATTGACAACAGGGAAGTATTCACGAAGCTCAACAAATAGAATTCAAAGTTCAAAAATGAATACTTTTCAATAATTCTGAATAATTTTATAACGATTATAATAGGGAAGTATTCACGAAGGTCAACAAATAGAATTCGAAGTTATAAAAAGAATACTTTTCAATAATTCTGAATAATTTTAGAACGATTGGCAATATTGTCTAAGTATTTTTAGACGTGCTCTACACTGCCGTCGTTTTTTATAATATATATAATAACAAATAACCATTTTTTAATAGTATATATAATAACAAATAACCATTATTTTTATTAATAAACAAATATTTTAAAAGGCGTAACTGCATACTTCTTGCGAAAAACGTCAAAATTAGGCGTATCTGCAAAATAAGAAACAAAAAAGCCGTAATTGCATACTTTTTAATTCAGATGATTCCAAAATGCTTTAGAGAATTTGAGTTATAACCTTTTTACGTTACAAGTCAGTAGATACGGCCATTTTGCTTATTAGAAATGTCGTTCTTAGGTTAGGACGTTACATTATTAACGCATCAAATTCAATGAATAAAAATGAAAAAAAAGGAGTTGGTACGTATTTAATTTGAGTCGAGCGTTGCCGAATTTCTCATAACAGATTTGCTAACTATTTTATCATATTGATAATTATTATTAAAAATGATTTTATGTAGCTGCGTCTGATTTGCCTTCCAATTGCAAATCATAAAGGCGTACCTGCATTGTTTTTAGTCATATCTGCTTTTTAAAAACCATTAATGAATATTTTTAGAAATCTATAACTTGAATATAATTTTACGTCATAATTAACCTTAAACAGCGTGTTAACAGTATGATTTTTGGTATAAAATTAGTCAAGAAAAACATAGAATAATTTGGTTGAATATCACAAAATGACAGATTTGCAGCTACGGCATCCGTGCTTCCGACGGCGGTACAAAACGCAACCTTGTATACTTTTTTTTTGGCTTTTTTGAAATTTCGTTTTGATTCGCTTTAAAATACCAAAATATAATGCCGATTCATCAGACGCCTAAAATAAATTTTGTTCACCAATATTCTCCTCAATATCGGATTTTTTCATTACGACAAATTTTGTTCGTCATGTTGCATCCGCCATTTTGAATGTTTCAATTCTGACATTCGTATGCAGAGACCTCGAATATCCTCCAATGAACATTTTCAACCGTAAACGGTAGGGGAAAGTGCCCTAAGTTGACAGGTGTTTCTTTCAAATGACGGTAGAATTTGTTAGGTAATCAATTTTGAAACGCTCTAGGCGGCATTTGAAAGATCCCAAAAAAAGGAAATTTTGTGTTTTGGACATTTGTGAGTAGCTTAATAAGCAAAAATTTTACAAGCATTTTAAAAAAAGAAAAACTTGCACTAAATTGGCAATATGCAAAAAACTTAATTTAAACGGTATTATTTGATGCGTTAATTAATATATAAATATATAACTTGTATATATGTATAGTATTCACTCTAGAATTATTTTTATTCATAGAATATTCTAAATCGCAATGTTTGCGATTTCTCGTGTAATATAATGTGCGACCCATATTGAAATAGTCTTAACATAACAAATTATTATGTGCAAATTTAATTAACAACGGTAATATTATACATTTTCTGAAATGCGTTTGTAAAATATTGCTAAATGCTAAATGAAAGGAAAAATTCTCGGTCAACTTAGAGTCCCTTACCACGGCCAACTTAGGACAACGATATTTTTGACAAAGAGCTCATAACCAATCAGACAATTTGAAAAACGCTCATGACCAATCAAAAGTTAATTAAAACCCAAGTTAATTTCATAGTTACCGTAATCCAACGTTCAACATAAAAGCATTTTTGAGGCAAAAATTGCGACAAACATGACACATTGTCACTGTCGAAACTTAACGTTTCGATTTTGTTCAGGAAAAAAGCGAAAATTGAACTGTGATAGCAAAATGCCGGCAATGGTGCTGTAGTAGTCTCGCAATTTGCATTCTGCCAACTTACAGCACTCTCCGACATTCTTGAATACATGATTTAACAAATTATCGAGCATCATGGGAATGCAACAAACTAAACCATTCTTAATCTGTAGAACAACTAATTTGAGGATGTTATCGAGTTTGAAAGGCTCGTATTTGCAGAAAAAAAAAGTTAGACGCAAACTACTCCCATATTTTCTAATCATAAGTACCATTAACACGTTTGTACCCATTTAGTGTACAAAGAAACAATCGGTGATAATCGGTCGTTTTCTAAAAAAATGTCCTGTAAAAATCGCGAAAGGACCCCGCACAAAGTAAAGGGAAAATGGGTCCCGGTCGATTGGGCTGAAATTGGAGTATGTTATAGTTCTCGACTTTCTGATCAAAAGTTCTCATGGGCCCGACGTGATTCTATGGATAGTTTCAGAGATAGACAGAGGGGAAGTCTATGATATTGGCAATCGGCCAGAATGATTATCAGGAAGTTTTTAATCGATATACTCAAAAACGGAAGTGTGTAATAAGTTCCAATCAATTGATATATAGATTTCTGCGCCGCTGAATCCGAATTAGAGGATCTTTCATTCCTACGAAGTCAACTGGAGGTCAAGTCGAGGCGATGTCAAGGTCAAACTGAATTAAAGTCTTGTGAGAAAATCCAAAAATAGTAAGAGTTTAGTTTTTTAAGATGACTATTCTTGCAAGGTCACTTAAGGTCAAAACAATGTCAAACTATTGAATAGACGTGTGATGAATTCCAATCGCAATGGAAACGTAGAGTTTTAATCGATGACCTTTATCAATGGTATTTTACCGTCGTCATTCGCGTAACCCAATGTGCACCGCGTGGAGGTTGAACGATCGGAATTTGTACATCATTTGGCCCTTAAAAGGGACGTTTACTCCGCTCCCCATCTGAATTTGTCTTGAATTGGCAAGTGATTAACTAACCAATAACCTACCCGCATAATTAGCTGCTAACAACTATATATAATAAGTATTTTCATGAACTATGCGCGAATTGTTGTCTAACCTATGCTCGAATAGTTGTAGCAACTATGCTCGAATAGTTGTCGGAACTATGCGAGGAGAGTTGTCGCAACTATGCGCGAATTGTTGTCGCAACTATGCGAGGAGTGTTTTGACCTTTAAGTGACCTTGCAAGAATAGTCATCTTAAAAAACTAAACTCTTACTATTTTTGGATTTTCTCACAAGACTTTAATTCAGTTTGACCTTGACATCGCCTCGACTTGACCTCCAGGTGACTTCGTAGGAATGAAAGATCCTCTAATTCGGATTCAGCGGCGCAGAAATCTATATATCGATTGATTGGAACTTATTACACACTTTCGTTTTTGAGTATATCGATTAAAAACTTCGTGAAAATCATTCTGGCCGATTGCCAATATCATACACTTCCCCTCTGTCTATCTCTGAAACTATCCATAGAACCACGTCGGGCCCAGGAGAACTTTTGATCAGAAAGTCGAGAACTATAACATACTCCAATTTCAGCCCAATCGACCGGGACCCATTTTCCCTTTACTTTGTACGGGGTCCTTTGATGAAAATTTGCTAGCAAATACTAGAAAATGTAATTTTCACTCTATTTAATCATGTAGAGGACACCAAAAAAATATCTAAAAAATGTAATTTTGTCAACAGCTAACAGCTATTGCATTAAACATTGACAATTCAAATTATATGCTGTGGGTTTCCATCAGTTCTCGCAGTCTCAGCTATTTTTCCTACGAGGAAAAACGGTGGTTAGTAAATTAAGATTCTCCATTATCGGCAGTGCTTTTTAGTTGAATATTCAAGTTCTAGCCCTATTATAAATGTTGTATCCGGTCGACTTTGGTGTTATTGGGACTCAAAAAGTGCCAAAAAAACATTTGGACACTTTAACCCATCCAGGCCCAAGGGAACTGATTTTTCTCGTGATTACTGCACGTCCAAAAAATTGATGTCTGTTCTTGGATATCCAGACCACTTTTCCAATTCATTTTGTAATGAAAAAAATTCTTTCCCACAAAAAATATGAATTTATAACAATAATTTTATGAAAAATCGTATTTTTTATGTATTTGTTTAAAAAAGTGAGATTACATGCCGTTTTTTCGAAATTTTCGAAGTTGTCAAAGCACACATTAATTTGTTGAAATGCAGTAAACAGTCACATTCAACATGAAAAATCATTTGCGCTTTAAGCCTTTCGATGTGGACTACGTGTATACACGAAGTTATAAAAGACTGAATAAACAGAGAATAAACAAACAGATATATAACAGCGTTATGTTTTATTGGGTATTTTGAATCGCTGGATCCAAATTTGAGGTCCAATTCCGAAAATTCTAAAATTAAAAACCAATATGGCGGCTCAAAATCGGTCAATTTTTAAGCATTAATGTCACTATACACGTAATTATAAAAGAATTAATAAATAGAAAATAAAGAAACAGATATACATCAGAGTTAGGTTTTATTGAGTATGTTGAATCGCTGAATCTGAATTTGAGGACAAATTTTTAAAACTTTAAACAGAAAATTCAATATGGCTGCTTGAATTTAAAAAAAACGTCGGCCATACTGGATTCGCCATTTTGAATGTTTGAAAACTGACTCCAAATTGGTAATCAGCGCCTTCGAATACATAAACATCCATATCTACATAAATTTCAAATTGGCCGGAAACATCGTAACATTTTGAGTCCACTTTCGAGTTTTTGGTCTTCACAGCGAAAAAGTTAATGGGTTAACCTCAATTTTTATAGAACACACGACAAACATGATTTAAAATGAATTCTAGCAACAATCGTCGCAGTTTTTCAGTAGAAAATCCTACTAGGTTTTTGTAGAGAATTCGATGTTCTATATTTTTTGTTTGAAACATTTTTTTGTACGATTTGTATTTTTTGTTAAAAAGTGGAAAAAACGTGTTTTTTGAGCGTTTTTTTTTTGTTAAACCTCCCCATAATCTAGTATGCATTGTCTCTAAAAACTAATCAGATCTAAGTTTGGCCAAGAGAATCACAAATCCGTTTGTACTTTTTAAATTCGTCCTGCTAGTAGCGAGATATCGCGTATACAAAATTTTGCCCACGGACGGACGGACGGACGTACAACCTAACGGACACCAATTTTTTTATTGTTGCTTTGTGTTCCTTAGAGCCTGAAACGTCGACATTTGATGAAAAACTATAGGGTAATTTTTTGGCGGGAACTGACCAAATTCAATACTTCGCCAGACCTATGGTCTGGGTCGAAGTAACTTCTGCATAATTGTCTTCCGTGGTACACTTTATGGGCTCATTATTTAATTAACCCATTTCGTTCCAAAAGTCCGGAATTTGGACACAACTTTCAACGCTGTAACTTTTGTGCAAACGTCGTTAAAAAATTGAAATAAGTCAAAATCGATAGATTTGAATCTCCTTTCTCAAATGCCTTGGACAGAATCAGCCGGCGATTTCAAAGAAAAAGTTATGATTATTTTTTCGACAAAAATACTGATTTTTACGACCTTTTTTCCCACGAATTGCGTCTTTTTTATCAGCCTTTTTTTCCTTCCGTCTGATTTTTTAAAACAACAAAATGGCGGCTCAAGATGGTGTCTGCAATTTTGCAGAAATAACGATTATTTTGCCGTGTAACCGTTGAAATCATGAAAAATTGGGGTGAGAAAATAATTGTTGTCATTTATGAATACCTAATCTTATCATGATTCATTCATAACCTCAAATTAGTTTGATATACCCATTATATTTAACTAATTTGAGGTTATGAATGAATCATAACATGATGAGATTAGGTATTTACAACTTATAATAATTACTTTTCATCCCAATTCTCCGTGATTTGCAAAATTAATCTTTGAACATTCAAAATTACTACTTGCAGACTCCATCTTGATGCCGCCATTTTTTTTTAATCTGCCGGGAGAAGAAAGGTCTGAGCACAAAGACGCAATTAATACCTTTTGCAATGGTCAGCATTTTCAATATTAAATTTTGGAAATTCGATATCGGATTGGACAAAGTAAATTATTTAAATTTATCACGCCGGTTAGATCCGTTATTTCATGAATTCTGCAATAGTTATTTTCGCTTCGAATTCGACACGGAAAAAAATAATCCAGTGAAAATCCTTGAACTCGTTCGGATGTTGAGGATTTGGAGGAATATTACGATTCAATTAATAGTAAATGTCTGAGAACTTTCCAAGAATCATTTCAAAACTCAACTAGAATATTAACTCCAAAGTTCAAGAAAAATTTGAAACAATTTAAAAAAGAAAGACGAAGATAAAAATTTAATTTTTAGTTCTACGCATTTATGCGAAAAATTCTGACTCCGACGGAGATTCGAACCCGGGTCAACATCTGAACGAGTTCAGGGATTTTCACTGGATTATTTTTTCCGTGTATGATCACAAATACCTAAAATATATCGAGTGAAAATAATAATTTTACAACACTTTGCAATCGTCTCTTTGAATTTTCAAAATGATTCCACGTTTGCAATCAGCCACTATTTGCATTCCCAGTCTCCATTTTGAATTTTGAAAATCTGGGATCAGATTGCTGAGCAGCGACCATAAAAACCCTCAGTAACAAATTTCAGCGGTTTTCCACGCAAAGAGAAAAATTGATTAAAAAGGATATAACTTTCATCCGCCACATTGAATTTTGAAACAAATTTTCTTAAAAATTTGGAAGTTGTTTAAGGATGTACATACATGATACATTACCAGTGGAGTGGTTAAAGAAAGGTTATCTTTTATATTTTTGATTGCCTGAAATAAAAGTATGCATTAAAGTATCCACCCACACTCTCCGATTATTCTATGTATGGAACAAATAGTATGTGTACATTCGTTTAATTTTCTTAATATTTGCTAAAATTTATTGAATTGTTCAACCGAATTACAATAATTATAAGGATACATAAAATTTGTTGAAAACACTTTTTGTATAAATTAAGGAATGTAAAAATCTACACGTTTAACATATTTATTTCAGTCGCGATAGATTTGTAAATATTTTTCTTAAACTTACACGCATATGTTTTTTACCCTGGATGGCACTCGAATATGGTAATTGTGTAAAACTGACCTTCATTACTATCCGCGTGTTTTCAACCGAAGACACTGATAAAATATTATTAATTACATAGAGAAATATATATTAAAACAGTAAATTGTTAGGTTCGTGTGAAATATTTTTTTGGACCTTGTATTTTATTGAGCGGTTGTACAATTTGCATTACGAAATGATTTTTGAACTGAATGTAAGATAGTCGAAACATTTTTATGTTCACTTTAAAAAATTCGATTCATTAAATATATTTTTGTACATTTATCATAAAAAACAGTTTAAATAAAACATGAGGCAGTCACAAAAAACATATACACACAAAATACAAAAGCATGAGAAGTTTGCATGTTTTGTAAGTTTGTAACATTATAATAATGTTTAAATTATTTTCGTTTTGATATATAAAGTTACCTTGGAGTATGCGGATTAAAAAAACTACTTAAAATGCAAAAAGGGAGTACAGTTAAATGCCACTGTATAAACATTTAAAAAGTAGTCTATACACTTAAATAAATATTTAGTAAATTTAACTAAATGATGAATTATCATGCGTGAATTACGTCTTTAGTATGTTAAGTTAACTAAAATTTTATTCATCAAACTTTCGTTTAGTTGTCAACTCCAAAATAATTGGTCCCCCCGAGTAACTCATCATTTTAATTTACTAAATATTTTTGTCAGCGTAGGAATGGCTTTTTTTTTGTACCATGCGTACTTACTACATTAAATGCTTGTCAGATCTGAAATAATAAAAGTATAGATGAATATTAAATGTATCAGTTGTACATTCGAACATTACGATGACTAGACGAAAAATGTAAATCTTTGGTTTTGTTTGTTCAAATCTAAAATTTGGCAGTGATTTGAATTATGGCAGTGAATATTAAAAGCATAGGTTATTAAAATGTCTCTTAGAATAGTAATTACGAATCCTTCGAAGTATTTGCTCTAGATTCTCATATTTTAAATTAAAGTTCTTCTCGACCGAGTAAAGTTTTAATCGGATCGACGATTGTTTTTGAATCTTCAGTATCGCTGATGTACCCAGCTTCGCCTGTGTAATGCGTTGGATACAATAAAAGTGGAGAAGTTGATAGCGCTACAAGGGTACGTTGCGAAAAGTGCCCTTTCCAATTATCTCTGTAGTAAAAATTATTACAATTGTCAAAAATTACGCCAAATTAACCCAATTCAAACAAAACATTTGTCTAGTTTACCTGGGATGTTTGTCAAACAAAATGGGCAAATATTCATCCACGGGCAACATGTTTTCTAACGGCTTAGCTTGAAGCAATTTTTTTGCACCTTGGGCCGAAAGTATGTAACCTACAGTCCAATAACTGTAGCCGGCATGTACGAAATAATTTGAACCTTCTAGCCAAGGTTCGTCACGTTCCTCCATACGTTTCCTTCCTAAATATCTGTTTAAAAATAAATTTACTCTTTAACAAAAAATATAACAAAAAATAATAACTGTTGCTCTCTTTTTTAATGGATCAATCGATACAAAACATATTCTTACACAAGATCCCAGTTGACCTTTAATCTTTTGAGTTCCGATATGGCGTATGTCACTTTCTGCCGAAAGTACGGCTCGAATTTCACATCATCTTCTAACACCATAGCTTGCTCGTAATCGTTCTCAACGATCTAAATATACATATCGTTTCATTAATCGAGGAACCCTATCTTAATTTTTTCTATTTTTATTTAGCTATTTTTAAATGGATATACTTTTGATGCTAGGAGCATTGAACTAATAGCGTCCAATCGGATTACTTATTTTGTTCGCATATTTACATATTTAATGTTATTAAATTTGAATGGCACATATTCCATCACAAATCTGGTTTAATTCATTTATAAAATAAATATATTAGCAAATAAATATCGAATTTAATCCAACGAAATCCAATATGGCAAACGTATTTACTAAAATTAAACGAAATCACTTCATACTTGGTGGTTTTTGGGTTTTCTGATTCTGGATTGTGAATCCGCCATTTTGAATTTTTGAAAACCAACATCAAATTTGGTCTCGACGACTCCAAAAACCGTTGGATACCAAGTTTAAATTGATTTCATTCAAGTCAATCGATTTAATACATTCGACTATAATTTAACTTTATTAGGCATTTTTGAACCGCCATTCTGAAATTTATTTTTTTTTGCACTAGTTCTTTCTTCTAGCCCCAACATTTTTTAATGGATATTTATAAATATCGGAGGTATTCTAATGTGGGAAATGATAACAAAATATCGATAAGTTAACAAAAAATTAAATTCCCGATCTTTGTTAAATAAACGCTCGTAATATTTTTATATTTTAATTAACAAAAAAGGCGTTCATTCCAAAATTTCTTTTACTTCGCTTAACTACTAAAAAGTGGAGCCAAACTTTGCGTTAAATTTATATACATTTGGTCTTTAAAGGATTAATACGTCGACATTTTGCAATCTTCAGTAATAATTTCTAACTTTATTTCAATATTAAATATATTTTATTTACCATTTTCCAAACGACGTAATGACTGAGGAAACAACCCACTTCGCCCATGGTCATTGGCCTGAAAATACAATTAATGTTGCTAAGTAACATGCCATATTATTACTGGCACGTTAATGGTAAATAAAATTCAGATAAAATGTACCAAACTTATTAAGTAAAATTACATTTAACAGTAAAGCACAGAGTTATTTTACAATTTTAACTGGCAAACGAAAGGTCTCGAGTTCGATTCCCGCAGCCGCATTGAATTTTTCAAGTTCTGCCCTTATATTTTTCAAAAATAAAAAATCGATTAAAAAATATTATATTGGAATTAAATTTAAAAATATTGGAAAAACAGAAAGATTTCATATTTAAAAGAAATTATTCGAGGTTTAATTTGAAAAGTGTTAAAAATTACTTAAATAATACTGATGCATTTTTCTGTACTACGCTAATCAATTATTTTTATTGTTGAAAGAATCAGCAGATAATATCATTATGAATAATTTATAGATTATAATTCACAATAATAAATTAACATAGAATCAAGTATCATATAATGAGTTTAAATATTTAATTACTTTGAACATACTGCGTTTCCTGTAAAGAAAAGTTTCATTTTGTTAAATTAGTTAATTCGGTATTTAATTACCTGTTATGATATGGATCCTTATATTCCGGCATCATTTTTATGCCCCACGTTCGTAGAATGGTCTCGTTCAAAGTCCTGAAAATAAAAAATAATATCTCGTATACAGTATAAGTCCGTGTTTTAATCATGTTATTGATAATCTTTAAAAAAATTAAATAATTATATAATTCATGATATGGCTTGTACAAAAGTTAAAGGTATCAGAAAGGGTAGCCCAATGGTACTGACGACCTTGACCTTGAATTCGATTTTCAAGATCATATAAAAGATCAAAATGGTTGTTACGACAGATAACGTTTTATTAAGAATTAAAAACTGACAAATCTATCATTAGGATGTAATGATCTACTTGACCTTAATATTAATTCCCAAGGTTAGTTAAAGGTCACATTTTATTCAGTTTTTATCCATAGGGAAAACGACATCGACGTAATTAGACTACCTTTCTTGATCGATTAGTCCGAGCTTCGTTGCTCTTTACTTTTCGGATTCTATATAAAAAATTCTGTGTCCAAATAACCTTTCTGCCCTTTATATGACTTTGAAAATCATGGATGTTTTCACAGTTAAGGTTGAACATTCTTTACGTATAATGGTATCTTTACAAAGTTTATTCTACCAACAACTTTGATAAAAGACATCTTTTAACTAATTAGCTGAGCATTTCACCTTGAATACATCAAGGTCACTAAAAAAACTTAGTCATTTCAGATGACTTCCCCCTCTATTCGATTTTAAGATCAACAATAGAGTTTCGGTATAAAAAACACACCGTAATCATCAAAATTAGCTTGATAAATCAGTTCAAGGTCAATATCAAGGTCATTGGTATCATTGGCTGGACCCCTACTCCCTCTTCAACTTTTGTTATGGGTAATTTTGAATTTAAAGGAAAATATGTATAAAAATTTCGGTAAATTGTCTTCTCGTACATCCTGTCGTTTAGATAAGTGTTCCCGTCATAGCTGTATTAATTACTCTAGTACAATATTATATTTGTTTAGATATACAATTCCACTTGGAAGTTGTTAATATTATTCTCTTTTTTAATTAACATGATGTTTAGATATTAATTACTAAAACGATGAAAAATAAAGAAACTGGAACAATTTCATTGATGATATCCTATTGTTTTGTGGTAAGTTATTTGAAAATCTTAGCTGTTAATATGTTTAACCCTTTCAGTCACGAATTTTTCCAGCCATGGCATTTTTGTTAAATTTCGTATACTTAAGTTTTTGAGGTTGCTGATTACGAATCCGGTGTCAGATTTTCAAAATTCAAAATGGCGGATCTAATATGGCCGACCAAAAATTTGAAAGATAACGAATTTGGCTAATATTTGGTATATAGGGGTTTAGGAGGTTGCTGGTTACGAATCCGGTGTCACATTTTCGAAATTCAAAATGACAGATCCAATATGGCCGACCAAACATTTGAAAGATAATGAATTTGGCTAATATTTGGTATTGTTTTCGTTTTTTTTACATCAAAAACCCCTACATATCAAATATTAGACAAAATCATAATTTTTCAAAATTTTTGTCGGCCATATTAGATCCGCCATTTTGAATTTTGAAAATCTGACACCCGATTCGTAATCAGCGATATCAAAAACTCGGGCATACCAAATTTCAAATAATAATAGCGATTAGTTCTTCCTGGCATGAATTTCTTTTGAAAATTATGCCTTTTTTTGGTACTAATTTATTATTAACAATAATTATTCCAAATAATTTTGCAATATTATTTGTTTTAACACTTATTAGAGTGTTTGGAAAGCCAGGAACAAAAAAACCTCATCGAAATAAATAACTATCTGTTCATAAACCTTAAAAAATCGGTAGCATCTAGGTGGGACACTGGTGTCCGCCTGTGACTGAAAGGGTTAAATTAATTAACCCCTTAGCAGTGCAGTGAAAATCAAGGTTTCGTGCCAAAAATGTGCTGAAATTTTTTATTTTTTTTTTAAACATGATGTTATCATATTGTATGTTTTTGGGGTCGCTGAATCCGAATCTTCGGTCAAAATTAAAAAATTAGAAATGGCGGATTCAAAATGGTGACCAGAAAAATAATAAGTTTACGAATCTGGCTGAAAATGTTTACTCGGGGGTTTTTGGGGTCGCTGAATCCGAATCTTTGGTCAAAATTTAAAAATTTGAAATGGCGACCAGAAAAATAATAAGTTTACGAATCTGGCTGAAAATCTTTACTCGGGGGTTTTTGGGGTCGCTGAATCTGAATCTTTGGTCAAAATTTAAAAATTGATAATGTCAGCTTTAAATAATGACCAGAAAAATTCGAAGTGAAACAAATCTAGTTGCAAATATTTATTTGAAAGTTTTGAGGGTAACTAAACACCGCGCTTCAGAGTTACGAACGGGGACGTGGCGGTAACGACTCCATTTTTTTTGTAATTTTTTATTGTTTGATATTTTTTTTGTACTTTTAGGTTTTTATATATTTTTTTAATTTACACTGTAAGAAACCCCCGAAATAACATTTTCAGCCAGATTTGTGAACTTTATAATCTTTGTGTTCGCCATTTTGAAGTAGCCATTTTGAATTTTTTTAATTTTGATTAAAGATTTGGATTCAGCGACCCCGAAAACCCACAAGTAAACATTTTCAGTCCGATTTGTCATCTTTTTCATCTTTTTGGTCGCCATTTTGAAGAAGCCATTTTGAATTTTGGAATTTTAACAAAAGATTCAAATTCAGCGACCCCGAAAACCTTATAATACCCATTGATACTCGAATCATATTTTTTAAAGTAATTTATTTTTTAGATGCTGCTACAGCGGGCATACACATGTGTGGCACGAACTGTTTTGACGTCTATAGACTTAAAAAACAGTGAAGGGATTAATAAAGGCTATAACAAGAAAAATGGCGTTAACACACAAATGTACATCACTAAGTGTATAAAAGATGTAGGTCGTAATATTTATATAGCAGAACAATATTTTAGAAATAACTTAGTATTAATTTTGATTACATATAGAGAGACGTGCAAGAAATCTAGTGTACTAGGTGGATATTATTACTTTCCATGCCAATACTATCTAAATATTAGATAAATGAAATTATTCAGTGAAACAAGAAAACAATATTCATACAAATCAATTTGTTTAAGAATATTTATTATGAATAATCAGTTTTGTAATCAATTTTTTTACCAGCTAATTTTATTTATAAAAATTCAATTTTGAAGTATTTAAAAATATTGGTTGGTTTTTATTATATCTGAGGTATTAGTGTACAGTAAATATTACACTACTAATATTTACATTTTATTCGTCGTAAAATTGTTACAAATAAACAAAAACAACAAAAATTCAGTTTTGTTAAAAAAGCATTTTCTAACTAATCTGAGGTACGGTTTTTATGACAATTTTTACTGAGGGGTTTTTAGAAGAACTGGTGTACATAATTAAACCTAAAATTATGTAAAATTATAAAGAATCCATGTTTTCCTTTAATTTTTAAGGCTTGATGAACATTTCATAACAAACAATAATTTTTACCGTCCACTCTCAAACACCAATGGTGTTATACAAATACGTAATATTTTGGTGCCACCGAGAAAACTTAAAAAGACATTTTACTAACAATATGAATAGGGGTCGGTACACTTAAAGTTTTATATAATTTAAGGGTGCGGGTCGAAAAACCAACAGTCAAAAAACAGATAATCGAAAAGCCGATAGTCAAAAAACTGCTCGCTTGTAGATGTATCTATTTTTGTATTTGTCGACTATTTGACTTTTCGATTGTCCGTTATTTTTAACTGTCTGATTTTTTATTTGTCGGTTTTTCGCCCTTCACCCGTCAAATAATCAGAAATGCAGAAAGCCCCCAAATACACAGTTCCATCTAGATCTTTTTTATATTTCCCTCCATTTTGGATTCGTCATTTTGAGTTTTGAAAATCTGAGGTAATATTCTTCATCCGCGATCGCAAAAACTTTCTAGGACCGAGCAAGGGACGCTTAACGAATTACGTCTCCATCTTAGATCCGCTATTTTGAATTTTGAAAATCTCAGTTCATATTCTTTGAAAATTTACGGTTATATTCATAATGAGTGTTGCAGAGAAACAAATTTCAAGTGTTTTTCACGTAAGAAAAAGCGTGCGATTTAAAAGATTAAAGTAATATTCGGCTGTAATAGTTTCTAAACACTTTATTTAACCACTTCGCCAGTAAAACGCCTTTTTTGGCCCGGACCGGCAAGGATTACTAAAATGGCGTCAAGACTGAATTTCAATTATTAAAATCTGTGAATAATTGTAATCTATAGCAACATGGTATGCTTATAGTTCTGAATTCCGGGAATACGAATATGATAGTAAGAACTCAATATTTTAAGTATTTCAAGGTAATTTAGGACGTTGAATATCAACAACTTTCAATACATTTCTGCGAATGGCGTGAAACGTTTTCGAAGTTATTATGCGACAAATTCTGTTATTACTTTAAATAATTAATAATTAATATTTATACAATCTTGAGTTGAAATAAGTAAACTTTATTAATCGAGATTCATTGTCAGTCTTGACGCCATTTCAGTCATTCTTGCTGGTCTGGGCCAGCTCACGCTTATTGACGCCAAAAAAGGACACATGTCGACGAAATGGTTAAAAGTAAAATCATTGCTTAGTATGCATACTTTGCTATTGTACTAATCTGTTCAAGAGTACTTTGATACGTCTGATAATACAAATTTGTATTATTTCCTTTCGATCGCATAGTGAATGACTTATATCAATAAAAAAGATGAATTTTAATCTAAACGATTACTAAATGTTGACTTTAATTCGCGGACAAAAAGCATGCTAATTTACATTTAGAACCTGCGGTAATGATCTTAGTAGAAAATTAAAATTCATTACATTCTCCGTTAGTATGTAGTAAAAACACATTGTTACAAATGTTATAATTATGAACTCCAAAAATATATATATTGACTCCAATATACCTATAAAAAAATTGTAATTTACCAAAGTAATATTTTATACAATTTTCTGATTTATTGTCAATGTTAATAAATCTGAAAATCGAATGCAACAAATTTGTGATTATTTTGTAATTATATGTAGACTTAAATTCATCATTTTCGGTCAATATTAAATAGGAAAGCGTCATTTGATAAAGACAGAGAAAGATGATAAATTTTAAGATGTTACAGAACTTCAGCATTTTCAAAAAATCAATTTTTTTCGCTTAAAAGCTGCCTATCGGTCTTAAAAATGAGATACAACATTGTTTATAAGGTGGAAAAGTTCTTAAAGTCATAAAGTTTTCATAAAAAAGTTAAACGCGCTATTATCAACACATTTTTGAAAACTTTATTGACTTGAAATTTGGACAGGTTCGACAAACATAATTATCTAGAGATAGATGAAGGATATTCTTATGTTGCAGATTTCATTTGTTATAAGCATTTTTAGTTAAAAAAAGTAATATCATCTGCAAATGTCCTCCATTTTTGTAAAAAGTGATGCAAAAAATCCTTACGAGAAAAAATTCCCGAGCTTTTTGTGTATAAAATTGAAAAAAATGTTGGGATTTTGGTTAAGATTAAAAATTAAAGGGGAATCTTTTGGTACAACAGGCCTAGAATCAATCATGTAAAATATTATAAACATTTAATTATGTATATACTAAAGTCTCGTGAATATAATTTCATGTTTTTCCTAGTTAGAAAAACATAATTTGTATAAAACGTAACCAAAGTATTAATCTTTTGAGAAACAATGATTCTTATATCTCATATTTTTGATATTCGTCTACTACCTCTTCTGTAACTAACTAACAATAAAAATTTGGCTGTAAAAATTTGGCTGTAATCTTTTTGCATTGCTATTATTGCAATATTTTTCGAAATAAATGAATAGCAACAAATTCTGTGATGGTCGATGATAACAAATCTGTAGTTGAATTTTCAAAATATTCTGAATAGCTGTGGCAATATGCCTTATGCATTCTTCCAAATTTATCGGATTCACTTGAAAATCATTAAATTGCATTTTCAGAGTTACTGCTTATGAATTGGACGTTAGTTTAGACAAATCCAAAATATGAGGTGATATACACAATTTCTAAAAAAAAAAGCTTTTTTTCAGTTCAGTCGAGTAAATTTTCAGGAATAATTTTAAAATTATGTTTCAAAAATTGAGATCAGATTCATAATAGAGGTTTTGATATAAAGAAAAATGTGCGCTTCAAAGGATTAAAGACTTAATTCGAATTAGAATAATTCTATATATTTTTTTCTACCATTTGAACTCATTTAATGAAAATCTGTTCAGTTCCAAAAATGTTGTAAAATGGCGAACGAATGTCTTTTAAAAGAAATAGAGACTTTTTAGAAACATATAATTTTGCATATCGAATTTCAACACGATAAATAAAAATATTAAATCCAACAAACAATATTTTAAAATATGAAGATTTGAAAGGCTGTATTTTGTTATTTTCTGCCTTTCCAATTCCAATACCGACTAGTAAGAGTATATCTGTTGCATACTAGAATACGTAAAAAATTTTGTTTGAATAACCCGAGAACGGAAGTATAAAAAAACCTGCATAATGAACCGAAATCAGGAAATGCTTCGTTTGACCAGCTAGACGGGTCAGGCACACTTCCGCACAATGAGTGTATTAAAATTCAAGAGCTCTATCACACCGTATGATCAAAAATGTGGCTCGGATTTAATATATGAATGTAAATCCCATTATTTCGTAATGCCATTTTTAAGTTGCATTGTGCTATTTAATTATTCTCTTGTATAAAACAAAAATGTTTTATTAAATACACTGTTAAAAATTACATCAAGTTTAATTTAAGGTCAATACCCACAATACACAGACTTTAATGAGTTTGTAACTAAAATGTATCTTAATGTGAAAGAACAGAGAAATTTTGCATGTTTCATGCATTTTTAAATTACATTTACTGTACGTGTTCATTAAATTTCAATACTTAGAGTTTAAAAATGTATATTTCAAGTGCATATACATGATTTTTAATGTGCTATTGCTAATATTCAATTGCATGTGCGTGAAATTTCAACAAACATAAAAAATACATTTGGTAGATTTCTGTACAGGAGACCTTCCTTATTTTACAAACTACACTGTTAAACATTTCTTTATGAATTTTCTGAAATGTGTAACGGAAGCTTTTTTCATAATTTTCTAAAACAAAATTTACTAATTTTAAGTTATATTAACAGAAAAAAGTAAGGTGAATAAACAAATTTTTTTGCTTCAATACATTTATCCACACGTTTAAATTAGTTGTCTAGGTAAAAAATTCTTAGTAATTCAAGATCTGTGGTTGTTAATTACATAAATAAATTATATAGTATAATAATATATTTTATAATAACATATTAAATTTATTGAACCAACACTGATTTTATGCTATTCATATATGACGTGCTTTATGCACTGAAGCTAGACTATGGAATCTCTTATGATCGAATCACAATCCAACTTCTGTAACAGGCGCCTCTTGTAGAGATGTTACGTTTGCGCCTGGCGACGACAAACCAAACTAACTTCACCTTCGCTCGATGATTCATAATTATATTTCTGTTAAAATTTTCGTAATTTTCTGATACTGCTGCATAATTTGTCTGTCTGTTACATGTTTTCGTAAAATTCTGTTACTCCATTAACACAAAAGTATCATAATTTTCCGAACATTTCTAACAGTGTGGGCAATAACCAGACCCAAATCATTATTTTGTTACAAAACATTCTATCTACAAACAGGATAAAATGATATGGATTAAAACTGCTCGTAGATTTATCAACAAATCCAACTTAATAAGCACCCAGCAAAATTATTCAAAATATGTATGAAATAAATGTGAATTGGAGAGGGTACATCTATCAACTTCAGCTAACTGTTTACAATGCTTAACGTATGTTGTTTACATAACACGGTTGTTATTCTTTTTATTTCCCATGTTTCTTGGAAAAATTTTACCTTGCTATTAAATTAGAAGTCAATAATCAGCATCTCGTGAATATTCGCATGATGTGGATCGACTCTTTGCATTGTAGAAATTTGTTAATAATTGTTTTCAATATTCCATGAAAATTATAAAGATATCCTATGTGCCTATGCTGAGCATATAAACTCCTACGAAGTAATTGATGAAAATGTTTGCGAAAATAATAACAATTGTTATGATGATGACGATGATGATGATGAGGAGGAGGAGGAGGATGATGATGAGGAGGAAGAGGATGATGATGATGAGGAGGAGGATGACGATGATGACGATTACACTCGTATTAAAGCTGCTGAACAAAGTTCAATCTTTTTTCTAATAAGATAATATAATAGTTATTATCAAAAAACGTATATTCCAAAACTACAAAAAAATGGATAAAAACTGAACAGAAACTGCAAAAAAAGTAGCCAGACAATTTTTAAGTTATCGTAAACAAAACATCTACATAATATTTCCTAAATTATCGCCTAGAAACGGCACAAAAAAGTATTTAGATCGTTCGTGTTATATATTCTGAGTAGATTTTTTGCAGAAACAGAGCAGAAACTGTCCACAGTTTATCTAAAATAGATATCGAAACGCAATCCATGATTTTGTTACATTTTTTATGAAAAACTGGCGACATTTTATTATTCACAAACTGTCCAGTACACAGGTTTATTTGCAAAAAAGTGGCCAATATTTAGACCCAATTTCTACCAGGGCTACTGTACATTAAATTAATTTTTACAGTGAATTTTCCATTCGGTGACATGGGTCCATTTTTTGGGGTATATACATGAAACTACGGAGACTGACATTAAATTTATCGTACATACTCGACATCTTTTGTGTACATTAAATTTAAAGTCTGACATTAAACGTCGTTTAATGTCGGCATTGAAATGTGCTTCTAGCACAAGTTCGTTATGTGCATTCTTTAAACTTGTCATTTGATCTACTTTTGAGGGAATGAAAACTCATTTCTATAACGGGAGTCACAATGGAGCGGAACATATCTATGAGCATCGCTTACGCGCCTGACGACGGCGAACTCAACTAGATTATAGGTATCCATTGGTGCAAAAACGTTTATGAAATTTACCATTCTCTTGTAAACAATTTTACTACTTAGAATAGTAAAAACGTTCGTGTCAACAAGATATATATGTATTCGTTTGATTCACCTTTCATTGGTCATCACGAACGTTTTTACTATTCTCACTAGTAACATTTTCTACGAAAGCATTGTAAATTTCATAAGCTTATATATTTTACTATTCTGGTTCGAAAATTTTATTATAGAACAATATCAAAATGTATTTGACTAATAGTATTTATTATTTCACGCCTTTCCTCAAATACCTAGAGAGAATAGTAATTTTTCCTACTTTTTTAAGACATTTTCCTATACAATTTCTCTCAGTATAATAGATATATTGCGTGGATATCCACGGATATATAAAATTCCATTTTTATTGGATATACAATTGTATAATCGGATATCCTAGCGATATCTAGGATATTCTGTACGTAAACATGACATTACCAGGATATTTACGGAATAACTTAGCCGTACGGGATATTTGACAATACCAAAGGACAAAATAAAGAATGTTTACGTACTCTCTCTCCCTCTCTATCTCTGATGAAGTTTTTAAATAAAATCCGTTAAATTAATATTTACTCCGTTAGATAATTTAATTTCAAATATTTTCATAGTTTAGGGGGTATCAGCATTATGAATAGTTTTTCTACATATAAATATTTGCGCACAGAAATATTTTCCTTTCGAGTTAATCGTTTTGACGATCCTCACGTTCATCAGATACCTACAACGTTCAGTACACATTTCAAGATAAATTTTGAAGCTATGGAATTCGAGACATTTGCTCAACACATGTTTAAAAACTTTCGAATAGTAGAAATGCAGGAACATATTATCCTTCGAAGAGTTATCCTTTTAGAATTAAAAAATAACTAATGCTTAGTTCCCCATATTTCGGATTTGACCGTTAGGATTAATATTAATAACGATTTTTAAGTCTCAAAACATTCCCAGAAACCTCTAATTCAAAGGACACAATAGTAGTAATAATAATTTTCGTATACTTTGTAATTTGAATTTTTGCATTTTTGACACGTTTATAAAACTAAACATAATCTCCAATCTCAACAAATTCTTTATCGTTCTCAGAAGAGTTTAAACATTAACCCATTAACTAACCCAAACATCTAACGTGAAGATTTTACTGTATATATATATACTGCATATTCAAAAATAAAAAAAAATCACGTGGTTAATGAATATAAAACACTATTTTCCAAGGTATCTTTTCCACTTACCATTATATTTTTGTATCATTTTCGGGGTATAAATATCGCATCGAAATGTCTGGGCTACATTATGGTGAAGCGTATTTTCAAAAAATTAAATACGGCGTCTCCAAAATGTAAAAAATGAACATTTGTTTCACAAATTTAAGGATTCTCTGCAGGGATTGTCTAAAACAAGCAGTTTGTCTCGAATACATATTAATGATAAATTCTTAGATGAATCCTAAGCTTTTTTCGTTCTGTGTAATTATTTATAAAAGTTGCTAATTTTTTAGAAAAAAAAAGATATACTTATGTATACATACATATACATAATTTCGAGATGTTTTTTTCGAAAACCAGCAACTTTTATACAAAATTGTCAACAACCAAAAATTCATAGAATTCAGAGAGAAATGTACTAGAATTTTTTTAGAATTCTTCAGAAATGTTTTAACAATTTTAGAATTCATTTTTCAAAATTAAAACAAAAATAATCTGAAAAAATTCCGGTGTATTCCTCATTCATTCAAAGAACTTTTCCTTCTTAGCATTTATTTACGACTGCTGAATTTAAAGAATTAGGGCATCCTGAAATTTTTTTAACAAATTTTCATTTCGGACGACATTTTGGGGACGCCATATTGAATTTTGTTGAAATAGGCTTCACCATTTTGTCTCCCAGACATTTGTGACGCGTTATTTACATTCGATTGAGATATTTTAATAAAAACGATAAGTGAAAAAGAAATCTTTCGAATATGGCGAATGACACTTTAAAAATATTAAATGATTATCTTAAAAATGGTCACTGAAGTTATCTTCTTTTTTTTTTTGTATAATATGTTTCAATTTTTTTATTGTGTACAATTTTTTAATACTTTTCCCCCTTTTTCAAACGCATTTATTTAGTAGAAACGAATCCTGAAGTGAACCTAGCTATTATATCTGGTTTAAAAAAAAAACACCGAAATAAAGACAATCGTCATCTCCCATGCTCCAAATTCAGGTAAAAATACTGTGCTAAAGACTTTGCCATGAGTAATTTTGAAAATTATTTGGGGCAGTCACAAAAAGGTGACGACAATCTTAGACCATATTGCTCAGAGAAGGAATGTAAAATCAGAACAATGATATTTTGCAACAAATGTTCGAAATACATTTGCAAACATTTTTTTGCTTTCAACCACAATCGTCTGAGGAATAATTATCTTATTGTATTTGTCGCAAGTAAAAAAAAACAAGTTCCACAAATATAAACAGACAAAAATACAGAACAAAAATAAACAAAATAAAAAAAAAGCACAAAATGAAAAAAATAACTCTTCAGATACGTTTACCCCCAATCGGATCCGCCATTTTAAATTTTGGAAATCATACCCCATGTAATCGGCTACCCTAAAAACCGTTTCCTAACCATATTTAAGAAAATCCGTTAATATTTTAGAAATATCATCCGCCACATTGGATTCGCCATTTGAATTTGACCTCATATTTGTAATCAGCTACTAAAAAAACATAGATCTGCAGTTATTGAGCAATTGCAAATTTTGAAACTTCAATCGATTGGCTAAAAAAGACATTTGTAATATACAAATTTTGCATTTTGGGCGCCATTTGTAACACCATTTTGAAATTTTGTAAAGTCGTAAGTACCATTTTGAACGCGATATTTTGCATTTCCGAGTCTTTTCCATTACAGTTTCGGGGTGTAAATGAACGATTTATGAAAAAAAAAAATTTTAATTCACGATTTTTTGGAAAAATACTGCTGTATCTTTTTTGAAAAGAGTTTTTGACCAATTCTGTCTGCAGAATCTTAAAGAGCAGCCTTTTTTACATCAGAAACGTTGGATGCAAATTTTTTTTCTTGACCATAATATTATCCAATATCGCATGGAAGTTGGCTTTCAAAAAATGTCCCGTCCTTAAAGAGTTAATAGGTTAAGTCGCCGGAATAATAATACATTTTGGACGTTCAATTTTTTTGTAGCCATCTTCGGGAAAGGTCAAAACCCCCAAAAGTTTATGAAAATAAAAATAAATAAATACAATATATATTATAAATATACAAGAAAAGTTTTTTTTCATGGTCAATTCAATGGACAACATTTCTTATGCAAAAACTTCAAAATTATTATCAGTTTTACAAAATTAAAAATGGCGGACTCAATATGGCGGACGTATTTTTTATACATTCGTCGGATCTACCTAAAACTCTACCTAAATATACCTGAAAAATGACGTCGATGATTACGAATCTATTATCAGCTTAAACAAATAAAAAATTATGAATCCAATATGGCGGACGAAATACGAAACAAAAATAATTTTAAAGTTTTAACATTTTTGTTCATTTATTGTCATCTTGTACATTACATATTTGTTGACGCATGGACTCCATTTTTATGTTCACCATCTTGAATTTCGCAATATGTAACCCTATAAATTTTAATAGTTCACGATTGGAGTATGAAATATTTTGGACTTTTGATAAACCGTGCCATAATTGATTATTGCAAATATAAACAAAATATTAACATTTTTTGTCCGCCATTTTGAATTTGAAATTTCTAATTAATTTTAAAAATCTTTATCCACCATTTTGAATTTTAAATTTCTAATTCATTTTAAAAATCTTTGTCCACCATTTTGAATTTTAAATTTCTAATTCCTTTTAAAAATCTTTGTCCACCATTTTGAATTTTAAATTTCTAATTCATTTTAAAAATCTTTGTCTACCATTTTGAATTTTAAATTTCGAATTCCTTTTAAAAATCTTTGTCCACCATTTTGAATTTTAAAAAACTCTGATGACAGATTCGTAATCAATGCCCCCCCCCTCCCTCCTTCTCTGAATAAAAATGTTGAAGCGATCAAATTGAATAAATACGCCAAACAAACACGATAGGTTATGTAAACTTTAGATCATTAATAACATTTAATATACATATCATCATTACTACAACTACGAAATGTAAATGTTGTATAAATATCAGTTATATTTGTAAAATATATGACATGTCATTGTTAGCACATGTTTGCGATCAACAAGTAACATTAAATACTCAAAATATCATATTTTTGTCACTATTTCGTTAAAATATTTTCGACTACAGTGGTCCCCGTCCTAACGCATATGCCCGTCCAAACGCATATTTCTTTCCCGTCTAAATGTATAAGTTCCCCTTCGTTCCTCCCTCCACAACACGATTCTTAGTTGCAAGCGCTGCTTGTGAGACATCTACGCGCATGCTCAGTGTGATATATGCAAAGAGATTTTTGTTGTAGTGGGGGTTGAGGGAGGATATGCGTTTGGACGGGGGCGGCCATTTTTTATGGAACGAAATATATGCGTTAGGACGGGGACCACTGTATTCTGTTATAGGATGTGTTGCAACTGTAGCGTTAATGTAAATCTATCGTACACGACAAAGTCGTCAAATATACGTAGTAGACAATAATTTGTTAACCACGTCAATGGTAATGGATCATATATGTACAAAAAAAATTATTGACAAACGTGGTAATGGATCATATGTGTACATTTTGCAATAACTTTTACAATTCTTAATGAATTTGCATGAAACTTCGTATACCAAGATATTTTGGGTCGCTGAATCCGAATCTGTCGTCAAAATGGAAACTTCAAAATGGCGGATGCAATATGGCGGCTGTAAATTTGCTAAATTTATTAAAATGTGCGGCGCACATTTTTCTTTATACGGAAAACAGCTGAAAATTGTTACTCGGAGGTTTTCGTGGTTGCTGATTACGAATCTGAAGTTAGATTTTAAAAATTAAAAATGGCGGATCCAAGATGGCCGACCGAAATGCGAAAAATTACCCAAACTTTATGAAACTGGGTTCTCGGGGGTTTTCGGGGCCGCTGATTATAAATCTGAAATCAGTTTTTGAAAATTCAAAATGTCGGTTCCAAGATGGCCGACATAAATGTAAAAAATTTACTCGATTTTGATGAAAGTTGGTACTCGGGAATTTTTTCGGTCGCTGATTACGAATTTGAAGTCAGATTTTGTAAATTCAAAATGGTGGATCCAAGATGCCGACATAAATGTGAAATATTACTTGATTTTTTCAATGATTAATTAAATGTTAAATGATATATTTTAGGAAAAAAATGGAACCCGTGTTTCACCGTTTTTCGATATCTTAAGTACAGGGCTGTACCACTTCTGGCACTTTTTTTTTTTAAACAGCAACCACTGAAGTGGTTAAAAATGAAGTGTTAAATATTGGAAATTAACTTTTGGATAAAGTTCGAAGTATTTTACTTGTTTACAGCAGACATTATATGTCATATTATAAAGTAACTTAATTCAATACTCTTATTTTACCATGTAAAACAAAATATAAATAAATATTTTTTAATTTAATCAGACAAAATCAGTTCAAAATAAACATGAAATTTCTTACTTGCCATCAACAGCATCAATGATTTCTGCTCGTATGCCAAGTTCGTTGAAGCAATGCTGCATCCGTCGTCGTCTTTCTGGTCTTCTCAACAAATTAATCATATACACATTTCCCAATCCCAACATATCCTTTTCAGGATGCTTTATAAAACGTTGTAATATTTTCGAAATGGGAATCGACTCCTGTTCCACTATTAAACATAAAAAAATAGAAAAAGTATTATGAAAAGTCAACAATAACATAAGTTGTACTCACCTAACATTTCGACTTTCAAGTTTACGAGTTGTTGAAAGTCATTTTCAAACGTGTCTAAATTTTCTAGCGGAACCATAACGTAACCATACGCTTCATCATTGCACACATGCAACGGAACTCCTACACAATTTATATTATTAATTTACATACTTATTGTACCAGCAATTATTTAAAATTTACAAACCAGATCGATTAGCACCAATCGCAAAAGTAATTATATCATCTTTCGGTCCATCGTAGTACTGTAATTTTTCTGGATTATACGTCAATCGATTACTGCCTAACCGTCGCATATCAATCATCACAGCACTATGAACCATTGGCACATGAATACAACCTACTTCTTCTCTTTGTAATATTGGTACATACTCGTCCGTTCTTTTATAATAATAATCAGGTGTCATTCCTGCCCAAAAGTTACTGTACATTCCATCAGATTTCAATAACGGTGCAACAACCGTTTTATTTTTCGACACTAAAAGTTCGAGTGTCATAGAATTCGTAAGAAAAACGTCAGCATCTAGTATCTGTAATAAATTAACTCTTTAATTACCCATTCAATGCTCATGACGTTTATTACTTACAAATAGAAAATCAGCCCAAATTTTCCTTGCATATTCGAGCATTTCTTCTCTTAATTTTATAATATGAGTAAAACGAGTCGGTGTCCAGTCAGCGATACCTTTTTCATCTTTAAAACCTTTCGATTCCTCATCGAATAAAACATTTAAAGAATGATAATTCTCTCGTCTCTTATCTATCCATGTATTTAATATTTCTATAGTATTATCAACATTGTTATCGCTTCGAATCCTAAAATTAAACTGTGATATTAAGTACTTAATGTACAAGTAAATTAATGTACGAACCACAACGATATCCTGTCCTTAGGATAATCTAACGTTTCTAAATAACTCAGGAAGTACGGCAGAGTATGAGCTTTATTTCTAACTAAAATTCCTATTAAAATGCTTGGTTTTTTAAAATTATCACTGACTACCCAACAAATTAAACTAATAAAGACCGTTAATAACAAATTTCCTCTCATTTTGTTACTTTCACGCATACGAAGCTAAAAATTTACGACGTCTTCGGTGACTTTGGAAATTGTAAAGCATTTTTTGACTATTTAAAACCCATTTCTAAAAATATAACGCATTCGTAAACAATGTCTAATTTTTTCTGAGGAGATTAAGATATTGAGACTGCGCACTGAGGAAGTAAAAAAAATATAAAAGTTTGAGGTTAGGTTAAATAATTATATTAAATTCAAAATTAATATTCGGTATTACGGTCTATTAGAAGTAAATAAAATAGAATGTAAATATAAACAATGGGTTGTGGATGTACTACCACGTAATATGTGAAAAATAACAATGCATGGAAATAATCAAACAAATATGAGATATTAAAGTTTGAGGTTAGGTTGCGTGGATGATCTCATTTGATGTCGTCATTCGAAAAAGTGATGTCAGTCTATTTATAAATTTGTTCTTTAATAAAAATATATACAATTTTAACAGAAATATACATTAATTCAATCACAGATTTCGTTTTCTTTATTCGCAGTCTTCGATTCTGATTTTGGTCGTTTCTTTTGGACGTAACTCAAACTTTCCTTGTCAAATTCCATTGACATTATTCCTAAATCACCGCTGAACCTGTTCTTAGCAATCTGCAACAATTATTATTTAGTATTTTATTATAACTCGAGTGTTAATCTTACTTGTAAAAACTTTTTTCCACGAATACTAGTAAGTCGTTTATCTTGTATAATTAAAACGTTGTCTGCTTCTTGACTAGCCTTTGCACCGCCAAAAATTGATGCAGTCGTCAAATCACCATCTTCTCGTTCTTTTCGTGGATGTATTACTAACGTTACATGACAGTTGTATTTTGTTGCAAATGTTCGAAAACATCCGATAATTTTATCTTGTTTCCAAAATCTGTCCACAAATTTGGAATCGTCTGAAGTACCCATCATAAATTGAACATTATCGATAATTACATGAGCAATATCATGTACGTACGTTGCATGTTCAATTGCCTAAAACAAACATAATCGTATTCGTGCCTTCTAATTAAAAAATAATTGAAAAATACCTCCATGACTAGTTTAATATTTTGTTGTCCATGAAAAGTCATGAAATAGATTGGCAACTTTTCGAAATCGTCAGCAAAAGAATCGAAATCGTCAACATTATTTTCCAACGGAACCCCAACCATTTGTTGTAACATTGTTTTGGCTAGTCGAACATTTCGAATTTCGAAACTTCCCCATAAAGTATTAACGCCTTGCATTGCCAAGTCTAACGAGTATTCGCTAATAAAAGTTGTTTTTCCGCATCCTAAATTTATAATTTCACATTACAAGTTTTATATTAAATTAATTTAAATAATTAATTATACCAGTTGGTCCAGTCAATACTGTGAATTCTCCTCTTCGATGTCCTTTTAAAATTTTATTTAATGTCGGATACCTCGTCCATTTAACTCCTTGTACTTTATCAACATTTTGTATATCGCTTAAAACATCTTGTCGCAAACCCCCAAAAGTTGTTATACTTTTGTGCCAAATAGGATGTGCATTTTGCAGAATCGTTTTCAAATCGTATTCTAATTCTGCTGCGATTTTTGGCCGAGGTTGCATGTCTGTCGGTCTCACGAAGAGACACCTCTGTTCGCCAAGTTTTTTCGCAAAATGCCTTGCAGAATCCCAACTGAATTCGTCATTTCCGAACCATAAAATAAACTTTTCGTACGATTCTAAACTCGGTAAAACTTGTTGGGGCAAATGTTGTAAGCCGTATGGCAAACAAATGATTGAATTTGCTACTTTTTCGTCTACTAACGCTAAAAGATCTTCTATGGTTGGAACGAGTACTGTTGTATTGTCAGATTTGACATGTTTTTGTTTATATACGATAATTCCGCTGGCGTTAGTAGCCGGGACGGTTTTTGGGACAGATTTGGGAGATATTGATCTATATCCGACTATTAATCCATTAAATGCGATTAGTGGAAAGTATAAAGTACTTGAGGAGCTGTCATATATTGGACTCATTTGAATCATTATTTCTTGCTGAATATTCTGAATGCAAATAAATGAGCATTAAAATATAATAATCGAAAAAAAGGTAAAATATTATAAACGGTTCGTACAGGAAGGGATAAAGTTTTTAACATTAGTTTATATTCATCATTCGAAAGTTGATCCATGTTTTTACAAGATGTTTTAAGTGTTGTCCATTCAGTTTCGAAATTTTGTATTTTAACTAAAGAATTTCTTAAAACGGACAGTTCTTGAAGTACTTTACTAGATTTGTTTGGTGTCAAGAACCGTTCTAAAGTATTCCATGATCCCTGATGATGACAATTTTCGCATAGATACAATCCTAAATTAATTTTGAAAATTGATGACACAAAAATGAGAAAACTAAGCCATTTGTATTATAAATACCTGTTGTTTTATTAATATAAATTTTATGATCTTTCCGTTTGTCGAGTATGCATATCGGACAATTGGTTACGAAGCAGGCATGACCTTCTAAGAAGGAAATATTAAACGACTTTAAAGTTCTTTTGGTTTGAACGAGAGAAAATGAAGGAACTTCTTCGTTAGACGTATCATGATAGTAACGAATCACTTTTACTCGATGCTTTACTTTAGATAATAAACACCGACTACTAAGCAAATGTCTTACAAAAGTTGTTAACAACATTTTAATAAATAAATGGAAATTACTTGTTGAATATTAAAAAAATAAATTGGAGGCATGCATTGCTTCCTCATAACCTCTTCGTTTCAATTTTAAAAAACACAAAGAAAATCACAGTTATAATTTATAATATAAATGATTTTTAATAAAAAATTAATTTAGATTACTAATTAAGTCATTTTTTAAAGATGTTTCTGTTATGATTTTATCACGGACTTAGTTCGAATTTTAAACTTCTGAGCACGTGTTTTGTTTGTAATTGTGTTTATAAAACTACGCGGGTCAAATCAGCTGATTGATATCAGGGAGTTTGATTCGATGCATTTCTTCGAAATTAAATCTATTTATATGATATAAATCTTAATTCTTTGAATAACTTTGAAAATTATACATTTTTATTGTACGTGGCATTCAAAAAACAGCTGCAAATGTATTTTTATTTAAGTTTCAAAAATCGCGCTACAACGCCTTTTACAGTGACGCACGAATAATGACATTTCCAAAATGATTGAAAATGAAAAATTACAAATGGATTGGAATTGGTTCATATACGGAAGGATTCAAACGAATTCAGTTAACCCTTTGAAGCTGAAAAACACTAAAAAAATCCATTTTTCCAGCTTATTTCAGTTTTGATTTTCATGGGAATTTTTACTAATGGAGTTTTATGGTCGCAGATGGCGAATATATCAGATTTCCAAAATTCAAAATGGCGAATTCAAAATGGCAGTACAAAAATTTTAAAAATAACATGTACACTCTAAAAAGTGTTGATGTAAATTTACCACGAAAATCGTAGGACACAAAAATACCACTGATAATCGCAGGAAAGTTACCGATACCTGGTAAAGTATAACCTGTTCAATGTAAAATTTCTTTGAAAAGCGGTGTAAAATTTCCGTGGAGCTTGTAAATGTACAGTGATTTTCTGGGGAAAATTATACAAACAATGTAAAATTTTTTACAGTTTCTGATGGAAAATTACCATAATTATCACTGGTATTTTTGTGCCCTATGATTCTCGTTGTAAAATTACAGTTTTATTGTAATATTACTTTATTTATGGTAAAACACCTTCAGAAATCGCTGGAGAACTACAACAAATGTGTAATTTGACCACGAAAATCGTTGTAATAATTACATTACTAAAATGTAATTTTACTTCCCACTTTTTTCAGTGTATTTATGCCTGGAAACGATTATTCGTTTGATGGCAGATTCAAAATTTGCTAAAACTATTTTTGAAGATTTTTGAGATTGACGATGACGTTGTATAACCTTGTAGCTCTACTTTTTTTTATACCTTTTTTTTTAATATTTTCTTATACCTTTTTTGTTTTTTTCATAATATTTTTTTATACTTTCCTTTTTCTATGCTCCTTTTGTTTTTGATTCTTGGCCATAAAATTGTATGGCCTCGTAACGATTGTGCAACCTCGAACAGGCTTCAGGGGTCCAATCTTTACTCAGGCCCTAAAATTCTAATCTTGGATCTGACATTTTGAATATTGGAAACGACACATTCGTAATCTGCGACCCCGAAAAACCTCTCGAGTTCCCAATTTCATCTCGATCAAGCAACCTTTTCCTAATTTGGTCCGCAATCTTAGATTCGCAGATTTAGATAAATAAATTACACAGGCCGACAAAATTTTGACCCAGAAACCAGTATATACTTTTCCGAAAGTTTTCAGTGCGCTGAATCCGAATCCGAGGTCGAAATTTCCGAATTGGCTCTGGTTTTCGAGATATCCTAACCTAAAAAGTGCAAAAACAGCGTTTTTTGCCTATATTTGAGGTTATGTAGCATCGAATTTGTTCTTTTACTCAAAATACTAAGAACCTTTTTGAGGTAAATTCATTAACATGAAAATTTCAATGTACGATATCTCAGCGAAAAAAGAGATATTTCATCAAACTCAACGGCATTTGAAAGGGCAAGGGTTATACTTTAAGATGGTGTCTTTAGTATTTTGAATAAAAGAACAAATTCGATGCTACATAACCTCAAATATAGGCAAAAAACGCTGTTTTTGCACTTTTAGGTAAGGGTATCTCGGAAACCAGAGCCAATTCGGAAATTTCGACCTGGGATTCGGATTCAGCGCACCGAAAACCCTCGGAAAAGTATCAGAGGGGTAACCTGATTTTGTCGGCCTGTCTTATCTTAAAAAAAGCTGATTTCAAGCAGTCATTTATCCAAGTATTGTTCCTAAACAAGGATGCTTTACGAGATCAACGACCGCGTGCGACACGGACCACTGGTCTATCACTATATTTATACCGGCATATGATATTTGTGTTACATGTTAAAATGTCAAGTCGAAAACAACAAGAGATATACATGAAATCTGATAAAATTTTGAGTTATTGAAAGGGGGATAACCGAGTCGATTAATACATATAAATGAATTTTGAAAATTTCCAAAACTTAAAAAAAGAATAATTTTTTCGAAATATGAACATATCCGAATGTCTTCGAACTTTCGCACAATATACAAGTGCGTACGTATTATGTATTTATAGTGTACAGGAAAAATGCATTTTGATGTGAAACAGCGAACGTGAATTTGTTTGCATTGTTCCGTACGGATGTTCTGGAGATTAGTGCTATGAGTTCTCAGTAAAATATAAATATGATTATAGATATAAGTATGCCACACTTCGCCTAGACACATACATAAATATATAACGTATAAATTGTTGTTAAATAAAATATTTAATTCAAACTTGTACTTGTATAAACATTGAAAAACTATATACCCATTATATACGGAAAGAAATAAATCAAAACTGCTAATTTTATTTGATATTTCATTTGTTACATTCCCGCCCTCTAACCTTGCTTCTGGTGTTCGACGAGACTTGTTATATTCCTCATGTGTTTATATTTTTATATTAAGATCACTTGAACATGATCTAATTTACAAAGCTTTAAAGAATTATAAAGTTCTCAGTCATTTCTTTTTATAAAGGCGTACTGAACGCTTTATTTAGCATATGAATGCATTAATTAATTCACAAGAGACTTACATCCGATTAGCAAAATGAACGATCGAAATATATTCGTACGCTTTATTTCATCTCGAATAACGCTTAATTAAGTACAATCCCGTACGCCTTGTTTCATTCCTAATAAGCATGTTGTACACTTAAATATGATTATCAAAAGTGTTCTCTTAAAAATCTATGCGTACCTTTCATTCACTCTCGAAGTACGTACCATGTACTCTTAAAATGTCCAAATTCACTCCTGTTCTCTCGGCAAGCGAAACCCTGGCGAAAAAATCAGATTTAAAAGGAATGACTTTCATTCCGTCTTAGTCCGTTTCATGCCGTAATCTGTCCCCTATCCAATCCTGGCCATTCCTGTCGAATGTGTTTCGGAATGACTCAGGATTCGTTAGGATTGAACTCACGGAATAAAACGGATTGCAAATCGAGTGAGAATAACCGAAGACTCGTTTGGATTGAAATGGAGGAATGAAACGGATTGCAAATATGATTCGGAATGACTCAGGATTCGTTCGGATTGAAATCGAGGAATGGAACGGTTTACATTTGTGTCTCGGAATGACTGAGGATGAAAACGGATAGAATTTTCCGGTATGGCATGGCTTGGAACGGAATGACAAAGTGACCCGGATTAAATTCGGATTAAACAGGGGACAGATTCCGGATAGTCTCGGATAGCACCGGTTTCGGTCGGATTAAATTCCTATCCGGAACTTTCGCCAGGGAAGGGAACTTAAAATGTAAAAAATTTTAGTGTAAAATTACTATGGCAATAGGTAATCAAAAGACCCATTCTGAACGAAGGAAACCTCTAGGAAGATTGAAAAATTACAATATTCTTGTAAATTTATCACTTCTAGCGTAGTAAAATTAGGATTTTCAAAGTAGTGAAATTACTCTTTTGCAGTAGTAAAATTACTACGCTCAGAGAGGGTCCTGTAGATTACCTATCCTGAACGGAGTCATTTTACAATTTTGTTGTAAAATTAGTGCGATAGTGGTAAAATTCCTAGTGGAATTGTAATTTTACACCGCTCTAAAAGTTGTAAAATTTCTGGTGGACTAGTGATTTTACACTACTTCTATAATCATACTGTAATTTTACAATTCTGAAAGTAATTTTACACCATCATATTTTACAGTGTACGTACGCTTCGCTAAAGAGTACACTGAAAAAAGTGGGAAGTAAAATTACATTTCAGTAATGTAATTATTTACAACGTTTTTCGTGGTCAAATTACAAATTTGTTGTAGTTCTCCAGCGATTTCTGAAGGTGTTTTACCATAAATAAAGTAATATTACAATAAAACTGTAATTTTACAACAAGAATCATAGGGCACAAAAATACCAGTGATAATTATGGTAATTTTCCATCAGAAACTGTAAAAAATTTTACATTGTTTGTGTAATTTTCCCCAGAAAATCACTGTACATTTACAAGCTCCACGGAAATTTTACACCGCTTTTCAAAGAAATTTTACATTGAACAGGTTATACTTTACCAGGTATCAGTAACTTTCCTGCGATTATCAGTGGTATTTTTGTGTCCTACGATTTTCGTGGTAAATTTACATCAACACTTTTTACAGTGTACGTACCCTTCGTGTACATTTCCCGTACATTTAAAGTGTACGCTTCATTTTTACCAGGGTATATATACAGGATGGACGTCGGCCATCTCATGTTAAAGAAGTAACTAGATCATCAGTCGATTAATTCCGTGGTGATTAGGTTTTGCTACAGTCTTTTAATTCCTCGCAATGCATAAATAAACAGAATTAAGAATTGTAGCAAAGCCGAAAAGGTCTAAATACCGCGTGATAGCCGACTGATCTAGTTAGATGCCTACACTGTAAAAAATGATGGTTTAAAATTACTTACACATGTAAAATTACAGTATGATTATCCTAGAAGTAGTGTAAAATCACTACTCCACCAGAAATTTTACAACTCTGAGCGGTGTACAATTACAATTCCACTAGGAATTTTACCACTATCGTAGTAATTTTACAACAAAGTATGTAATCTACAAGACCCTCTTTGGGCGTAGTAATTTTACTGCTGTAAAAGAGTAATTTCACTACTTTGAAAATCGTAATTTTATTACGCTAGAAGTGGTAAATTTACAAAAGCATTGTAATTTTACAATCTTCCTAGGGGTTTCGTTTCGTTCAGAGTGGGTCTTTCTGATTACCTATTGCCATAGTAATTTTACACTAAAATTGTTTACAGTGTATGACCCGCTAGCCGACATCCACCCTGTATAATGTTTTTCAAATATACAGGAATTACCAACCCAGTAAACGAAAACGAATAGAAAGTTAAAAATACGCATTGAAATGAATTCAAGTGAATTAAAATGAATTAAAACGCATGAAAATGATTAATTGAATCCACTTTTTAATTCATTTTAATTCTCTCGAATTCATTTCAATTCGTATTTTTAACTTTCTATTCGTTTTTGTTGACTGGAAAAGTAATTATTTATGTCATCTGTGTCAATTACATTATATAAAATTTTGAAAAGCTGTTAAATAACTTTTGTATTATGTATACACTCTTTACATATTTGAAATTGCGCGATTAGGCGCCAATTGGACCGCCATTTCAGAAGATATAATTGTCGCCCGCCAAATCGACTCATCCGAATGAGACTGGGCAACCGTGGAAAATGAGAAGCGGATTATTTACGGATTTATTGATTTTCTATTAATTTAATCTTAAGTAAGACAAATTAGCAGTTGTCGCCAGCAAATGGAAATCATTGTCGTCGAAATTAACGAATAACACAGTCTCTAATAATGAAACATAACCTAATTGCAATATTTCATCAAGAAATAGCATTTAACAGCATATTATCGTATACACTCGCATCCGTAACTGAAAGAGTGGGAAAGAAACAGACTTATTTCGTATTAAATCGTACACAGATTTTTCGTATACTTTTTCGTTTGTTGGGACAGTCTCTAACAATGAAACATAACCTAATCGCAATATTTCATCAAGAATATCATTTAACTGCATTATAATCTAATTGTACCAATGTTACATATATGTTATATTACTGTTATATTTCACTGAATGGGTAATAACAAGTATGTAGCCGGAATGTTACCGGTAACATCTATAGGTTATATTACAGGTTATATACTGCGGTTATATAACTACAAGTTTCGGTGCTGCAGAAAACAAATTTAAATAGTCAACTAATGTTTTATATGTGTAATTTCGTTTTCGTTGCTTTTAACAAATCGTTTTCCTATTAACAAGAAACTTAATTCGGTTTTAATTCGTATTTGGTGGGTTTGGAGTCAGCAATGGAATTCAAACTGCCTCAATGATAAATAATAGTTTCAGTCGATGTTCATTTGTTGAGTATGGCAAATACTTTTTAAATTTGTATTTGTTTATTGACACGAATTTAAATTTAAATGAATAGTTCATATATTTTGTGAAACCGGAAACACGTGAGAGTGTGGTGTCCCCCCAATCTGTTGTCGAACAGCTGATTCTTCCATTAGTTGCATTTGCTTGGCCTGTCCTGTTGTGCATATAAAAGTTTCATAAAAGTTTACAGTTACAATTTATTTTGATACATCCCAATCACATTCGGATGGTTTTCGGTAAATTATTGACTTTCTACTATAATTAAAAAACATTACGACAGTTTATATAGATTTGTAACTAAAACTCGTTTATTGCTAAACAAGTCTTTTCTAAATTTAAAAACGGAACATGTTCCAAATTTGAAATTGCGATGGTCTTTTGTTTTCATTCATCAAATTTTGTACCGTACTAAAACAATTTTCATGCGATGATTGTGAAATTACGTAACAAATTTGACCTAACCTTAAAACTTCAATTTTGATGTTTTGAATTGGCTCTAACCTTGTTTTTATAGATGATATATTTTTAAGTAGATTTGTAAAATAATTACAGATTGATGGGTTCTGTAATTGGATCGGTTTTGAAGGGTGTGAGACGATACCTCGTCAGTGTAACGTTTCCAACCGTCGCATTTGGAAGCATTTACTTGGATTATAATCGTACACAGAAGTGGAAAGCCAGTAAAGCAGCAAATAACGAATAATCATGGCACCTGCTGTAAAATTGAACTGGACAAAGGCGTACCTTTGTTCTACTATTCCACTGATCGGTTATTACATTGGATTACTTTTGGATCGTCATGAAGACGAGAGGATGTCTATGTTCAGGGATAAGTCGGCATTATATAAAAGGGAAATGAAACCAGGCGAAAAACCTTCATGGCCATAATTTTGGTATAAATATGTAATAATTTATTACAAAGCTTTGTCAATAGTTTGCAATCATTGAATAAAAGTTTAGCCACGATGGAAAATCAACAGATTTCATTTTGTTACACTCGAAACATGACAAAATTATTAAGACATAATATAACCTAAAATACTGTTTATTTTTTAACATAATCTTGTACAAGTTTACTAACGGAATATCGAAAATCGCTTTCCCTTTTCTTTCCCCGCATCTTTCTTGTTTTTTACACTTGACTTGTTACTTTTAGAAAAACGGTTGAAATTCTCCTTTTCGTCGAAATGTTCGCTTTGCATTTTCTTGATCGTCATATTGTAAGCTTGTCGTTTCTTTTGCAACCATTCGTCAGTTTCTTCGCACCACGAAACTGGTCGACTGTTAACAGTATTTACACTCCTCGCTTGCGAAGTTCGACCTGCCGATTCCAAATTTAAATACGACATTTTACGATGTCGAACCGATTCGTCTCTTTCTAACGTCTTCGATTTGTTTGGAACTTGATCGTCGATAAGCCCATAGTTTTGATATTTTGTGCTTCTATCTTGGGCAGAAAGAATATTATTACTTACTCGTTTCATTACGTTTTCTTCTGTAATTTCTGTTTGACGATCCTCAATTTCTTGCTCTGGAACACTGATTAATTTGGACGCACCTCGAAATTCTGGTCTCAAATGTCGTTCGCTGGCGGTTCTCCGAAAAGCAACAGGTCGTTTGAAAGTTTCGGGATTAAACTTCGAAGAGGTTTTCACATACGAAGAATCTCCTATATCTGCCGAAAGTGTTGAATTCATGTCCTCGTAGGATATTTTTGGTCTTTGTTTACTCCGGAATGTGTAAGCGCTTTTAGTGTGCGATTCTGTCTGATAATTTGATGAACAGCGAGAATTTGCAGGCGCTGGTAAATGGTGGAGGGAATTTGTAGAATTTGGTGGATTTCTAATATATTTATCACTTTCGTTACTCAATGTCGAGGCAACGGATCCTTTCGATGATACTTTTGCTCCATATTCTCGGTTAATTTCATTAAGAGATCCGGACGATCCAGAAGCTACACTTCGTTCTCTATATACACTTTCGGCACTTTTTGATTTTTCGTAACGGGATAAATACAACTCGGTTTGCTTCAACTTATTCTTGATGAGCCGCTCCAGAATTCGTAATTCTTTTTCTTTCTTGAACAGTAAACGTTCTCTCGCTTGCAGCGCAACTTCTTTGTTTTTCAAAATCGCTTCGGATTGACGAAGCGATTCGAGTCGTTGCAACCAATGTTCTTTAAACACATTCTCGCTGACATCCTCTGGTCGCTTTGCGACTGTGGTACAGCCATTTTTATGCCCGTGATAACACACTTCTTCGACAGTAGCATCAAAGTTTTCAGCAGATTCTTCGATTACTTTTAAACTTGATGTTCGCTTCGGTAACTTGGGAGCATTGCCGAAATATTTTTGCCTCAGATTCGGTAATGACCATCGAGATGGCATTGAATCGCCGTTCATACTTTTCGTTTTTATATTTGTCATAGTACTGACGTAAGGTTCGTCGTAAATCGGTTCGTTGATCCGAAAACAAGCTTTGGAGTATAAAGATTCTTCCTTGACGGGAGACAATTTATTCTTCAGAAATGTCAATTCTTGGTAGACAGGTTCGTCGAATTTAAAACGTCCTTTAAAACATTCTTCGAGTCTTGCAGAACTATTTATTTTTGGTGTACATAACTCGTCCAAGATTTCGGTGATTCTATTTTCATCAAGTTCAGTTTCGTCGTCCATTTCTTTGAACGATTCTTCTCTAAGTTTATTTGCAAATTTGACGTCGTCGATCTCATTTGACGATTGCAGACGTTCGTTGATGTTGTTGCTTGGAATTATAAATGCTTCTACTCGATACATTTTGGTTTCAATTTTTTCACTACTGAACTGAAAATTATAAAAGTTTAATTCTTATGTTTATGATGTTTTTTAAAATGTTAAATCTGTATTTTACTTACAAACATTGCATCGAGAGGAAAATTGTTTTTATGTAATAACTCTTCCAAAAATTCTCTTGAAATTTATTGTAGCGACCCCCCTTTCAAAATGCTCATTTACCTGAAAATAATGAGTTTTAATTATTTAATTAATGTAATTTTATGTTTAATTAACATTCATAAACTTAAATATAACAAATGTTTAACCTCTTTAATGATAAACATTTATAAATTACAAAAAATTATATAAAATTATTTAAATTAGAAATATAAATTGACATATAGTGTTTAAAAATTTTGACAAATGACCTTGCCGAAAAAAAAACTACAGAAAACTATTAAAAAATAATGTATGATTCTGAATGTGTTTTCTGAATCGTGTTTTACATATAGATAATATGTTTTTATTTATTTAATACTTATATGTTTTTAACTACAGTAGGACCTCTCTTATTCTAATTGCCTTTCTTATTCTAATTGTTCCCCCACAAGTCTTCTCCCACTATCACACGAAAAGTCAACAAAAAATATTGTCCACGAATCACAAGCTCGCAAGCAAAGTAAGTGGGGGTAAGGGGTAAATTAGAATAAGAGAGGTTGGCGCCATCTTGAAATACTTTACTAATTAGAATAAGAGAGGTCCTACTGTATTCAATATTTGTAGTAAAAACCGAGTTTCCCTATAAAATTTGAATATGTAAAAACCGATTCAGAAAAGACATTCAAAACCATATACATAATAATATGTTTTTCAATAGTTTTCTGTAGTTCATTTAACTTTATGTATATTATTATGAAACAATTGAAACCTATTCATTTCTTACAGTACTTAATAAGTTCTAACAGAATTAATGTGGTAGCGACAGCTCTACAGTAGTATTTCTTCATACGAAAATGCACAAATTATCTATTTATATCACAATACATACATAAACACTTCATTCACATACATTCACACTCTATAATCTTAGTATATTAATCCTAATTATGCACACATCGTTCAGTATATTACATACAATGATATAAAGAAGTGCTTCATATATACTAATCGATACTGAGCTCCGTCATCACTCGATCATTCAATGAACTTCAAAATGTATAGTTATATGAATTACCCATATTGCTAATTATATGATTTTAATGTGTTAATCCGTACAAATAATTATCGGCTTGAGTGATATGTAAAATACATATTTATTTATTTATTTATTAACCAAGAAACGGGCATTACTGCCCAAAAAAAAAATACATGTGATATAACAATAAACTCGCAAAAGAATAAGAAAAAATTTAACAAATGATAATATAAAATGGTAACAAAACATATACGCATATAATTAATATACACAGTATAATATATATAACAGTAATAACTTTATAGCCTCAAGTTAACGATAGTCTTGCAAGAGTTTTACTCTTGCTTGATTCTTAAAACGACCAAAAATGTTATTTAATGGAGGGCAAGATGAGCTATTCCCGAGTTTTATTAATCTACTTATGACAGAGTTAAGTCCATATTCAGTTCTATAATTCTGTGAAACAAAAAGTCTGGAATTGCGGAACATATAAGAGTTTTCCAATTGAATAAAACAGGAACTCAACTCTGGACAAAGTATTTTACCATTAACTATTTTATATAAAAAACAAATATCAGAAAATGTTCTATAAGACTCCAGAGTGCTCAATTTAATTCTAGTCGCTACCTCGGTATAGTCATGAAATTCCGTAGAGTTCTGCATGCGCAACTTGTAGGCTATAAATACTAAAAATCTGTGCTGAACTCTCTCAATCTTTCTTTTGTGCACCTCAAAGAATGGTGACCAAACCGTTGAATTATACATCAAAATAGACTTAACTAGAGCATTGTACAAAGTTATAATCGCAGATAAATTTGTAAATGCTTGACATTGCCTTTTAAGAAATCCTAAGTTGCGTAAAGCTTTGTTAGTGACATAATCATATTCAAACATATCTAAATTGTATGGTAAAATCATATACTAATAACAGAAATCACTAGAAGTGCTATAAATCGAACCCTTGAAGTTCCTAGAAGAAAAACAGAGATCGGAAGAAAATGCTTCGATTATCTTGGAATTCTATGTTACAACACTCTACCTACCAATATTAAAACAACTAATGATGTTATAAACTTTAGAAGACAGTTTAAAAAATGGTTTAATTCTAAAAACAGTGAGGAAATTGCAAATAGTTTTAGAGATAGACACCAATATCAACGAAATTTACTATAAGAAGCGTATAACCAGTGATGTTCTACTATTGTTATTTAACTTTAAAAAAATCTTTTAGATGGTAGAGCATTCCAAGCTCTGCGCAATCTGTTTGCTAAAGAATAAAGACTAAAGTTTTTAGCACTGCTCTATTAACAAATATTCGACGAGCAGTATCAGATGTTACAGACCCATGGATTATATTTCTAATCGATACTAATTCCTATATACGATTTATTTCAGTGTAAGCATGGTATTTTATAGACGACTCCACTTTGTTTACTAATAGGTAACTTATCTTTTGCAGATTTAATTTTATCGATGTTTGTTTTAAAAGGTGTAGTGACTACTCGAATGTTTTGAGTTTTGGAAATTTTTGTTAAATTCTCAGTGATTATTATTACTCATGCTTTACCTTGAGATAACTTCTGTGGTTAATATTCTTTTATTATGTATATAATAGTACAAACACCGACTATGTACAAATTTATCTGCATTATTCGCGGCTTCGTATAGAAAGTACATATTTTTTATTGCTTTTTTTTTATATTTTTATTTTAATTGACAGAACATACTAATAATATGGAGCACCTGAACCCAAAAGTTTTTGCACTTCAAATTTTCTTTCTGGGTTCGAATGTGGACTGTTTTTAAATTATATTGTGAAAATTTCAAACTCAAGCTAAGCTTCAAAATCACTAAGACGTGTGGATGATTTAATTTGTATTTTCAAGATTATCCGAAATATTTTTCACTGTAGTTTTCTATATGACTTATTATCTTTTTCTGATGCAACATATTCATTGCGAGTTAACTATCTTTTTTATGTGCCGTTCAGTGTAAAAAATTGAGTAAAAATTGCGCCGATATATAAAATGTATGCTCTGGTCAACTTATTATGTGATTATAATACTAATATTAAATTCTTTGATTACGATGTTTCCAATTGCGACATTATTTGAAATATTAAGTTGGAATTTCACGAATTTAATTAATGTTATTAATGTAATTACTTTTTATGTTTTATTCTTCGTTTTTGAATTTATATTTGTTTTTCATTTCAAGATTGTATTTACTGATGTACACCATGTATACAAGAAAGGGTATAACCCGTTAAATAAAAGTAAATAAGTAAATAAATAAAAATCATCTGTGGAGCTGTTTTCGAGAAAACCAATTTTTAGTATTTAAAATATTGAAAATTCGATGTAATTCCATTGAACCTTAATAATACATTTATTTTATTATCAAAATATGTAAAAAGACAGTAAGAATCAATAAAGGCTTTATTTATTATTATTTATTATTACAAAACCCTTCAAATACGAAAAGTCACAGTTATGTAATATTTACATAATGGTTACATTATTATTAAAATTAAATTTTCGAATGGTGAATTAATGAATTTATAATATATTTGTTACATTGTTACATAGTTGTTACATAACTGTTACTTTTGTGTTTGCAGGGAAACGATTCACAATTATACTTTTATATTAATGTATTAGGTATATGTAAAAGATATTGAGAATAAGAAAGGTTTTATAACAGTAAATGTTAAAAATTATATATTTATTTAATTAAATCACTAAAAAATTGATTTTTAATGTTGTAAATTTAAAAATATCTAAATATTGTCATCGTATTCCCGCCTTCGTACAAATGTAGGTTTTATGTGAAAGCTTTTGATGATTACGAAAAAATAGTATCGTCATGTTTTGGAAATAATCTAAAACCAGATTATAAAAATTACATGAGTCTTTCAAAGTGAGTTACATGGATTTAGGTATCTATGTGACTCTTTATTTACATAGAACAATATTGCGACAAAATACAAAAAGGATTGGGCTTCTACTTGGTGCAAGCCACGGAATCAGTGCATTTTGATTTTCAGTCAGTGTACGAAAAAAACAAAGTTTCAAAAACACATTTTGACTATGCGAAGAAACTTTTGCAAGCTGTTTGTCTGTATAATAGTTTACATGATTAAAACAATTTAATTGGTGTTATATATATATATATGTATTTTTTTCGCTTCCGTTCACACTGAATAATTTTGTCAACGGCTCTATGTACCTTGACGTATGTTATCACTGTCTGGTGTTCTTATGCCATGTTCTTTAATTATTTATTATGTTATCGCGACTTATTTTAATTTAACTTACTATTTACTATAAGTTTTATTTACAATGTGTTCGGTACTTCTTAATTTATTCTACATTATGTTAATATTTTAGTTTTATTTTGTATTTTAATTCTACTTTAGTGTATGTGAGGGCAGCTCTGTCCGTAAATAAATAAAATAAACAAATAAATAAACAAATAAATGTCATCTTAACAACGGCATCACTATGCCTAATGACATGATAATAATACATTAATATAAAAGTATAATTGTTGAATCATTTTTATAATAATAAATAAAGCTCTCGCAAATATAATTCAATGCTAAAAAACTGAGTAAAAGGGCCATACCACCTGTTAAATAATAAATAAAAATATCAATAAAGCCTTTATTAATTCTTAAGGTCTTTTTACATATTCCAATAATAAAATAACTGTATTATTAATGTTCAATGGAATTATATCCAATTTTCAATATTTTAAATACTAAAAAAGGATTTTCTCGAAAACGGTTCCACAGATGATTTTGAAATTTTCACAATATAATCTAAAAATAGTCCAAATTCAAACCTAGACAGATAATTTAAAGTACAAGAACTTTTGGTTTGGGGCCTGTTCATGCATACCGTGATAAATACTTCTATTAAATTTGATAATTTCAAATGGTCGAGAAAAATTGATACGGTTTAATTGCAACCATCTATTTGATTCTATTATTACAATGAAAGATTCGATGCGCTTATTATATTAATTTTGTCAAATTGATTTAACTGGACGACAATTGCTTGCTTTAACAGTTATTAAAAGTTAAGTTATTTTTTAATTATTTATTTATTTATTTAACACGAGTGTTAACGCCCAATAGAGAAATACAAAATTAACAATTAAGCAATAGGTTAAGTCGAGTATAGTAATAAAGAAAAGTACATAAAATAAATGAAATAAAATATGTACATGACGCTTTAAAAAAGAAAACTGGTTAACAATAAAAATAAATCTAAGATAATAACACAATTAGGAGTTAACAGAAACGATAAACTAAGTTTTTACAGTTTACTTTAAAAGTAGATAGTATCGACTCGTCTCGCAAATTTATATAATAATACTACGAAATTCAAGTAGTAAATTTTCCATTTCTAAATTTTGTAAACATCTGTAATATCTACCCTATATTGTATGCGCTTAAAAATATATAAAATATTGACAGTTGACAACAAATAAAACAATAATAAATAAATTATAACATTGTTTCTTCGTTATATCGGTCATCTGAAAATAAAAATAAAAAAAAGATAACATTAACAGCGCATACATTTGATTTTCGATAGAAAACACAAGCGATGGAAACAAACTTGTATACATATAGTCAGGATTTGTATTTAATTATATTATATAATGTAATTATGTCAATGTGTCAGTATTTAAAAAAAAAAATGTAAAAAAAAACACTTTTCACGACAAAAATGTATTTATTTTCTATTTTTTGCTTATTGTGGGCCATATTCAAGACTTTATTAAATAAAGCACTCAAGAAATATTATTAGATGCTTTTGCATCAAGTTATTATGTTCAATGAATAAAAATTCATTAATTTTTCTCCGTTACTTTCATAAGTGAAAATTTCCTTTTTGTATTATGTTAATTATTATGTTAATAATAAATAAAATGCAATATTGTTGATCATATTCACTAAATCATCATTAAACAAATAACAATGTCACAAGTCAACTTTAGAATCACAGATTAATGTACAAACACCATAAAATGCACAAAAAACACATAAATAACTTCACTGCAATCATCTTTTAACCGAAAGACTCATAATTTTCACAAATCAACACACGCAATCGCACCGATTTAAAATTAGTCACGCAAAACTTATTTCGCAAACAACCAATTAAACTTGAGATTTCAAAGATGTCACCTACCGGCATTTCGATTATCGGTGATACGTCATTTTTTCAGCACAAAATTTTTATTTTCTTCAGTGAATTGTTGTATACTCTTGCACCTCCATTCCGAAGTGAAGCGAGAATTGTTTTGGAGTGCGAAACGTTCAGGTGCAGTCGTATAATGTAACGGACAAACGGCGACCCTCTTCAAAAAGACGCAGGAGCAGGTAGTTGGAAGAACCTTGGAATTTAAATTTACGAAAAAAAAAAAAAAAATCTACTGCTCCCTTCTTCGAGGTGCCTCCCCACCAACTCTTTTCTTATGACGCCCATAAAGGAAGCTTTCTTCATCTTGAGACGCACGATTCTCATGCGTGAATTATGTCCTCTCAAGTGATGCTCAAATTTGAAAAATCCGGAAAATGTGTTACATAATGGAAGCGTGTGTAAACAACCTTTGTATAACATTCGAGTCGCTATATGCGGTTTTTTTGATTATGATCTTATACTGTGATTTTGTTTTACGATATCCGTTTGCTTTGTTACAGGTCCCGTTAGATCGTGTGAGATTTTGAATTTTATCGCTTAATTAATCTTAATCTGATCATCTTGTGTGATTAATTCATCACATGGGCATTTCTCTAGAACTTTTAAACTTTGAGGTACAGATTTCTTTTAATGTACATTGTTTAACATTAATTTTGTTTGTTTTCAGTACTCAACAAAGACCCGAAGAAACATTTATGTTCAGACAATTACATAATATTTAAGAGCTTTTGCGTAAGAACAAGATACACATAAAAGTATCATACAAAGAAAATATAATGTCATTTTAATACTAGAAATTCGGAAGGCAAAATTTACATCAGACAATAATTGTAATGACAAATTCCTTAATGCTTATGTCAATGATTTTGTATGCGACATGGAAATAAGCGACATGTTCACCTGACAAGTAAGAGCCTTGAGTTCGAAAAAGAAACATGTATAATTCTTAAACCCTTGACACACAGATTTATTTAAAACAAAAGGAAAGGGCTGTTCCAAATAATATTAACGAAATTTGCATAATCAATTTAAAAACTTCTAATTTTTTCAATGTATGCAGTGAATCATGGAAAACCAAAAACACACAAAAAAACAGTGAATTGTGAATTCAATAAACTAAATCTCGAGATTTGAGCAAAAATTTAAATTGTATAAAAGAATGTAAAAATCTGTAAAAAATTAAGGAAACAACTTGCCATCTTGTACGACCCCGCAAATTGTTCGTTACTTTAAGTAGTTTTTTTGTGAATTTAATTATAAATGTCCATTTTGGAAAAATGTTGAATTTTTTACTTAACACGTAAAAAAACACATGTCAATAAATTCCAGTTAAATTTTCATTATACCCATAGAAAAGTACATTTCAAGGCGAACAATTCCATTTTTTATTCGTTACTGTACGATTAGTAGCAACCGAGTTATGGACATTTAAAAATTTTCAATTTTCTAAAATTTCAAAATTTTGAAAAATTCTCAATTTTCTAAAATTTCAAAATTTTGAAAAATTCTCACACGTTAACGAGTGATTTTAAAAATCTAAAAAAAATTGACCAGTCTTATTTTACCGAAATGAATCTATAAAAAAATTACGAACAAAATTAGTGATGGTCGATTTTAAAATTGAGTGAGTTGGCGTGGAATGCCTTGTATTGTATATGGGCATTTCTCTAGAACTTTTAAACATTGAGGTACAAAGATTTTGATTTTTTTATTAATTTTGTTGTCTTCGGTACACTGTGAAAAATTTTGTTGTAATTTTACACTGAAAAGGCGGAAATCACAACACCAGTGAATATCGTAAATTTACAGTGACATAGTAAATAAATAATCAGTTGCTTTGGTCAATAGCACCACAGTGGCCGACAATTAGAGCCAGTTTACATTGCGGTTGTAATTTTACATAATAAAAATTGAAAATTACAAAGGGGATGTAAAATTAAATTTTTTTAAATTACATAATCCATGTAAAGTTTCAACAATTACCACTGGTATTTTTATTTCCATCTTCTGCACTGTAAATTTACATTTTCAATGTAAATTTTGCACGTTTATGATAAATTTCCTTTTGTTTTCATTTGTTATTTACTGGAAAAATTGAAATTTACAACGATAGTGATAGGATATGTCAATAAAATTGTAAAAACTCGGAAATGTAAATTTACATTTACTTTTCATAGTGTACTCAACAAAAAGCCCCGAAGAAACATTTATCAAACCGATTTATATTACCGCGATTTATACAGCGCGAGGATCACGGTTGCACAAAACATTGTTATTGTTTCGATCGGTGAAACGTACTATCAAATTTGACCCCTTAACAATGGCAACGATTAGATTTACGTCGGGAAATAATTTGTTTAGTTGTATTATTTATTTGTTTTTTAATTATTTATGTTTTTATTCTCCATTTTTTTACTCGTTTCACGGAAAATTTATGTTACTTATTCAGTAGGCCCCGCTCTAAGTTATACCGTCATAGTTATATATATATATATATATCCAAAGTTATACGTTTGGATTCTCCAAAGTTATACGACTCTCTTCCTCTCCTTCCCCCACAACATTGTTTCGCTGAGCCACACACGCTTCGCGACAGTCACATACATAAGCACTCATATAAATAGTTACGGAAGTGGATATAGTAAGGGGATATAACTTTGGACAAACTTCCACCATTTTGAAAGACCCAACGGTATAACTTAGGATGGGGACTACTGTATATTAATTGCAATGAGTGCGATACATTCTTTTATTAATTATTTATGTAACTATTATATGTAGTACCAATAAGTGCTTTTGGTTGGTACACGAGTAATTCTAAAGAACTTTCAACTCTTCACGTTTAAAAATCATAAAATAGTACAGGATATGCCAAGGGCTCAAATATCGATCTTCGAGGATTGTGAATGTTTGTCGCCCGAGCGAAGTGAGGGTAACAATCACACTCATCGGATATCGATATTTCGCCCGTGACTAATAATGTATATTTTGATCCGATTGCCCTAGGCCGAGAAATCGAGTTTTACGACCAGAGGGTCAAAAAATTATTTTAGTATGGTAAGAGATAATTGACGTCCCAACCATGCAATCGTATACAATGTAATCATTAGAATAAATTAACGGAGGGGCGGTACTGCAAAAATTAACAAAGTGTGATTCTCCAATAAAATTCTTATTTCATCCTTACCAGTAACCCAACGAACGTAAAAAAATCCGTTTTTTTTACATTTCCAATCGAGAAAAGTTTATGATATCACACGTGATTTTTCATATTTGGAATCGTAATTCGTTGATTTATAAATTAAATTACGTTTATGCAATCGACGGTGTAGACGTATAGACAATATGCTTGAATACAATTTTGCGTCAAAAAATCTATTCACAAGGATTGGACATTTAAAATGTTAAAAAATAGATTTTAAAGGATAAAAAATTCCATTTTCCTGCTAAAAATTCTTGGTGGAATCTCATGTAAGAACACGAGATTAGTATTAATTGCAAAATATTAATTACTGTTTATATGTGAGAAAAGTAATCATGAGTTAAAATATGGAACGTTTCGCTTGCGGAGAAAATCAATTTAGTAAACAGGACTTCTTTTTTATGAATTATATTTTTATTCATTTAAATGAATTAAGTTTGGAAATACTTTTCATTTTTTATTTTAAGATTTGATTATTTTTAGATTCATAGGGAACAGAAGTAGGGAATAGAAGACTATAATCACAAACTTTTCAATGGATGATTTTATACTTACTATTTTTGTATTATAAGGCATTTTGGATCACAGATTTGAATTAAACTATTGAAAACTTTAAACTTTTTTTTTCTAAAAAAGAAACATTTTTTAAATTGACGTAAGAGACAATTACAAGACTAATTAATCAATCGAGCTGAAATGATATACATTATTTATATATTATATTGTTTTCTAATTAGATTATACAAATATTAACTTATTTATTAAAAAACCGTATTTTTATTCCAAAATTAGTTTTAAAAATCGGTGAAATTCCGATTTATCTCTTTAAAGCTCTGCCAATCAATCGTTTATGTATATTTTTATCCTGGTTTGTTTCAAATAAAAATTACGGTCTCCAGAACTCATGTCGTCCAAAATTAAAATTTTCTTTGAGTGAACGCAGTCGCCATTTTGTTACAAAATATTTTTTACACTTCATGATTACGTTTGTAATTTCTTAGTTTTACTATAATTCACATAATTTAATAGATAAAATGTAAATATTAATTCTTTGATTTTGGTTGTATTAATATATTCGTATTTTACAAAATTACGAGTAAAAAATGGATTATAGGTCTAAATATTATGATATAAGTAATATTACCGCACAAAATATGGCCCCAAAATATTACGCTAAAAAATATTACGCCATGTACTTAGTATGACAACACAATTTACAAATTTATTGAAATTAATAATAATTGTTAATTTTAATATAAAACTATTATACGACACAAACGTTATTGTGAAATAATAATAACTTTATTGTCGAATTATATTTATGTCTATAGTCGAAAACATTATATGGTAACTAATTCTTAATTTATTAAATAAATATCCCTCATGATGTAATAATTTTGAGACTTTCTTACTGAGGATAAAATGTAGCTACATTGTTATACTAACTATAGCTTCTTCACGTACTACTTAGTCACAGTAATTAAATACGTTAATCGAGAACTACTTGTGATTACGCTTATATATATATTTATTATACTGATTTAGTATTTATTTATAAAGTATTTGATATGAATTGTACACATTTGTATTGCATAATATTATTTGCATATTCAAACTTAAGTATTAGTTAACTTCTTTAAAATAATGTTACTACTTTTAAATGTTACTAATTTCATTTTTACACCCACATATTTTTCCAGGGACGCTTTAACACAAGTACAATACTTTGGCGTAATATTTTTTTCCGTAATATTTAGTACGGTCACCAAAAAATTTGCTAAGAGACGTTAATTCTATAATAATAATTTTTTAATTGCAATAACATTTGCATATTGTTAATCACATCCAACCTTCGTATGATACCTGATGGTACATTTTGACGTCATCTTGCGGCCTTGGCAATTAGGCACCTGTAAAACATCTGTTGTTTTCTTTCGCGAACCTTTCTATGACTCATCAATTTGGTGGAGAAAGCACGATAAACAACTAAGCATTTCCCACGTATTTTGCACCGGTATTATCGCTAACCATAGCTAGATATATATTAAGATGGATTTTTCCTAAAGTGGATTTAAAATTTTTGAGGTCATTTCGAATTACTAAAAATAATAATATAGCAAAACCCTACAGGAAATAACAATATTTGATAATATTCTACAAGTTAAATATTACACAAAAGTGATTTAAAATAGTTGTTATTTTCAATAAAAAAAATACCGAGATTTAATTAGATAAAATTTGTTATAGATTTAATTAATTTTTATCTGCTCTTCGTCCAAGAGATCTTGATAATCTCGATAAAATTGATTTCCGGAACACTTTCGATTTAATTTGATGGTACTTATACGCGTGCATTCTGTTACACATATTTTTGAACCCATAAATAGCTTTTTAAACAGCATCCGCCTCCTGCTTTTCCCCTTTTCCAACAAGAGATAAAACGAAGCCGGCATCTTAGTCTCGACCCATAGGCAACGTGATCCATAAATTATATCATATTTCTTAGGAGTTAAAACTTATGTTATCGCAAGTGCTTTTTAAATAAGCATCTGGAATTAGTCGACTTCTTAATGACCCCGTGCGAAAAGTTGCTTTTTACAATGTTCTTACCAATTGACTGTATTTTAGTGAACAAATAGGTACGACGGGTTAAAAACCATCTGAAATTTCGTCACACCCTTAAATTTTCGTAATTTCTTTACTGCAAAAAGTCAATGTTTGATGTTTATATAACTTTTTTAGAATTGATATATTTTGAATGTTAAGTTTGAGAAAGGAAAAGGATTAAATTTAAAAAAATTGTTAATATATTCATACTACATTTGAGGCAACGTCTAATGAATGTGACAAATAGGTTACTTATTGGATAGTAAATATTTTTTTAGTAAGGTAAAGTTAAAAAAGCATCTTATACGCATGTAATGCCCATTCGATTTTGTCCGACTTTTTCGTGTAATATTTGTATTATAAATACAAATTGTATTTATACATTCGAATGAATCTTAAAATTTAGTAATTGCAAATAAAAATATTCACTTGAATCCGACTATATGGTCCCATTTTTTGTTAATATATTTCACGTAAAATGAAGTTTCGCAAACCAAAATACAAACGGACAAATAGAATAAATAAATGAAAATTATGTGTAAAAATCTTACTCTTGGTAAAAATCAATAATAAATTTATATTGCACCAGATCGTACAACTATTCTTCTTATCTGTACTAATTCGAATAGTCTAAATTCTACAATATAAAATCTAAACCCTAAAGTCTAAAATCTAATCTCTTTGTGATTGAGACTGCTTGATTTTTTGGTTTAAAGTTCATCAAATGTGGCCAATACTTTACTGTACCCGTCATGCACAATTTATCATTCTGGGACTCGACTCCTCCTACTCATTAATCACTACATATCATTTTTTAAGCGTTCAAATTTTATGCGCAGTATTACAAAAAAGTGTACAGTATAAGATTGTATAACTACGACTATTCCATTCGTGAAGTCATATGCAACCTTCATATGGTACAATTTTAAGCACGAGATTCATAATGTCACATTTTGTAACTAGTTCATAAATCGAATGCGTTTTATGTGAACCCTACTTTAAAACACCATAAAATTTGGTATGTCAAACTCACAAGAGTGCCTAATGTGTCTTTTTCGTTAGTTCCGAAAACTGTTACACGCAGAAAAGTCCGTAAAATATCTAATTTTGCCATTTAAGTAATACAATTTAATATTAAAATATAAAAATTTGCTCCGAAGCCGCTTGACATTTGAATGTGAAACTTGCTTCTTACAAGTACTCCCATTATTATAGAATTTTTTACCAAATGTATTCCGAAGTAACTTTTAATTATATAATTATTTTTTTGCATTTTACATTGAGATTCTGCACAATTTGCGGACCCCGAACGAGAAAGTTAGTATATTTTTCCGTTTTAATCATATCGACTAGACTGCCTTTACATTCTATTCGCTCCCCATTATTATGTACCCTGTCTTCGAAGGTGGTCCGTGGGCGGAACACAGGGCAACGTTGAAATATATGGTCAAATAGTTCCTAAGATGATTACGTATTCGACCAGATAATTACGCCATAGACGTGCAGGTAAAAGAAACTACACAGGAAACAGGTTAAGTACTGATTTATTTATTTTTAATATATGGGTCAAAGTTTTCGTCAAGAAAATATATTTATAACAAAATAACAAGTTTTGCTCAGAGGCTGGGTTTGTATACATGTAAAAACTAAACAAATATTTCGAAATTCAACCCCTTATGACAGATATTAACCATCTCAACACTATTAAAAATGTCCTAATGAAATTTAATGAACACCTATGAATGAAGCAGTAATTGGTTATGCACGTTTATAAAATTTAATAAAGATGTATGGGCAAATCCACGGGACTTTTAACTCTTGTGAAACACCTATAATTGTATATAGTTATGAAAGGTTTATGAATGTTTAAAAAATATATGTATTTTTTATTTCAACAAAGTCGTTTATTAGCAACATTTGTAGAAAATACGGAGTGCCAAGCTATTTATATGTGACAGCGTAGAGCAGTCGAAAATGTAAAAATTTGGAAATTCCGAATGAAATAATCCAATTTTTTAAAATCTTCCTTATGCTATTCATATGGCTCTTGAATTAAGTGGTTGATTTTCTCATTAACTTGTAACTAAATATAATAGAAAACCGTACTGTAACTTACATTGATGTGCCTAAAGTTTAATACAAAATTACTCCATCCGTTTGACCTGAAATAACTTTTTGTGAAATGCATGTTTTATTGATATATTGCCCTTTTATGATTGCGACCCGCAATAACCCAATAAAGTAGAAGGTACTTCTTATTCCTGTGATAAAAACCAAGAAATCTAGCTTTGTTAAGACCATGTGCACATATTCATAATAAAATTCGTTCAACCTCAGAAAATTTCACATCAACCTTGATCACATCTCTATGTAGTTTTTTATCTGACCTCTGCCGTCTGTGAATTCATATATTGATCATTTATAAAAAGAAATTATGCCGACCGTAAACATTTCTAGTGTTTTGGTAGTGTTATCAATGAAAATGTCAATAATAATAAAATGACAATCGATTCAAAATAATCAAAAATACCTATTTATTAAATACAAACCGCAAAGGGCTATTGTATTTACATTTTTAGGCTCATAAAGTAGTTGGACATTTGCATCATTATATATTTGAAACTCTCGATTAATCAACGGCCCGGATTCTTGAAAGATATTATTTTGTGTTAAAAACTTTGAAGAATAGTGTTTGTTATGTTAGTAGTGTTTTAATTTTTAATTTTGAAGGCATTTTTAACAAGGGGCTGCTAAAGTGACTCCCTTGATAACGTCAATCCCTAAGCTGCGATGCAGAAACTATTGATATATTTGCAAGTCTATAAATATAAAGTTAAGAAAACTAATAATTTAACACAGAAAAAAATTCCAAGAAAATCCAATTAACGATTATTATTTATTAGTGTAAAATTGATTATTACGTGTTATATTATGTGCAAAATTGTGTTTATTTACGTTTATTATTGTTACCTTTGTATACCAAAACAAAATTCTGTTAAATAAATAAATGCTTGAATAAAATGTAATTTGTAAGTTTAGTTTCATTTGACCTTCAACCTGCTTTGATGGCCCGCGATAAAAAAAGTTGCACATGCATAGATTATTACTCCTAGCGAGTAAATAAATATGTAAGTAAAGCGAGAATAGTGCACGATTGAAATTTTGTTCAATTTTTTTAATACCAAAGTTAAAGGCTCTAGTTCATGTTTTTTATATTCAGTGAATATTTAATAAATGTACATATGAAATGTAATCAATGAAAATAAACGGTTGGTAATGTAGCTAAATTAAACATAACAAAAAAGCTTTTATTATATAGGTATAAATATAATTGTACCAGTAATTAATAGTCATTTTCGTTGCAAGGGCGTAAAGTATACTTTTACGCCCGCAGGCTATTAGTGCGCACGAGGGGCGGCGAAACCACCGCGAAAGTCGGGCAATTACGTCCATGTTACGAACAAAATTTGTCATCATAGCGGATTTAAATTCGAGTTTATGCCAACAAATTAAAACTAGAAAGAGTGGGAACCCCCTAACTTAATCCAGTTGAACCTTATCAGGAATAAATTAATTTGATATTCGTATTTCCTTCTGTTTTTAATTATTATTAATTAAAGCAAATAAAAGTCAGTTATAGAGGCTCATTTCAGAGATTATAGGGATTTAAGTGTTTTATTGAGATCTGACATTTGTTGGTGGCTGATATTCGAACTAATCTAAGCTTGCATTTGGAGAAAGGTAATTGGGCCATCGGCCAGTACGGCGGTTCAAGGCTTCCATGTACCATATAACGTTTTTAATTTAACCACGGAAACAATTGGTGACTTCAATTTACTCAGGAGTCGTATATTTTTCTTCACCGAACAAGAGGTTAGAATCATAATAGTGGGGAGCATATCAATATCAACAAAAATTATTTAGTTCTTGTTATTTATTGAACTATGTCAGCAGCACTTTTTCGACACCTTGAAACTAACCGGAGGTTGAACTAGTAAGTAACATAACAGAAAACAAAACGTTCTAGCAAAAATGCGACGAAATTTATTTGCGAAATTCCTCAGAAAATGGATTCCGAAAAGTCATATTACATACATTTGTTAGCCTCATGAAATATCCTTCACAAAGCGATTTTTTAAATAACGGTCTGAAATTCAGGAATTTCGTCAAAAAGTTTTTCGGTAACGCGAAATTCAACTTGATTGTTGCAATAGAAGTAAACATCAAAACCGTAAGGTCTAATTACGTCAAATTCAATAAATAATTTTTTCGGTACTATAGCCGTAAAATCCGATTTTTAGTTTAGTTTTATCCTACTTTTAGTCCAGAAAATGAGATTTCACGGATCAGGTGTAACATAATTCGGCGCTGTCATAAACATAACCCATGTGGACTAAATATAGTCGCGAAATCGAATTTTTACAGTTTTTAGTACCGAAAAATGATTTTTCGGCCTTGTATCAAAAAATGTTATTATCGGTTCTGACATTCTGGCTACATAAAGGTTAAAGTAATCGTTTTATATGATCGTTATTTAAAATCTGAAAAGCCACAAGAAAAAGCCAACATACCGTGTCTTTTCGTTACGTATTTTGTTATGTATGTAATGTATTCTATATACGTGCATTTCATAAATCGGATTCATTACAAGTAGCTTAATCGCCGCTAAGGGCGTTCGCGGCACTATAGTTGATTTGTAGAAACGGCCGTTTTTCTATTTTCTATCTAAGTTAAGACTTGTGTTAGCCATAGTATTAGTTCTTGGTAATTAGGATATCACGGAGGAAGATTCGTTATGCATGAACTTGATTCAAGGTAATATTTCCCTTTTCTTTGTAAATTCAAATTACAGTCGCAAATATTCCCAATAAAGAGTATAACATTCTCTAAAAAAAAGGTTAGATTCATATATTTTTTTCGTATTACCAGAGATAATCCCCTAAATGAGGGATAAATCTGAAAAAAATCTGAAAGAATTATTCCGTCTCTTAAAACATGTGTATTGTATATTGATATGCATCGCAGTAATTACAAGGACTGAAAATTCACGGTTTGATTGTCACCCATGATATTTGTTAGTGGGAGGTTAGGCTAATATAAAAAGGAGTGTCTACGGCGGAGATCCCAGAACGTGATACCCCTAGATTCAGGTATTTTTTAATTGCAGGAAATTATAAATTTCAAAGTTAATGTGGGCGTCTAGGAAACATGCCTTCGTCATGGTGTTACAATCTGAACGGAAGACACCATGCGGATTAGCTTATCCTTCTTTTACATGGGTACTGTTGGATGCTAAGACGAAGAAACTGCACAGGATTTTTCTGGAGCAAAAGCACACTCTACTTTCTTTGCTTACAATTATTTTTTTGTCACATCTGCACAAATTCGAAATCGTTACGTGCCATTAAGGACTCGGAAAGGCGTCGTTTTTCGCCGGGCACCACAGCGGTGGTTTTGCGCATGTGCAAAGGGCGATATACCGTTTTTTACCGCACACCGGGAGTTTTTTTGCACGTCCGCCAATTTACATACAGATGTGTCAAAAAATAGTGTACATATCGCGGACGAAAACGCATTGCATACACTACGGCGATATTGGGGGTCGAGGGGGCAAATACTGCTAATTGCCGAAAGCGAGCAGCAGATTCTTTACCGCCCTCGCTGCAATTATTTCGTTTCCGCCCTAGATACATAATATACTATTTTGTAACGGCGTGCGTGAAGTTCGGCTTCTCCATGCTTGCGTGAACCCTCCGCAGAGTATGTAAACACTAGTGGTTTTCGATACAAGTGCGTATGAGGCTCGCATTTATTGGTACAAAAAATATTTTCTCACATGCGTCGAACAATATTTGTTGATGCAAGTGTGCGTAAAGTACATTTAAAAAATATAAAAATGCTCTATTAACGTGTACTATTTTCAGGGCCAATTGTTTATATTTTTTTTGAATAGGGTTAATATGAATAATAATTATTAAGGTTTTTCTTCAGTTCACTGAAAAATGGTCATCATTTATTCTATGGTTTACATTAGAATTGTTGACGAAAACAACTTCGAATCCTCAATTTCCGTAGGCTGTATAAGAAGGGGGGGGGGGGGGTCACCAATTAATAATACGGATTTATTTACTAATTCGTTGTACTGTTGATATTGCGTGGTTGTTGTTCTTTTCTATTGACTGTGGTTTTCGGCGAAGGTCTACCGTACCTGTGAAATTATCAAGGAAATAATCAATTCCGTCTATCAGCGATTTATAAAATTGGCGCTATGCAGTAGTCTTTCCCTTAAGTTTTCTCTTATGTTGTATACTCCTCTTATGCTGTAGGTTTTCCTTGTGTTATATTTTCCCCTAGTCAATGCTGTAATGTGTAATTTATAAGTGAGGTTAAGTTACAAAATTGCTCACGTTTGAAGAAACCTAAAGGTCCATCGTTTATTTTTCTCTATTAGTAATCCGTTTTTGATTATATTTAATTGTATATTCGTTTAAAATGCGTTATACACTGCAACGAACAAAATACAACTTAAGGGAAGAAACGGACTTCTTGTCTGTCTCTATTGTGCAACATATGTAAGGGAAGGACGATTGTAATAGGACTCTCTGGATCTAGCGAAGAACAGGTGATGGGGACTGGTCCCATAATTATAGCCCTGGTATTCTGGGGTATATGGGAATATCTGCATATCTCAGGTCGGACCCTTAAGAGTATCATCATTCACTAATCCTTGCTTGGTTCCAGGACGAAAGTAAATTTGGAGAGATTTTGGAAAATCTAGTGTTTCTAAAATGGATATATTCTTTAACTCGTTTAAGTTTATTTTTGACACACGTATGCGTAAAATTCGATTTTACGCACCGTTTTTAGTGCGTAAAATTTTTACTGGGCTAATTTCTGCAGTAGACCTGGAAATCGTTTACAAATAAATATTTATGAATATTTCAATTATCTTACATGTTCTTTTATCCATATCATGTAAATAGACTACATTACAATCGCAGTCACTGAACTTACGTTGTATTAACAAACAACAAATCAAGAAATTTTTACATCTAATTCGTACTTGGGTTATTGTTTATTTACATTTCCGTAACATTGAACGGTCTATAAACGATTTCCAACATCTATAAAAATACAATCAATTCCTTTCGCGTCATCGAGTGATAAAGGTGTATAGTGTGAATTTAAAAATTTTGAAAATGAGTGATACGGATACGACATCAGATACTATTCCTCCGGAAAAAAAATTAAGATCTAGTTAAAATATGATTGGTGGAGGGGGGATGAACGATAGAAGGTAGTAATAGCTTTAAATCATTATATAGCGAAAGGCATATGATCGGGTGGCGAACCCCCCTTGCCCTCCCCCTTCGCCACACTCGTTAATCTTAAAGAATTTTCTGCATACAGTATCAAAAAATAATGTTCGCAACAAAACTTCATTTTACGCCCATGTTACGAAAAGTACTATTAATAAAATGAATCTTGTTTCCTGTAGTTTTGTTGAGATTTAGAATGTGCCGAATTGAGTTTTAATGAAATTCATGGAGTATTGTCTAATTTATGGATTTGTCTGACTAGTTATTTATCTTAGATCTAGCTACATTCACATGCAATTGAAGCTACTTAGGGTTTGCACATGGCATAAAGGTATACCACCAAAAAGGAGTCCTCCAGAGAATCGAAAAGGATGAATTTCAATCTATTTGTTTCAATAATGCTCAATGTTAATTTCGCTTTTTGAATGTTGCCATGTCTCTTATGAAAATTTCCAGATGGTTTTGGTCACTTGTTTAAAACAAATAGTCAATCCACATGGTCAAACCGTGCCGATTTGTCCGTTTTGACCTTGTGACCCTATGGAAACCCAATGGTTTGATCATGAGGTGGACGAACCCATCTTAATTTTGTTTTTTCCTAATTTTGATCAAATTTGGCTCTTTACTCATTTTAATTTCTGAATTACAAAATGATCTCTAAATAACTGTCTTATCATTTTGAGCACCTGACCGTAGCCAGGTAGCCAAAGCGATATAGTCTCACTACGTAGTTTTTGCCACGTGGTTAATACACCTACACATTTTCAATAATTCCAAGTCTAATTTTTAAAAACATCTCTACACTAGTCGATTAAATACGTATATCACTAGGGTTGAGTATGTTCTATTTCGGAGTGGATCTTAACCTGGAAAAAATAATGAACTTGGTTTTACTCTATAGACAAATTTCTGGATAATATTACACAATTTTCAAGTGGGTTGCAAATGGTGTAAACGAATGTTTATGAAATAAGAATTCCTCCATGAAAGGATGCGTTTAACGTTATTTGATTCAATAATGCTCATTCTTAATTTCACCCTAATTTCTCTCAAAATACCTAATTGATGTACTCCCAAAATAGGAACTATGCCAATTGGATACAAGTGACTTTTGGAAAAAAGTCACAGGCAGTTGCATTTTGGACTTATGCAAGTTATCCTATTGATAAAAGTTTTTTCTAATAGTGCATTTCACGTTATGACGTTTTCTGGGGAAAACAGCTGAATATTGGAGGAACGATTAGGGACGGAGTACCAATGTGGCACTCTTAGCCTGATTTTTCCTCTAGCGTTAGGACATTTCCCCCAGAAAGCGTCATAATGTGGAATGCTCCATATGGTTCAGTAGTAGAGCCAATTACGGACAAGTGACATTTAGGGACGAAATTAGGGTACTTTAATATAATATTGAGTTCCTTCTCGTTAAATGGCGTATACAAGTTATGAAATAATATTAAGTTCTGGCGTTTATTGTTAATTTGTGGAATTGCTTAAAACTTATCGACAATATTTAGTATCTTCAGAGATATAATGAAAATCTCTGGTATCTTAAACTCATTTGCAAGAGTGAGTGCACTGCCGTGTACACTGATTGAGTGCACACGTTCGGTTGAATGTCGTTACTATGAACGCTATGAACGCACCAGAAAATAAGGCTGGTGAGTACTATACACCCAATGCCATTGATTCTAGTGTTTTGAACCCTCTTTTGTCTTTGTTTTCAAAGATGTATCTTCATTTGAGAGACAATAACGAGGAAAAAAGTGCGAAAATCTTTGCTTCAAGTTGTAGATAGGTTATATAAAGAGTTTTTTAAAATAATTGCCTTTCGCAAAAATATTTGTTTTCATTCTGGTTATCGAATGGAAAAGTTTGGACCAATTCCGCGGCTAGAAAATAAGTAAAAATTCATAATAAAGTTACAAATTGACTCGTGAGTTATGTAATATGCCATTTCATGTAATCTTATATGGATAACAAAAAACTGAAGCTGAACTAATCCGCATGGTTGCGCTGGTATCTTTTGGTTAACCCCCATAATATTCGGAATTTACGGCTCTTCACTCCGTGCAAATTTGTTGGCGCCACCTAGTGTCCAAAGTCTGTAACAAAGCCGGGAATTTATGTTCAAATAATGTATACAAATATATACAAAATGTAGATATCAGATGACAGTAAAGCTAGCAGCCGATTCGAAAAAAACGAGATTCTAATTATTCTAATGGTGCCAATAGGCATTTACATTCATATTTTGTGTTATATTTACACGCAAATGTGTAATTTCCAAGATAATTTAAGCTAGAATTCCCGCAGCTTCAATCGGCTGATAGAAATCGGCTGCTAGCTTCAGCATCATAGAGATCAGTACGAGGATACCAATCAGGTTAGCAAACCAGTACGATAAGTATTGGGGCTATAGGTGATATTGGCCCCACTTTCAGTAGAGCGGATTCATTGGCCAGAAAAATGTTACACAAAAAATCTACCAATGCCAACCCCGAGAACAGAACGTACAATTGATAACGTTGTTATTTATTTTTAATAATTTCCTAGCGATAGCGTTGGTAAAAACTCGCTCATTCGGTAGCCAGGATGACCAAAAATATATTCGAGGCAGAAAATTATTATAAAAACTCTTTACACAACATAAAACTTGTAGAAATAAGTAAAAATCGCATATTTTCGAAAATTCTCGGTCTGTTCTCAATTAATGTCTTTGGTATTTTCCAGGAAATTTTTTATAGTAATAAGAATTGCCCTTACAGAGCCCAAATGTTTAAAAATCGATTTTTTATTTACGGTTTTTAATGAAAATTGCTACCTTATCGGTCGAGCACTTTAGAACCTCTTTAAGAAGTGAAGTTATCGACTTGAAAACTTGTGCTTCTCGTTAAAAAATAAGGCAGTACAGTGGTCCTCCCCATATTTTAACCTTTCGAGTCAAGGAAGATGACGGTTTCTTCCCTTAATTTAACATTTCCCCTCATCCCCTCGACTGGCAGTATGAGAGAATATAAACAGAGAGAAGACTTATAGTGGGGTCCTTCTTTACCTGTAAGCGCAATCGCAAATAGCAGTCCGCACTCTTTTGAACACATGCAGCCCCCCCCCAATGTTTGCCTTATCCGTCTTTCTGTCCTTTTCCAATCCTCCTAATATTTACCTAGTGAGAGGAAGACATTTTCCCCATATGTGCGCCACAGAATTACCGCTTCGTGAGAAGTGGTGGGGGAACAGCAATCGAGGGATAAGGCAAATATTGGGAGGAAGGAAAAAAGTAAAAATAGGGACGCAGTTAAAATAAGAGGAAGATTACTGTATTTACAATTGTAAGAAGCTTCTAGAGTGATCTGCCGATAAGGTAGGAATTTACGCTAAAACTATATATTAATGATGTCGGAAGTAAATTTAAAAAATTTGAACTTCGTAAAGATAATTCTAATTACTATATACGACCACCACTTACAGAATGCTAAAGGAATAGATTAAGAATCGATCATAAGAACTATTGGTAATAGGCCAATTTTACTGGTTTCCAATAATTCCCGGTCAATTTTCAAGCAATTTCTTTAGCAGTTTTCAGAAGACAGTACTATAGCAATTAGAATTACAGTGTCCCAATTGTGAAAAATTGATTCAGACATTTTTGATTTACGCTGTTTATGTGAAGTTGTACCTTATCGGTGGACCACTTTAGAAGCTTCTTAAAATTGTAAATACTTTCTTATTTTTTAGGAGGAAGAACAAGTTGATAACTTCAGTTCTTAACTCGAAATATTTGAATTAAACAGAAATTAGACATATTTTCAAATCCATGTCTATTTTAGGGCGCTTTTACGTATTCTTTAATCAACACACTAAGTTTCCGCAGTAGCTAAATCATTTTCACTCGATTCTGAACCGATCTCAACGAAATTTGGCGCACATTCATAAAAAATGCGTAAAAGTTCCGTAAATAGTACAGTCCTCCCTCCGTAATGGTTACCCTCCATAATTGTTGTCTTCATAATCCCATCCGTAATTGTACCTAGTTTTAAAATATTTCGTAATTGTTGTTCAGTTCCCCTTTCCTGGTGCAAGAAGAAAGACACACTCGCGCATTCGCACTGTAGTCTTTCCCTTATTCTAATTTTCTCTCTTCTCCTATTCTAATATTTCCCCTCACGCGTTCACCCCAATAACGTATGTTGACGTATGGATTTTCTAAATACAAAAAACGGCGCATGCACAACAAAAGAAAAGGAGACAAAAGTGGGACAGAAAATCTAAGTATGTAGTGGGGGAGATTGGAAAATTAGAAAAAGGAAGAAGTCTTGTCTGCCTGGACAAATTAGAATAAGGGAGGGACTACAGTAGTCCTCCCCTTATTTAAATTCCTCTTATTATAACTTTGTCCCTTATCTTAACTTTTCCCCTAGTGCGGTCCCCACATTCGTCATGCGTTTGTAGTAGCCGTCCACGTTCAAAAGAGTACGGACTGCCGTTTGCTTACAGGTGAAGAAGGACGCCAAAATATATTTCTTCTCTCTGTTTATATTCTCTCATACTGCCAGTCATGGGGCTGAGGGGAAGCGTTAAATTAAGGGAAGAAGCCGACATCTTCCTTGAATCGAATGGTTAAAATATGGGGCGGGCCACTATACTGTACGCATATTCTATTAATTGTTTCATAAATGGAGAAGGGGAGTAGGAGCGGGGAAGGTAGAAAAACAATTATGGGGGGGTGAGGGGAAATTCGGCCCCGGTCCGAAGACAAGTACGGAGGGAGGGCCGTAACTAATTATGAATTTACCCTGAAATATATGCATTTCAATGAAAATATGGCGTCGGTAAGAGCGAATTTGATTAAAATAACTAGTCACACTCCTTTTATCTGTACAGTAGTCCCTGTCCTAATCCATCTCGTCCTAATTCACAAATATTATCCATCCTAATTCACAATTTCTTCTCCGTTCCTCTCCCCACTCCAAGACCCTTCACGCGACTAGGAAACAAACAAAATGCAGGGCGCGCATGCGTGAAGGCAAATTGAAACGTTGAAGAAAAAAAACGTGCCTTGGTACGGTTATAGAAGTAACGTGAAATAGGAGAGGGGCCGCCATGTTCTAAAACCCAACCGCGTGAATTAGGACAGGGACTACTGTATAGCAGTTCGAATATATTCCGCAATGGCGCTAGGGTCTTCGTGGCACGCGGTGTCTACAAAAAAATCACCGTTGAAAACTTGCCCTAATGCAGCCATCTTTGTTCCGGCGTCGCTTCGGTCGCGCGACAAGGCGGCGGTGGTGAAACGTCGATTTTGTCCCTTTACCCCTCGGCGGCCATTGCTCAAGAAGAAGCATTCTCCACTAGGGAGTTCGTTTCGGTACTAGGCGCAACTAATCTCGGGTAATTTTCTATCCAACTGGTATAGCGGTACGCTGTGCAACGCTGAGCGAGAAAAAACTATTTACGTGGTGATTTCGCTTTGCGATTTTGGGAATTTTACCGATCACGAGCTTTTCAAATTCCTGGATCGCGGGAGAATATGGAGGTTGAGGAAAAGGTAGTGGTAGCCAATATCGTTGACGTCGGAGATGTTGCGGAAGCTGATGTTACCGAAACGGTCGAGGAAGCCGAAACCACGATAGTCGAGCAGCAGACACAACCTACTCAGATAGTCGTTTTGCAAAGCACACCTTCCAATCTACCGCGCTTAACACCGACGGGGAAGATCAGTCATGCAAAGACCAGGGTGTACACGCAGAGATATAGAAAAGACTGGGAACAAATGCCAGATTTTCGAGGTGGGTGAATTTTTTGTTTACATGACTCATTTTTTGGCGGTATTTCGCACCAGCTGATTTTTAGTTCCTTATGTATGAGATAACGTCCAATCGGAATTTTTCACCGCGAAAAACATGTTCAAATGATTTTCTATCCTTTTTAACTTAAAAAAAGAAAACGTGGTGTTAGTTTAAAAATAAGGTTTTACAAGTAGGTTTTTATAAGTAGTGCATGGTCTCCAAACGACGGTAACTTTATGGGTCTGTTGATTTGGTTCTTTGATAGTTTTCGAGTCTCGTGAATGCATTTCATATAAGATATGCAACAGGTTTGATAGTTTCGATCATGTTCAAAGTTTTGGTTTACCTGATATTCCTGGTGGTATAACAGTAAATTATAGTCTATCATAATTGATAAGTTCTGATTAACAGCTAATATCTGTAGTGATTAGTCATTTCAATGATAATGGAATAAAGTTTCATAAATATTCAGTATAATGTTTCCACGATAAAATTAGTGCATCTGATTTAAAATTATGATTTAGTTCGAGTTGACGTCATGTGAATTTGAAGTTGGGTATGTAGGCGATAGTGTATGTTGTATTATTGATTTGGAAATGAATGAGAGAGGATTCATAATACAATGTCAAAAAAAAAGGATAAAGGTTAGATATACTTGTATTTTCTCACATTTATTTTGGGGTTAATTTGGTAAGGTTCGATCATCATCCCAATACAGAACGACACAGACAAATGTAAACAACACAAACATATACTGCACTTACGGAGCAGCATCAACTGCTTATTCAGTAGTTTATGCTGTAGCGGGCCTATAGTGAACATTAACTTATTTATATCTAAGATAATACTAACGATGCGTCAATCATGGAAAAACCACTCACGATACAATAACTACCGATCATTGTCAGTAACAGTACCAAGTTTGTAAAGTTCAACAATATTTACTACTTGAATGTTCAATTATTGCAAACTTGAAAGTATCTTGTAGATATCTGATTCGAACTTAAGACCTAAGGAATGTTTAGTTTGTGAGGTAAGCTGCGGCACAGACCACTGCGTAAATTGTTAACGAGGATTATTATGAGCAAAGCATGTGTGTTATTATGTCATGCGTCATCCTATACAAGAAAACATTTTAGGACGTATCTACTGTTGGAGTAAAACCGTTTTGGCTGTGCGGCTCTATAATTACTGAAAGATGACGATTAAAATTCAAAATCATTAAAAAAAAAGTTTCTGTAAATAGATTCACCTTTGTTATATCATTACGAACATTTGTGTATAATTTTTAGACGTTTAAGTTATTAATTTATTAATTTCCCGGAGAGGCCTAGTCTAAAGTCAATAGATTAGTCGCTAGAAACTTTAATATAAGAATTTTCCATAACTGTTCTCTATTTGATATTTGACGCAAATTCAGGCGTTCTCGTTCATTCAAGCAAACTCGTGGCTAACCTATTAACTTTAGATAAGAGCTCTTCCTGACTTTTTTATAGAAAATTGCATGCACTACATAAAAGATTCAGTACCTTTTTGTCGTATCTTGCACCATTTTCGATATGGAAGCTTTAAAATGAAAAAAGTACAGATTTGTTTACTTTTGACAACGTTTGTAAATCATAAAGTTGTTAGTAATAAAACGTATTGAGATATTGGCTTCCTGATATATTTGACATATTTTAAGAATTTGACTATTATTATTTATTTGTACAATATGGAGGACAACTAACTTGTATTTAGTATTTTGTTTATTCATCGAACATTCAATATTCCAGCGTTAATTTTTTCATGCAATTGTTTAGAGCTTTGTTTATCTTATACTTCAATATGAATCATTCAATCCTTTAAGTCTCAAATGTACACAATTTGCACATGGATCTATGTCCGACTGGTCTTGAGGTCGCTCTTTCGATTGGTGCTACTAAAAGTTTCGAAAAATGACGTTTTTTTATATTTTTTTTATTTTTTAACAAAAATACTGAAAAAACGAGATTTTTTAAATGCATTTTTATCTATGACACCGGTTTCAGATCACCTTCCAACCAATCAAAAACGTGTTCCCGATTATTTTATTAAAAACTTATACATTCACATATTTTGATTTATTTAATTTTTCATTTCAAAATGGGGTCTGAACGTCAAAAATTGTTGAAATTGAAAAATTGCTATTATTTCGAATCTGCTAGGTTTTCTTTGTAGTAATACTCACATATTTTTTTTTTTTTTTTTTTTTTTATATATATTTATTTATTAATTAACGGGCTAAATCGCCATTTTTACTCAATTGTTTTTGCCGTATTATTTATTATGATTTTGCGAGAGCTGCAGATCGACTTAGAAAGATGGCGCCATACTTCACTTCATTTGTGTATGAAATGTAGGACTGCAGATACCTACACCAAGTACAGCGGCGGTCATGAGTCGATTTCCGCCAGATAAACAATACTTTCGATACGGAAACACAAACAACGTGGCTCGTCTCTCGACTCTCGTCTTACCAACAGCGAGCTGCTGCTTGGAAACGAAATCGAAAAATTGTTCACCACACGGGGATCGAACTCACGACCTACAACTTCGTAGTCCAGTGCGTTAACCGCCTGAGCCACGAAGCCGATTATATTTTGATTTACTTTATTTTTCGTTCCGAGATGGAGACCTATTTTGATTTACGGACGCAGTAATATCCCATAAAATCCAATTCCAAGATGGCAACTGACATGTGCTCAGTAGAAATAGATGTATGTATTTCAAGTTCTGTTACAACCACAATCGGTGTGAAATTTGCTAATTAGTCATCACTGTTAGAAATTCTGCACACCTGGACACTAGTATTTGATAAAGGAGAACCGATTGATGTCATATATTTAGACTACGAAAAGGCGTTTGATAAGGTACCGCACTGCAGACTTCTTTACAAACTAGAGCAAATTGGAGTACGTGGTAGACTGCTGAAGTGGATAGAAGGTTACTTGAAAAATAGAACTTTTCGGGTTCGAATTGGGGACAAACTTTCGGCACACAAAACAGTCATCAGTGGTGTTCCTCAAGGGTCTGTACTTGGACCATTGTTATTTATAATTTATATTGCGGATCTTGAGAAGGATATTTGTTCAGAGAGCTCGATGTACGCTGATGATACCAAAATCTTTGGCAATCCCCTAACATGTCACTTGCAAAAAGACTTAGATGCTATATATAAGTGGTCTTCGGAATGGCTTTTGTCACTAAACGAGAGTAAATGTACGGTATTACATATTGGGAAAAATAACCCTAAACTGAAATATAGTATCAAAGGACAGAACTTGCAAGAGAAAAAATTTCAAAAGGACTTGGGCATTCTGATCAGTAATGATTTAAAATGGAATCTGCAGGTATGTAATATAGTAAAAAAAGCGAATTCACTTCTTTACATGATCAGGCGTATTTTTAAAAACATAACTCCGCAGCTGTTTTTAAAAGTCTATAAGACATATGTTCGTCCCATATTGGAATATGGTAACGTGGTTTGGTCACCTTATTTTATTGGGGACATTGACACACTGGAAAAAGTACAGAGGCGAGCTACCAAGTTGCCAATAGGATTCCAATACCTTACATATGAGGAGAGGTTAAGAAGGCTTAAACTACTAACCCTTAAGGACAGCAGACAACGTGGTGACTTAATTGAAGCCTATAAGTATTTGCGAGGATACTACGAGGTCTCCAGTGAAAATATTCTGGTATTGTCAAAAAATGTGCAATTAAGGGGGCATCGGTGGAAACTGACAAAGCAAATATTTGAAAAGAACCCCTGGAAAAATGTTTTTGGGAATAGAGTTGTAGATGCATGGAATGCATTACCAGCGGACATTGTGGAAGCAGAATCGTTAAATCAGTTTAAGAATCGTTTAGATGCTCATTTATTTTGGTGTTAATTAATTATTGTTCAATTTGATCCGGATACAGATTTATAAAAGTTATAATGTACTTATTATCTGTAAATTAATAATAATAATAATAAATAAACTCAAATCTTAAGTCACTTTTCCAAAATTGAAAATGGCGGATCCAATATGGTTTCTATGTACAGTAGACCGTCGCTTATTTGGCCTCGTTGGGACTGGACAAGTTCCTTCTCCGTCGCTTATTTGGCCTCTCAGGGGAGGTAAAATGCTCTCCCACTTATGTCCGTCTGACATTACACCACGCCTGCGCTTCCAAATCTTACATACTTTACAATAGAAGAGTGGGGAGAAAGGAATTGAGGGGAAGGCAAAATAAGCGACGCATAGGTAGGCCAAATAAGCGAACAGGCCAAATAAGCGACGGCAAAATAAGCGACGGTCTACTGTATTTCTACTGAGCACATGGCCTTCTTGGATTTGGTTTTTATAGGATATTACTGCTTCCGTAAATCAAAATAGGTCATACAAAACTCAGTCAAACAAAAAATAATAGCAATTTTTTCAATTTCAACAATTTTCGACGTTCAAACGCCATTTTGAAATGAAAAATAAAATAAATTAAAATATGTGAATATATAATTTTGAAGTAAAACAATCGGGAACATGTTTATGACAGGTCAGAAGGTGATCTGAAAACCGGTATCATAGTTAAAAATGTACTTTAAAAAAAAAATTGTACCTAAAAAATCATGTTTTTTTCAGTATCTTTGTAAAAAAAATGTGTTAAACGTCATTTTTCAAAAATTTCAGTAGCTCCAATCAAAAGAGCGATCTCAAAACCAGTCGGAGATAGATGTTTCCATTTTTTTTATATTTTTATTTTATACATAAAACAATGCTGAAATCCATGTACAAATTGTGCACATTTGGGACTTAAAGGATTAATACAAGTCACGTGTAATAATTGTTTAAAATCTACGTCAATTTAAGAAAAAAAATTCAAATTTTAATCATTTCAATTTTCCAAAAAGCAGAATCCAATTCTTTTCAAGTATCCAAGTAATTTTTTGTTTTATTTACGATGAGATATTTTTGTGACTAAACATAGTGAGCAAGATCCTGGACATTTTTGTAATTTGTAAGACAATCTTGATACAGTATTGATTATAATAAATAATGATTAAACTTATAAGTTCATGCCGAACCTTAAAATTACAGTCAAACGTTAGATCGATAAAACAGTTCTAGGAGAAGATTTAAATTTGAAATTTGAAAATTATTCATTCTAATCATTGTTTAACACAATTATTTATTTATTTTTATTTATTCATACATTAACGGCCTAAAGGCCTTTTACAATAATAAAATAATAACAATGGCGTAACAGTGCTCCAAAATATAAAATAAAACAAAAATTATGATTTAAATTCAATTTTTGGATATTCCATTGACAACGGTCCACGGGGCTTTTTAAACCGATTTAACCTAATGGTTCTGGCACCTGGAATTTTCTTGTTGATTTCGATTCCAGATCTTTAATACCTCATTTTTCGACAAAAACGAAAATCTTCTGTGGAGGCGTTTTTTTGAAAAATGTCGATTTAAAAATTCAAAATGACGAAAAGTCAACTTTTCTGGAAGAAATATTCATTTGAGAAATAATTTCATCAGATGGAATTTGTAGATATTAAAAAAAGACATTTTTGTATCATTGTTCTCTATAATCAATAGTTTATGAGAAAAACGAAAAAAATTAACTTTTTGCATGTGTTTTTCATTTTTTAACTGATTTTTTATAGGATACATATCTTTTTTCTTTTGTAAACATAGTAGGCACTCTTTAAGTCGATTTTCATCATGTGTAAGAGCTCGACTTTTAAACATTCTCACTATTCAGCTCATAATAACACACTGTAAAAAAAAATCGTGTAAAATTACAGTTGCGAATGGGCTCGAAAATTACCCACTTTCAACGCAGTGAATTTACTATGTGGAACACAGTAACTTTCCCTAAATCTTGTAATATATTACTCGTTTGTAAAATTATCACGTCCAACGTAGGCTCGAAAAATAACCTACGTTTGATGTAGTAAAAGTACAACAGTGTCTAGATATGCTCGACGTTGTAAATTTACAATGCGGCGGTAAATCTCTAACCTCACTTCGGTAAAATTTCAACGCTCAGCGTAGTGTTATTACCAAATTTTCATGATTGAAAATTACCATTGCATTGTAAATTTCATTTTCATTTTTTACAGTGCAGATTTAATATAATTAATAAGGTTATAATGATAGTTTTTATTTTGAAACGTTTCATGACAACAGTTAAGATTACGGCTACCAATTGTTTTGATCAAAATTTAAAGCATACCAACCTTGGCAATAATAAAGTACTATATTGTCACACAGAGCAAAAAAACTAGTCAAAAGTGCAAAAAAAACTTAACAATACACGTATAAAATTGGTTTTCTCTTGCTTTTCTCCTAAACTATTAATTGTAGAGAAAATTGATACAGACAAAAAAAAATCCTTTTTTTAATGTCTACAAATTTAATCTTATGAGATTTTTTCTCAAATGAATATTTCTTCCAGAAAAGTTGACTTTTCGTCATTTTGAATTTTTAAATCGACATTTTTTAAAAACGGCTCCATAGAAGATTTTCGTTTTTGTCGAAAAATGATGTATTAATGATCTGGAATTGAAATCAACAAGAAAATCCCAAGTGCCAGAACCTTCAGGTTAAATCGGTTTAAAAAGCACCGTGGGTCTTTATCCCATCGTAAATATTATATAGTCTGCAGAGATATTTCAATGACGACCTGTCTTCATCTAAGCAGAACCTTCCCTTACTTAACATTATAATGCTCTTCTTCAAATCATTTTATATTGAAATCTTCAATCACATTGAAAATATAAAGAATATGCTTCATAAGGAGAGCCTTTTTGCTCGGAGATTAAAGATGATGCGTAGCTCAAGATTGTATACTAAACTTAAGACACTCAGCGGAGGTCATCGTTAGCCACACAGATTATGTAAAAATTGTTCTTGTTATAATTCTTTGTATTCGTCATTTACGGAACTCTTTCTCAATGAGAAATTTTTCCCTATTTACACTCTAAAGTTATTGGACTCAATTTCGGAGTCCAAGAGAGAGTAATCGTTAAATTTCACTCCTATAGGCTTCAATTTTACTCTCTTGGAGTCATATTTGCTCCTTTGGGGTATTTTATGCTAGGTTTGAGTCCCTTTACTGGTGTAGTTATATACTGCATCGAAAACTGGTCACTACATAGCCGGCTGACAAACTTGTCTTATTTCAACTTGCTATAACTTATTCAATTCTGAGAATTTTGAAATGAATAAAAAAAGAATGAACAAATTATATATCTCAATAAACAATGAAGTTTTTCAGGGCCTCGAAGCACATAACGCGTTGGTCATCGGCTGCCACCAACTTTAAACATTCATTACTTTTTGACTATTAGACCAATAAAGATAAAACTTTTCAGAAAATTTGTTTATACCTTTATGAACAACTTTATTGCTGACAGTTTTCGGATACTCGAAATTTTCTCGATAAACGAAGAGCCAGAAGGTATATTTTGCAGTTGCGTAGAAAAAACTTAATAACTTTACTGTTTATTGATATATAGGGGAGAACGGGGTAATTACGACAGGTCGGGTAATTCCGGCCCCCCGTAATATCTCGCTTACAATATGACATCACGTAATGTTATTGAAATTTTGTGAAAACACTGATGAGTACAACTATTTTGATTGCGGTAGTTGTTTATTTATTTTGCATTGAACCATGAGGCAGTGGTGTTACTGTTTCTTACTGGGCTAATTTAGAAATTGTAGTATTATAAATAAGTAAATATAGTTTGAAATTATTGTGCAAAGGAATCAAACGTAAGTAATTTAGAAAGCCTTAACTTTATATTTAATGAAATCAATTTAGTTTTTAGTGAGATGAGAGTGTGTTTTTAAGTGCGTGTATTTTTTTAAATAAAGAACGTGCAGGGTAATTCCGACCCCTAATGTACGGGGTAATTGCGACCGTCCTTTTTCATGTTTATTTTCGTTTGTTTTTATCGCAACCATATTACGCAATGTTATGTATACATTATTTATTTATTTATTTATTTTAGAATAAACGGGAAAAAAATCCCTTTTTACAAACAAAAATTTTTTTTTTTTTTTTTTTTTATATCAGTGTATAAACAATATAATAAAATATACATAATAAAATAAAGAATGTAACAAATGTCGCAAAAAAAAACTAGTTAAATTCATGAAACGTACACTTAATGAGATTGATAACAGAATTGTATGATATATTATTATCAAATAAATTTATATCTACATTATAATCACAGAGTGAGTTTACCAATGAACACATTCTATGCATCGGAGCATTTCTAACAAAATGTTTAGAACTGAAGGGTAAATAAAAGGGATATATGTTTCGTAATGGATAGTTTTGCTCAGTAAATGGTAACATTTCGTGTAACTTTTCACAATCCAGCCGCTTCTGAATTAATTTGTAGATAAAAATAAGGTCATCAACTCGTCTAACGGATCTAAGAGATGGTATTTTGAATTTTGTAGCCATTAAGAGATAATTGTGGTCGTCAAATCTTATAGGGTTTCCTGTTTTATATGCGAGATATCGCAGAAATTTATGCTGAACTGCTTCGATTCGATTGATGTTGTTTTGATAAAATGGCGTCCATACAGGTGAAGCATAGGTCAATGTAGGTCGAACCAATGTATTATAAAGCGTACATAAAGCAGTAGGATTTCTAAAATTCACTGTGAATCGTTTGATAAATCCAAGCATTTTAGAAGCCTTGTTTATCATAGTATCGATATGGTTTTGAAAGGATAATTTTTCATCATATAGTACTCCTAAGTCGCGTACAACAGTCTTCCTACTTAAATTATCCATGTCTAAATGGTAATTAAAGGTTTCAGGATTTGATCTTGTAAAAGAAATCACTGAGCATTTGTCCTTATTTAGCTTCATGCCATTAAGTTTGCACCAATTGTTCACGTGTAATAAATCCATTTGAAGGAGTGTATGATCTGTAGGGTTTTTGATAATTTTGAAAAATTTTAGATCATCAGCGAAAATAAGAGGGGTTGAATAACGAATTCCTTGCGTTATATCATTTATAAATATGAGGAAAAGTATAGGACCCAGATGAGAACCTTGTGGAACACCTGATGTTACGTGGATGGTCTTTGAAATATAGTTTTTATATCGAACCATTTGTGTGCGGTTTTGGAGATAAGAATCAATCCAATTTATAATTCGTAAGTCTAAATTCCATAATCTGAGCTTATTTATCAATAGGGGATGATTCACTCTATCAAACGCCTTAGAGAAGTCAGTATAGATGCTATCAACTTGCCATTTATTATCCAGCGCATCAATAACAAATTGGTTATAATATAGAAGGTTAGTAACGGTCGATCTTCCTGTGATAAAACCATGTTGATAAGGTGACAGTTTGCTAACTACAAATTTGGATAACTTCTTGGTGATAATAGAATCAAAGATTTTCGGAATACAGCAAGGAATCGATACTGGCCTATAGTTGCTAATATTCTGCCTTGAGCCATCTTTGAATATTGGCGTAATGAAACTACCTTTCCAAATCGTAGGAAAAGATTCATCTCGTAAGGATAAATTAAACAATAAGCACAATGGTAATATAAAAGAGTTGACACATTCTTTCAGAAGACGTGGTGGAATTCCATCTGGCCCCGCACTTTGATCATGACGTAAATTTTGCAATTCTTTGAGAACATCACTTTGCGTGATTTCTATAATGAAATTCGTATCCAAGTTTGCAGGCATTTGTACAGGGACAACATTAACTTCATCCGTAGTATAGACACTCATAAAAAAATCCGCAAATAAGTTTACAATGTCATTTCCTGTATTTGCTTGTCTACCGTCAAGGGACATAGTTTGTGGAAGACCGTGATCTTTTCTAGAATTATGTACATGGCTCCAAAAAAACTTGGTATTATTACTATTGATTAAGTTGGACTCTATGGAGGATATATATGTGTTAAAATTTTGATGTGCAGTGACTTTACATAAGGCACGAAATCTTGAAAATTCTGCATAATCTAAGTAACTTCTAGTTTTTAGAAATAATTTATGAGCTCCTTTTTTTAAGAAAATGAGATGCTTGAGTTCCGGTGAAAACCATCGAGGGTAGTTATTAATATGCCTTTTTCGTAACGGTATGTGGTTTTTACATAAGTTGTTGAGCTTTTCATAAAAACTATTTACCGCTTGTTCAATATTTAAACCTTCAAATACATTTTCCCAGTTTTCAGCTAAGAGACCCGCAGATATTTCATTAAAATTTGCATTATTCAAATCTAGAATATGATCTGAAAAGATCATTTCAGCTTCTGCAAGACAGTCGACTTTACAAGTAAGATGGATTGGCTTATGATAACTGTCACATGGGATGAGTTCTTCGTTGGCTTGCTGGATATCAATTAATCGATTGGTAGAGAAACAAAGGTCCAAAGTATTTAAGTTTTGATTTTTAATATCACATAATTGGTACAGATTTAAGGCACTGAATGTATCACATAACATTTGTGCTGCTTCTCTTGAACGAGCTGTAGTAGAGTTGTTAAATTTAACTTGAAGCCCAAGATTATTATTTAACCAGTCGACATGAGGTAGATTATAATCTCCAAGTACTATTAACTGATGAGAAGGTATTTTCAAATTTATCATTTCAACTTCGTTTGCATGGTTCATATATGAAGTTGCAGGAGTAAGCGGAGGCAGATAGACCGCACCAATAGCATATTTAATGTTATTAAAAGAGACTTCGATAAAAAGATGTTCTATATATTCAAATTCTATGCATATTTGTTGACATGGATGAATATTTTTAACGGCAATCAAGACCCCACCACCTCTTGATCTACTATTGCCTGTCGAGTCCCTATCTTTCCTAAATATAGTATAGTTTTTCAGACCGAATTCAGTATTTAGGATGCCTGCATGTAACCAGGTTTCGGATAGTATTACGACACCGTAAGACGAAATAGACATTATGGTATTGGTACTAAATACATTCAATCTGTTACGTAAACTTCTTACATTTTGATAAAAGATCTTAAGGTTCTTGTGCGTTTTGATTAGTTTTTTGATTTTGATTTAGAAATAATTGATGGAATACCTTTTATAAATTTAATGGTTAGATCTTTCTCACCTCTGTCTAACCTACTGTTTAGCTCATCACGAAGCTTACTCAAATATTCCCGTTGTTTCAGTGTGGAGTCATCCTTGATATAAAGTTTTTTACGAGAAAATATATCTTTATTTCGTAACATCCATAATGCCTTTTCACGAGAAGCTAGAACAAGTTTTAGAGGTCGAATTTTATTTGTCGCTGACACAAACCCAAGACGAACTGCTTCATGTATAGAATCAGCGCATGGTGTATCCTTCAACACATCTTTGACCACATTTAGATCCTTCTCGGCATCCTTCGACTCCGGTAGGTTAAAAACAATAACATTTTTTGCTCTTGAAAGCCTTTCATAAGATTCATGTATGAGTTCTTCTTCAGTAGAGTAAAGTGACCGAGTTGATTTGGTAATCGGAGAGTCCAATTTTGTTTCAATTTTTGTGATTCTCTCATTAATTTTGTTGATATCCGAGTCGACTTGTTTTTTTAAATTATTGATGGCTGAGTCTATACTTGACTGCAAGTTTTGTTTTGAGGTTTCGATCGAATCATTAATCCTTTCTTCTAGATTTGATAATTCTAATTTAAATTTGCTCCATAGAGCCTCAAGTGCGTTGTTGATATCACCCATTGTAATTTGTGGTACGGGAGATTTGGGTCGGTTTTCAGGCTTTTTTATATTTTTTTTTTCCTCTGCGGTTAAATCTATACTTTGTTTAAGTGAAATAGTTGGTGTAGATGGACGTGAGCCACAGCACTTTCGAAAACCTCCATTACTCGCAAAGCCGTTTTGAGCTGCGCATGCCGGGTGAGCCGGAGCAGAACATATGGTACACAAAGTAGGGTCCACTACTGATTTCTTACAGAAGATACAGATTTTTGACTTGTTTGCTCTGGTTTCACTCATTTTAATATAGATTTAAGGTTGATTTTGCAAATTTTATAAATTTTGAGGTTAGGAAAAACTCAGAATAAATAAATCTTGTGCAAAAACTGTCACACTCCAGTAACTAATTTAAAATTTTTCTCAAATTAGAACGCCAGACACATGGGCACAATTTGTGTAATAGATTAAATTCAATTTTTAGCAAAAATTTATACTTTTCCAATAAGCGATTTTCGAACACGTGTTTGATACACAGAAGTTTTATAGGGTAACCTTATATACAGTAGGCCCCCTCTTATTTTAAGATTTCGAGTCAAGGAATATGGCAGCACCCCCTCTTATTTTAATGCTACTTCTCTTCCTCATCACCAGCAGCGTGAGAGAGAAGACATGAAAGAAAGTTAAAATAGTAGGGAGCGAATCCTTAAGATAGAGAAGGAACTTAAAATACGAGGGGTTAAAATAAGAGGGGTACTACTGCGTAATGTATCACAAATGTGTTGATTTTAGTTGGAAATGGGGCGAAAATACATGCTTCGCTTGTTTTCTCGTGCGGTATTAGAAGTGACTATTTGCGTTTTCATTTTTGACCAACAATGTAGAGTAGGTATGTGATCTATGTACGTAGTGTTGTACATAAACAAGTTATTGTGATAGCAAAATATTCTTTTGTTTACTTATTATTAATAAATGTAAATTAAACCTATAAATCACTATGAAATTGTACTGAAAATAAATGCGGTCGGAATTACCCATACTTTGACAGAATCTGCAGAATTGCAATTTTTTACCAATGGGGGTATAATCCTATAATAGACCTATAACAAGGTATTAATAATATCGAGAAATGTTCACCCATGCAATACACTTTAAAAAAGCATAACGTACAAATTCATTACATCACATTCTCTACATCAAAAATCAATTTTGTTTAGGTAGGTCGGAATTACCCCGTTCTCCCCTATAATTTGTTATTTCACCATTAGATGCGGAAATCTCTAACGAACAATTTCTTTTTTTATTCGTTCAAAACCTTCAAAATTGACTGTGTTATAGCGAGTTGAAATAAAAAAGCTGGCCGTATAGCAACTAGTCCCGTCTATATGGCATTAAGTTACCTTTCTCTTTTTCCGTATTTATTGACGCCATTAAACTACATTTTGAGTCCAAAGAACTGAAATGTAGTCCAAACTGGCCTACCCCATTTTCTACTCCTTTGGACTGAAATTTGAGTCCAATAATTTTAGAGTGTAAAGATTAATAAAGAATATTAAAGCAACAGACAAAGTAACCATATAATAAACGGAGAGAAATTTCAAGAAAAATGGTGCAGCATTTAGCACAAAGGTTTTGTTTTACGTCTTTTTGACTAGAAAGTACCAAACCACCCTTATAGAGGCCCCATACTTTTAAAGCATAGCAAACCTTCGAAGGAATCATGCAAAGCGCGACACCAAACTTAGACATTTTTTTAGGTTTTTTTGGATATTGTTAAGAAAGAAAAATGTTTTTTTACAGGATGGTTGACTGAAGTACCTCATCAGCCTACACGGGCATACTGTTTATATTGCAAAAAAAATTTGCACGCACATAGACTTTCGTTGCTGAAACATATGTGTACAATGAAACACCAAAGGTCAGCCCTGGTGTACTCAAATGAAGTGAAATTGGCCAAACGCTTAAATAACGAAGAGACTCCAGAACATTACAAAGAAGAAAGTTACAAAGACGATAGTTACAAAGACGAAAGTTATCAAGAGGTATTAATCGCAAATATTTTTCATATCAGATTTTATTTTTCTACTTTTATATAATTAACAAACTTTTATGAATGTTTAGCTACATGGTTATGAAAATTTAGAAGATGGCCAAGTTGAACATATGGAAGGTATGGAATATGTTGTACATAGGTTAGACCTGGAAGACGAAGAGCAGTACGAAATTAAGCAGTTTAATGAAGAAAGTGTCGAACAAGCAGTAGAGTACATAGACGACGAGAGTAATCATCATGAAAGTAAAGCAAAAAGAATCAAACTTGAAAAAGACATGGTATGTATTATTAATAAATTTATTCTATTGAATGTTTAAAAAAAATGTTTTGTTACATTGGAACAGAGAATCTCTGATGTTCACACGGAATATTTGCAAGAAAGTCACGAAGGAGTAGAGTTGGAAATGGTAGTTGAACCTGAAGAAGACAATACAATCACTTACACATCTGCTAATGATCAAACAATTTTAGTCAATGATGATGATGATGATCATTCTGATGGTGAAAATAAAGATGAAGCACCAATAAGTTTAACTGTAAGTATACTCAACTTATTAAGTACTTTAATTATATTAATATAAATATAATTTGTATAAAAATTAATGTTTATAACAGGATGAAGATTTTTCCGAATACAGCGAATCAGAAGATTTGGAAAAGGATGATGTGAAACCAATTCATGAAAAAGTTGATAAATCTGCAAACGATCAAGCTTCGTCAAAGAAGATGGTAGTGATTACGTCATCTGGTAAAGCTATTGCTTTCGACGGTCCAGCAAATATGAAATCTAATATACAGTACGTTTTAAGTAAAATTGGTAACAAACCGTCTGGACAAGTAGTACAAAAGTCATTCAGTAATCCAATACCAATATTACCAAAGCCTTCAGGTGCTTTTGATGCTGGAACTAGTCACGAAAATCCACCGAAGGTAATTTTTTAATAAATTAAAATTGAAAAGTTCTATTTTAGAATTTTAATCAAATATTTTTAATTTACAGACAACTTTGAAACGAACGGCACCAAAAAAACCTACTATTACAACACATGTTTTGGATACTAGCAAAGGAATTTCAGTTAGCGGATTGCAAGTTAGTTTGTACAAATTGATGGATGGTCGCTGGACTTTTATTAACGAAAGGTTTGTACATGATAAAAAAAAAAAGTTAGAATTATTTTTAGAATGTTTAATTTTAATTTATTATTTTGTAGCACTACTTCTGCAAGTGGACAATGCAACGATCTTGTACCCAACAACAAAAAGAGTCTTACAAATGGTCGTTACAAGCTTCATTTCGATGTCGATAAGTATTTCACCCTGCGCAGAATCGAAACTATTTATCCCTTCATCGAAATTGTATTCGACATCAAGAATGCTACAGGGAATTATCATATACCATTGTTACTGAGTCCGTTTGGGTACACGACTTACAGAGGCTCTGAAAGATGAATCCTGTAGATTATTTCAGTGAAAAAACTACTGTGAATATGTCGGAAAGATATATTTTTTAACAAGTGTTAATTTTAGAATAATATTCTGAGATTGTAAACATTTAATAATATTCTACTGATTTTTCTAACATCTAATTTACTTTGGAATAACTTGCACACTCCAGTGACAGCTCTTGTGTTTCATTGTTATAAAAAAGTAATGATTTAATGATAAGGTTGTAAATATAAAGCATTATTATTAAAAATGTGAATAGAGAAGTGAAGAGACAAGAATTAAAAAGTGAAAATGCCAAAGTTAACTTTTTTGTTACGGTTGGCAGATTATTTTGCTTTTACAGCAGTCATTTAACCGAATTGGTTACATTATTATTTTTAACAATGGAAACAAATTTGTACATCCATTTATTATATTACGTATTATTAATGTAATATGTCTATTGTAAGTAAATATTTTATATATTAAAAAGAAAATTGTTTGTTTGATTGTATTATTTTGAAAACTACAAGATTGGTAAGTCAATTTTATATATTAAGTAAATTACTTTATTAATTTGTAAGAGTAAATTTGTTTTGTACAGGAAAATCGGGATCAGGAAAGTTAACAATAGTGTAAGTAAACATGAATTATGAAAAATTTTGTTGAATTTTTGTTTCAACAATTAAAAATATTCATTTTTTTGTGTTTGTTATCTTATGTCGGTTTTCTTTCTTCTGTAATAAATCTTAATAGGACATGAAGAACTAAAACTGAAAATTTTTGATAATTTAAAAAAAATTTGAAAAATGTTAATAAGATTTTTGTAATACATTGAAATTTTTGTAAATAAAATAAAAATAAACAATATAAAAATACCCCACTATTTCTGTGTAGTGCTGATGTAATTGTGTTGTTGTTCGGCGTAACGTTATTATTTTTGAATGTCACAGTTATTGACTTTCACTCGAAGTAATTGGAAATGCTATTGTACAAATTGTCAACACAGTGTACAAAATGAGATTTGAGAAACTTTTCTTCAGTATTTGGAAAGTGCTTGAAATTAAAGTGAAACAAGTGTTAACAGTGAGTGTAGTACGTATATGGGCATTGTTCTAGAATTTTCAAACTTTATGTTGTCGCTCATTATGATACCATAAAAATTTTAAATATAACTTTGCAACACTACAGATCAACAAATTTTTGTTCGTTTTACATGTAATAAGTGTTTATTACTAATTATAGATATGTAGAAAACAATGAGAGTAAATAAAAGTAGTGAATTTGCCTGCTTTTGGTGCGCGACACTCACTACATTTTTTCAGTTTTAACACTGAAACTTTTTGCACCTTTTTTTTTATGGTCTGTGGTTTTTTGTGGAAGTATTTGGGGATGTAAATAAATGAAAAATCCTTAACTTAATGACGTGCCTCACTGAGGAATAAAATTATATACCTTCAAACTTGCGTGATAACTTTTTTTTATAGTTGACAATTTAGCAATCAACCTTAGATAATTTTTTTCACATTGGTTTTTAAGAAACCACACAACAGGGTACATTACCTATATGATAAGAAGTAATTTGAACCTTTGCCCGAATGTGTGCCACCTATGCATAAAAAATGCGACCACGTCAAACTTTAAATTTCCATACGAAACTCACTTTGAAAAATCAAATTATTTAATGGCACATCTACAATTTAGCTTCTAAGTACTTTGGAATCATTGTGATCTTTTCTCCTATGTTATTAAAGTATTTATAACTTTTGTGTTTTTTTTAATACAACAAAAAACACAATTTTTGACAATAATAAAATGATTATTCTTTACAAATCGTTTTAATTTTTTGGTATCCTTAATGTTAAATCATGTATTTGGATTTTAAATTTTAATGAAAACTGACTTTGGATTTGTAATCAGTGGCCTCAAAAACCCTAACATATCAAATTTTATAAAAATCAAAGAAATTTTGTAAAAATAGTCCGCCATATTTAATCCATTATTTTAAATTTGAATAACTATTAACTAGACGTTTAATTTTATATACTAGCTTCTAAAAATTAGGCCATAAGCAAAAGAACTGAATTTTTTTATGTATATTAAACGTTACAAAACTAAAAACTAATTTTACGAGTAACGTAACATGTTACATTAAAAAAAAAATACATTGTGTATAAATGAGTCACGCAAGGTTTTTCCTGTCATTTGATCAATTCTAAAGCCAATAAAATTAATTTCATGAATGTGCCTAAACAAAAAAAATGCAATTTTCTTCAACCTCAAAGTTTAAAAGTTTTAGAATAATGTCCATATGTTAAGTATTTTCGATATATTTTTATATTCAATACTAATTTTTACCGGTATATGTACGAATCCAAAACTTTTTGTGTCGCATATAAGATCCCATTAGTTCCATTTGCGACCCAGCGTTAAGCACCATATACACTGTAAAAAATGGTTTCGTAAAATCACAACACAAGTGTGAAATTATACACCCGAGTTACCACTCTGAATGGTGTAAAAGTACAAAATCACTAGTATTTTTACACCAAAACTGTAATAGCACTACAAATATTGTGAAATTGTCACTCTGAGAGTAGGTTATATAAATTACCACTTCTGAGAGCAGTAATTTTACACTGACAATGTTAAAAATACAATTTCTCGTAAAGATTTCGGTTATTTGTTATGCGAAGATATTTTTTATCTCATCAAACGTGTGCAGAGGTATATATATCATATGTTACATATTTATTTGACCAAATAAAATGAAGTTTCTTTACAAGTATATTGAGGTTAAGTTTGATGGATTTATTTGTAAAAGTGTACACGTTACTTCGTAAACTACAAACTGTTAAAGCGAGTGAAGTTTTATGAACCAAATTTATTGTAAAGTGACTATTTACATGTATTGTTTATTGTCGTTAAATGCAAAACTATATACGAATCGTTATTTGTCAGGTTGAATTTTATATTACAAATGCTATTGTATGATAAATAATAAATATTAAAACATTCCTAAAAACTATTTAATTAATTCTTAAACAAATTGCAATATTTTTTACATTCACAAAAAAAAACATTGCAATGCATATATTATATATTATATAATACAATTCAGTATTTAATACATATATACTGCACGCACCAAATGTGTATTTAACCTAAAAAATGTGAAAAATTCACCGATATTGTAATTTTATGACAGCACTGTAATTTCACTATAATGGTGTGATTTTACTATTAACAGAGTAATTTTACTACATTAATTGTAAATTCTAACCTGCAATTTCAAGTCTGTTGACATTCGTTGTAAATTTACATCTTTGCTGTAATATTTACAACTTTCTAGGGATTTTACTACTCTCAGACTAGGTTATACAGATTACCTACTCTCAGAGTAGTAATTTCACACAATCTTTTTTTACAGTGTACGACCCACTTAACTTTTTTCATGTCAAGTGCATATTTTAGATTTTTATAGTGAAAAATCGTCGTTATTAATATGTTAATATATTCTGATTTATTTTTTTTTAATTTATAGACCATGTCTGTCCCGAACAAAGCTCCCAAGTCGAAGAAAATTAACTTTGATGCGCTTTTAAATGCTGTCAAACCAATTTTAATTGAAAATAAAGGTTACCGATCTACTGGAAGAACCTTAACGTGCAGGTACTACGATTCCGTTCTCGACGAAGGGGAAGTGTAAAAAATTAAAAAAAAAAGTTAAAAACATTTTTTGGTGTATCTATTTATTTTTGTTAAAGTATTATTATCATAGAATGAACAAATTTTAATATTTTTGGAAATTATCAGGTGTTTGCTGAGTATTTTTGCATTATTTGTTGGTTTTTCGAAAAATGGTTCATCAAATTTTGTCTTTTGTTTAGATCGACTAAGTTTCTTCTTAATTAGTTGCTATACTACCCTTAGCTTACTATCGGTGCCCATAGTATACAAAAAATGATGCTCACATAAAAAATTATGCTCGAAGACAGAAAGGTGGGTCGTATCTGGTGCCTCTCCCCTACATACAGTAGTCCCCATCCTAAGTTATACTGTCGGTTCTTTCAAAATGGCGGACGATTCTCCAAAGTTATAGCCCCTCACTATCCCCACTACCGTATCTTTGTTTATATCCATGCAATGGGTGCTTCTGTGTGCGAGTGTCGCGAAGCGAGTGTGGCTCAGCAAAACAATGTGGTGGGGGAAGGAGAGGAAGAAATTGGTATAACTTTGGAGAAGGCCAATCTTTAAATTAGGATAGACATATAACTTTGAATGGTATAACTTAGGGTGGGGACTACTGTATGTAAAAGAACCGCTGGAAGTTTAAAAAATGTCAAAATCGAATCTTTTACTTAAAGTATAGTAATAGAAGAAAAGTTTAAGTCCAAGTGGATTAAAAAAAACATCGGTATTGGTGTGATAGTGTCAAAAATGGCGAAAATCAACTTTGTCGAGTTCGGGAATTTTTATTACGAAAAGTTGTTCTAAGTGAAAGTTACTAAGAACCTTTTTTGATCAAAATTATCCAAAAAACATTTTTCCAGGAGCAAAGAGAACAGCATTATTAAATTTGATCGACCACTTTTAAGCATTCCACCCAAAAAATTCGTGTTCAGCGGCCAAAAATAACTCACAAAATTTTGTTTCAAGTGGGTCTCCTAGACTAAATGGGATTCTATAGGATTCCGCGTGACTAACGGAAACAGTTGGTTATAAAATCGAATCCAAATCCTTTAAAGTGGGGGTATAGAATAATAAAAATAAATAAAAAACACGAATTTTTTAACAAAAGTTTTTATCTGAAAGTACAACTTTTTACAAATCTTGTCCAAATCGGGTTGAAATCTTACATACTTCTTTAACCCTTTCAGTCACGCATTTCTGATTTCTCTGAATTTGATTGAAACTTGTTACTCGAGGGTTTTCTGGGCCGCTGAATGCGAATCTGATGTCAGTTTTTAAAAATTCAAAATGGCGGATCCAATATGGCGGATAAAATTTGAAAATCGACTGAATTCGCTTGAAAAAAAGTTACTCATGGGTTTGCAAGGTCACTTAATACGAATCTGATGCCAGATTTCAGAAATTCAAAATGGCGGACAAAAAGTTGAAAGTCTACTGTATTCGCTTGATAAATGTTACTTCAGTGTTTTCGAATCTTCAAAATCTATTTTCAGTTTCGTATTCAGTGACCTTGTAAACCCCTAGTACCTTTTTTTTCATGAGTATTCAATGGATTATCAATTTTTCGTCCGCTATATTGGATCCGCCAATTTGAATTTTTGAAAACGATTTAAGAAAAGTGGTCATTTTTTGGTATATTTTTGTTTATAATTAATTAAACTATCGTATTTTAATATGTGTGACATCTTACATTCAATCAATAAATGCCTTAGCTATGTGGAAAATCAATCACAACGTAAAAAACATAAGAAACTGATTTTTAAATGTAAAAAAAGTAGGGGATAAAAGGTGGGTCTCTGAGAGACCCACTGTGACGCAAAGGGTTAATATATATTTTTCTATAGGACAACAGTACCTTTTTCTTTATTTTTTGAATTTGATCGATTGTACAGCGGCAATATGACGCCATTTTTAGTGAAAAAAATATTTTTTACTTCAACCGCCCATAAAAAATAAAACAAAAATATATTTTAATAAAAGGGGACCTTTGATCAGGAGCTATACTTCTAAAGGACTAATTTTTTCCAACCTCGTGTATTTCAGATAATTCTACGACTTTTTATTCGGGGCACCGCAGGACTTAACATTTTCGACATTTTTTAAGATTTTTCAAGGAAAAAATTACTTAAGACACTTCAAATGTTACACAATAATATGCAATTAAATTATTTAAGTTAACTTTAGTAGTTTCATAAAACAAAATCCTAAAAAGTGTTAGTCCAAAAGTGGACAATTTGAACACCGATTTCAGTATAAAATAATAAATTTTCAACATACGAGGTATATATATCCTACTGTTTTTGAGGTCGGTCTCTCGAGTGGTGGAGCTAGAATTTCTAAAAAACGTCGTTTAACCCTCCGTTTTTTTGCAAAAATACTAAAAAAAGAACTGGTTTTTTTACCAATAATTTTTTTTAAATGTCATTCTATAATGATGGCGGGTTTTCACCCCCTTCTAACCTATAAAAAACGCGTTCCCCATTGTTAAACTTAAAAAATATGTACTCACATATTTTGATTTTTGTCCATTTGGAGTTTTAAATGGCTCCAGAATGTCGAACATTTTTCGAAAATTGGGAATTTATTGCATTTTCAGGTTTCGTAGGTTTTTGTATAGTTCAAACGTATAAAATAAGTTATTTAACATTAAGGGTAGTTTATTGACTTTTGTAGAAACAAAATTCTGTTGTCGATTTCCAAGATGGCGGCTTATATTCACTATAAGTAAAAATATGTTAATTACACGGTGTTTTTATGTAGAAGTTATATATAATAAAAATCTTAGAGGAAAATCAACAGCAACCAACTTTGTAGGACAAAGCCGAACCCTTATTAATAAAAATATGTTAAATTTCGTGTTTTCATATGGAATCGAGAGGAATTGTAATCTGGCAATTATTATTTTATGTAGTTTTGGATATCATTGAATATGAATACAAAATCAATTTTTCAAAATTCAAAATGGTGGACCGAATATGGCGAACGGGATATGTGAAATTTTTTGTTATGCCAAAAATTCCTCGTTTTCCAACTTTTTTAAAATTTGGTTCATTTTTAGTGTTGGTTGTGCGAAATTTTGGCAAAAACGTTGGGTTAAACGTTTTTTAGAAATTTTGGCAACACCATTCGAAAGAGCGACCTCAAAAACAGTAGGATATATATGCTTCGTATTTTAACAAATTTTTATTTTATGCATAAAACGATGCTGAAATCCGTGTGCAAATCGTCCACTTTTGGGCGTCAAAGGGTTAAGTCTTGAATAGGGATTTTCTTATTAAATCTTGTTGAATTTTTACTTTCGAATTTTGATTAAATCTCATTGATTCTGAAACTCAAAAATTTCTCGATAAATTCCGATTGGCCATTTGCTTACAAAATCGGATCAAAACCCATTAATCCTTGAACTAATTATTGTCCTAATCCCACTCTTTTTCAAAATCTCATTAAATCTTATTGACTTCGGGACTGGGAATTTCCCAATAAATTCTCGTTGAACTGCTCCCAAAATCGGATTCAAGTCCATTGGTCCTGGAGGGACAAATTTCTCCATTAAATTCCATTGGATTCACAATGCAAAAATCGGCTAGGATCTCATTGAAGTTGTAACCAGGAATTCTCTGATAAAATCCTATTATAGTGCTACTGATTAGTCTTATTCATATAATTGACATCCTATACATTCCGAATTAATCTCATTTATATTTGATAGCCTCTACTATTTCTTATTGTACTCGCATTCCTAATTTAATTCCACCCAGTAAACGAACAAAGATTGAAAAGTATTAAAAAGGGATCAATTGGGTTTAAAATGAGACTACTTTTAATTCATTTTGTTCAAAAAGGGATTAGAGTGGTTTTGAATTCTAGTAAATTCCAAAGCAGGTATATAAATTGAAATTATTGAATCCCTGTGAATCCTCCTTGAATAATCGTTGTGAAAATCAATCCCCTTGAATGCCATAACTGGGATTGAAAAACGTATGTTTTTCAATCCCCGTGAATTCCACATCTGTCAATATCGTTTAAATACCATTTCTGGAGTTAAAAAATCCTTTCTTGGATCCCCTTGAATACCATTTATTACCAATATTTGAAAGAATCCCATTTAATACAAGATATGGGATTTAAGATTATATTCTTTGAATACCGTCGAATACTATCGATTACCAATAAACCCAGTAAACGAAAAAAGATTGAAAGGTATTAGAAGGGGATTAATGGAGATTAAAATATGATTGTTTTTAATCTTATTTTGTTTAAAAAAAGTATTGGAATGATTTTTAATCCCAATAAAACCCTAATTATGAAAAGAATTTTGAATACCCTCAAATTCCGTTCTATAAACGGCCATCAAAATGAATTCCAGCGAATACAAGATTTGGAATTAAAAAATATCTCATTGAATCCCCTCAAATTCCTCCCATTAAAAAATACCATTCAATACCAAATATTGCATAAAAGAATGTATTATTGAACCCCTCGAAATCTATCAATTACCACTTCAAAATTAACTCCACTGTATTCCATATTTGGAATTCAAACTCATTTTAACGAATTCCCTTGAATAACCATGGCCCTAAATTAATTTTGAATTCCAGCCCAGAATTGCAAAAAATATATTATGGATCCTCTTGAATACCAACGATTCCAAACATTAAAACTTATCCCAACGGATACCAAATTTGGAATTGTGTTCAGTGAATACTGAATTTACTATTATGATAAAATTATTAAAAACATAAATAATGATCATTGAATAGATGCACGAGTTCATAAAATTATATGTAAATTAACTTTTGTTTCATATAACAAAAATTTGAAACAATATATTTTCGAGCGCGAAAAAAAGATTAAAAAATGTTTTATGTTATTTTATATACACGCAGAAAAAGACCAACTCTTTGTTTCGATTGTTTTTAAAGTAAATAATTCAGTGAAATTTCGCTGTGAATTATGGTATTTAATGTATTTTAGCCTGCCTGAATACATTATTATATAAACACGTAGAAAAATTCTCTACTTTCTGTTTCAACTATTCGTTATTTTTTCATTATTTCACAACAGTGAGTGTGGCCGAGTGGTTGCGCTTCGAACTTGCTGCGCAGAGGACCGTGGTTCGATTCTCGGTCGAATCGAATCTGCTTTTTTTTTTAATTTATTGATTTGGGATTATATGGGATTAAAAAAGATAGAATTGTTTCAATTTCAATACCAACGAAAAAGGGATTAAAAATGTTGAATCACTTTTAATCTTTTTTCGTTTACTGGGCGGACAGCAAACTAGAAAAGAGGTCAGAATGATTTCGAAATGTGCTCTAAAAGAAGTTAGATGTCTCAATTCCTGAGGGGTTTTTGAACATGATGACATGAGATCTTTATAAACATAATCACTAGCAATGTTACAAGACGAAACAGGTTCGGTAATAACCCAGACAGCACAATAAAAAAGAGTTCAGATTGATTTCCAAACGTGCTCTAAAATAAGTCGGAAATGCCACTTTTTGAGGGTTTTCTGAACATGATCTCATTATGAGATCTTTATAAACGCGTGTTCAGAAATTTCGAAATCATTAAAAACTTTTTTTTATTTTGCTATCTGGGTTGTTAAGGAACCTGTTTCGGTTTGCAACATCGTTATTGTTTACTCTTATTGAGTATATCTCAAACAACATTGTAATTGCTATTTAATTTGTGTCTTTTGTGTTGTTTGCTGAAAATCGTCATGATCGTCTCATTTTAAGCTGTTAATAAAACCTACTTCCGGTTCATCATGAACTGTCTTGTTTTAAGCCTTGCAGTCTTAAAATGATAAATGATAACGTTTTCTTTTAAGTTTCAAGAGAGCAAGAATTTGTTTTAACAATAAGACCATATTCTTACTTAATGACTAAATTTCAGCCAATTTTTAAAAGAATTCGTTCCAGGTTTGTATGACCTATTTTTATCTGTGTATGAATGAAATGTCCCTACGGGGTAATAAGTACTGTTAGATATTTTCAGAAATATTAAAGTAATATTGTAATATTACTGAAATATCACTATTATATTACGGTCCTTATGGATTAATTAAGAAACTGAATTCTGGGAATTTAAATTTCGTACCTATTTGAATTTTTTTCTGTTCGCTGGGAGCAGACGAACATTGCACAAAATGTACTCATTCGTTAGCGGCCTTTGTCCGATTGAAGAGGTCAAAAAAAGTAAACTTGTATCTCATCTGAGATAACCGGGAAGCCTTGAATGCTTCAATGCTGTCGGTATTGTCGTGATCTGTTACTAAAAAGTCAGTGTGCATACGACTTTCGACGACGATCAACGACGATCCGCCAAGTCTTATTTAAGTTTGTTACACAGCATATTGCTTAGGAATTCTACAAGGTACTATATTTACGTTAATTTACTAATAGTAGATACAAAAATAACTGTTGGAACTTTATAGTAGACGATGAAAACAGTTTTAAAAATTTCCACTCATGTATTGGATACAAGTCGTGGCCTTCCGGCGTCTGATATTCCAGTAACTGTTTATAAAATGATAAATGACCAGTGGAAAAAACTAAGTGAAAGGTAAGCAATACAAGTTTAAATATTTCATATTTTAAATTATTATTTTCTGTAATTGTTTGCTATTTATCAGTACTACTTATTAATTTTATCAGTAACTTATTCATTTTTATTTTATAGTATGAATAGCATGAAACGTTCATCCTTCGTATTATCAAAATGTTTTAGGAATATTGCATTTTTTCGTATAATTTTTTTAGTTGTAAGAAACTTGTTTTTCCTTGTTTGATAATGTAGAAAAAAATGTTTGTATTTTGAGTATATTTTAATAATTAAACGTTCTTATGCTTTATTAAAGTTCCATCGACATTTATTTTAGATTATTTAGAGAGATTTTCTTTCACTTTACTTTCTTTACAATTTTGTGTGTAAAGATAGAATGAGAAAGAAAAATATTAACATAAAAATTGGTATTTCGAAGAAAAAAATTAATATAAATTACGCTAAAAATATAATAGAAATTATTCAGTTAAAAATTTACAAAAAGTTTATCGATTAACCTGCGATTAATTATTTAAGTTATTGCTACAAAATACTAAGGATCTTAGAAAGAGTTCTTTCATACCTTCGGAATCAAAATTGCTTATAAGTAAAAATAAAGTTAAAAAAAGACTTTGTTTTAAAACATTCAACATTTATAATTGCTAAAAACATTATGTCATGAAGAGAAGCTAAAAACTTTGAGGCTATTTTGTTACTTGGTTTAACTATTGCATATCTAAATAAGAATAATGAAGAAAAACAACAATTAATACAATTTTTAACTTATTAAATTTCTCTGTGGTAAGATTATCTTGGGTTTTTTATGTAATAAAATTAAAATCTGTTTATTTTTATATTTTGTACAACTCTTAGTATTAAAATAGAGGGTCCATGTGAAAAAAAAAACGATCAATTACTTAAAATCCCCGTCAAGCATTAATGGAACTCTGTTTACGCTGAAACAATCCATCACATTTCTTTGATATTGAGTTTCTTGTCTCAGTTACTACCAAAATCATTATCGACAATAACATGTTCACATTTGAAAATAATAATACTATTAAGTAAAAGTGCTATTAAATATGTATATTAATAATATTGCAAATTGGTTACATTTATTAAATATTTTTTTAGTTCTATCTAATATTTTGTTGTTGTATTTTTAGTTCATATAGTTAAAACATTCGAATATATCGTTAATTTGATTGAACCCTTATCTTGCTAAAAGGCCTCAATTATTTTGTGATATTCAAGTGAATATTTATCTGTGCCCTATTGAAAAAATCCATGTGGATTCCATATGGATTGATGTGGATTCCATATGAATTTTTGGTGTGGATTCCATATGGATTTTCATGTGAATTTTCCATGTGGATTCCATATGGATATGTAAGTGGAATATGAATTCCATGTTGATTTTTAGTATGGATTCGTTATGGATTATTTTATGCATTCCGTATAGTTATTTTAATGTGGGTTCCATATGGATTTTTTCATATGGACTCCATATGGATTTTTTATGTGAATTCCATATGAATTTTTGACATGGATCTCCATGCGGATTTCCATATGGATTTTCCACATGGAGTCTACGTGGATTGATCTGGATTCAAAATGGTTTTTTACATAGATACTACGTGGATTCCATATGGATTTTTTATGTGGATTCCATATGGAATCCACATGGAATCCACATAAACTATACGGAATGCATAAAATAATCCATAACGAATCCATACTAAAAATCAACGTGGGAATTCATATTCCACTTACATATCCATATGGAATCCACATGGAAAATTCACATGAAAATCCGTATAAAAAATCCATATGGAATCCACACCGAAAATTCATATGGAATCCACATCAATCCATATGGTATCCACATAAACAATCCATATGGAATCCACATAAAAAATCCATATGAAATTCACATAAAAAATCCATATGGAATCTACATAAAAAATCCATAATGAATCCACATCAAAAAACAATACGGAATGTACATAAAATAATCCATAACGAATCCATACCAGAAATCAACATGCAATTCATATTCCACTTACATATCCATACGGAATCCACATGGAAAATTCACATGAAAATCCGTATAAAAAATCCATATGGAATCCACATAAAAAATCCATATGAAATTCACATAAAAAATCCATATGGAATCTACATAAAAAATCCATAATGAATCCACATCAAAAAACAATACGGAATGTACATAAAATAATCCATAACGAATCCATACCAGAAATCAACATGTAATTCATATTCCACTTACATATCCATATTGCATACACCAAAAACACCATTTTGAATTCACATCAATCTACGTAGGCTCCATATGGAAATCCACATGAAAATCCATGTCAAAAATACATATGGAATCCATATGGAATGCACATCAAAAATCCATATGGAATCCATATGGAATCCACATCAAAAATCCATATGGAATCCACACCAAAAATCCATATGGAATCCAGACGAATCCACATGGAATCCACATGGAATCCACATCAATCCATATGGAATCCATGTGGAAGATCCATATGGAAATCCACATTGAAAATCCATATGGAATCCACATGGATTTTTTAAAAAGGGTGTAATAGCAAGCAAATGAATTTCAAAACCATGTTTTAACGAATTTTTGTGCGTACTTTTGAAATCTGCTATTAGTTTTGTTCTATGACGTTTGATTTTTTCAAAATGGCGGGTAATTTACAAAAAAAAACGTGATTTTAACAATTTTTTTATTTGTTTAACGTACTGGCTAATAATGTTCCCTTTGTCGGATCGGTACAAGTGTCTGGATTCTGTGGAAAAAACTAAAATTTCAGCGACGCAGAATGTCAAAATTCAAAATGGCCGAACCAATATGGCGGCTTTTACAAGCATTTTTACGTTTTTTTCATTTTATTTTATGTTTTTAGTCCATGACATTTAATTTTTCAATAGATTTATTATATTTTTCTCAGTCTGATATCGATTATGGAAGAAAATAGAATATCTTCCCCTATTTTGAATTCCATATCATCTTATATTGCTATTTTGTAGCATAATCGGTATCAGACTGAGATAAATATAGCGAAACTATTGAGAAAGTAAGCGCCAGGGACTAAAAACAAAAAAAAATGAAAAAACATTAAAAATGCCGTGCCATAAATAAACGAAACTATAAACTATAAACTATATATAATAATATATAATTATATATGTTTATATACGATTATATACAATAATATACAATTTTTGATACAATTGGATCCAATTATATATAATACAAAGCCGTCAATTATATACAATTATATATGCTAATATATAATTATATATGTTTATATACGATTATATATAATTATATACGGCCGAAATCCACATATAATTATATATAATCCGGGTAGGAAATCCCCGAATTCTTACCTGCTTATTTGACGTTAAAAGTTCATTCAACTTTTGTAACGAGACTTTTTAAAGTCTGTTCCGGAACTTGTATTCATTGAGAGGAGGTTACCTAGTTAAGGTTGTTAAAGTATAATTAAGGTAAATAAAAATTCCCATTTTATTGAAGAGCAAATTATCAGGCATAACTCTTTCATCTTGTTTCTTTTTATTTATTTAATATATATATACATGCTTTTCTCTCTTTTTTTTTTATACATCTAATGAGATTGATAATCGGAGGTATTCACCGCGCTTTTATTTTAATACGTGTACTGGGAATATTTTAACCTCGCACAATCGAATTAATAGTGGCACCGAATCCAGCATTCATAACCGCACACGTATCCATTACATTTACCAGAATAATGACCAGAATCGACTATACATATAAAAGAATAAATACTACCGGAGATATCACACAACGTTATTTTTAATACTCGGCCACACTGTCATACTCCATTCCAGGACTGAATCGTCTTTTTTAACTAAAGGACCAATTATAATATTCGATCGGAATCGTCTGAATGCATTCGTCAATAAATGATAATGTTTGATCAGGGTCGTATTAATCCTCTATCATTTAAACATATCGATTCGATCATACGTATTAACCTAGCTTTTTAGAAAGCAGAAAGATGACCTTAAGTGGGCGAGTGAATTAAATTCAGATAACTTCGTGATTTCCGACACGATCACAATCGATTATACAGAAGGAATAATATTAAAGTTACTTCAATCCCAGTCCCGAACACGTTGACTGGCTCTGAGTATTCCGCCGAGAATATTTATTCCTATTATAGGATGCCGGACAAATACCTGGATTATGATTCTGGGCGACGAAACCTGTTTTGGCTTGACCTATCAAGCAGCGGATGGTGAGTGGCTTTTTAGAGATGGTGAAGGAAATTGTGGATTATCCCATGATATTAACAATTACTCGGGAAACACAAATGCCTGGCGAGGCTTATCCTCTTCATCCAACGTAACACTTTGGAGAAGCAAAGCAGTGGAGACGGATGTCCTTCGATGATTTGCTATATGCGTTGCCTGCTGACAAATTCCGGCACCCAGAATTACAAAATCCTTCCTCGTGTTTCCTCGTGGTAGCACACAATGATTCTTGCTCCCCAGCGAAGATCCCTTTAATATCAGGTTGAATTTTCGATTTTCCTCCCCACAATTCGGGCAATGAAAACTATATTTTGCTTCCAGCACATGGTGAAATAAATGAAAAATTGGAAAAAGACGTTCCGATTCAGCGGCTACAAACAAATATCGGTTTATACAATACAATTAATGGACTTTCTAAAAAAAAAACACTTCGAAAAACTTACCCCCGAAGGGATACAGTCACGCTTTCCTGCCCACGAGGCAATCGTAAAAATATCGAAACATCGTTCGCGAATTCCGACAGAAGTTCGCAAGAGTTTTCCGGCAAAAAGAGAACTCAAACACATTTTCTTTCATATTTATACGTCGCGAACACAAACGGCGCATTCACATAAAACGTATCCGTTACAATCATCCCCCTATCGATGCATCCTTTCACAAATGAGGCATCGATATTACAATACTGTCAACATATCGCCTAAATACAGTTATAGTATCGTACATTATACAATATTCACATCCAACTTTATGTTTTCATCCACAATCAAGCGAAATACAATAATATCATAGACATACAAAACAGATTAGATCAGCCCGAAACTACTGATTCAGAGGAGCCGAAAACAAGGCAAATAGGTCATCATCACTGATTCATTTTGGGCGGAACTCAATTCGAAAGCGTTGTTTCCAATTTGCCGAATAATTCTACATGGTCCCTCAAAGAAATGAAAAAATTTACATATTTGTTTCTGCGAGGCATCGGACATATGTGGCACTCGGAGTAACACCAACTCTCCGACTTTCAACTATACCGTGCTAATTCCCTTCTCCGTTCTACATCGGTTTAGGTACGCCTTGTGTTATCGCTAGCTAAGTGAAGTTGAACTTCCCTGTCTAGAGATCTTTGTTTTAAAATGGGGAACATATCTACCAACCGTTCACGTGCCGGTTTACCGAAATGTAATTCAAATGGAACCATCTTGGTGCCCTGATAAATAGTTAAATTAAGGCACTCCTGCACTTCAGGAACCTCTTTGACCCATTTCGTGTGCTGCTGAGCACAAAAAGTTCGGAAAGTCGTCCGATATCCCGCATCGACCGTTCAACATGGTTGGATTGCGGGTGTCCGATTGAAGAGAACAAAGCATTCACTCCACCTCCCAACAGAGTCGACTTCCACTTAGGGGAGGTAAATTGTGTACCGTGGTTCTTTCGGACCACATTTTGACACTCCAATTTCCTTAAAATAATGGTCCTTAAGTTTCCTCAAGCAAATTAAAGTAGTTCCCCGCTTAATGGGACATAGGGTTATTAGTTTGGAGAATACATCCTTCACTACAAAGAGATATTTACATCCCCCCGTCGATGTAGGCAAAGGGCCGAAAAAATCTACCGAGATCATGTAATTTGGGACTTCTGCTGTAACGTGGCCATATGGACCCTCCATACAATAATTCAACGGTTTCACTCTTTGGCAAAGGTCACAATCCCGGGTGAATCTTTTAATATCATGACGCATTTTTTTCCAATAAAAATATTGAGTTAGATAACCATCTAGCTTATAGCTCCCTGCATGCCCTAATTTCTCATGACTGGTTTTCATGATCACCTGAACTAATTTCTTTAGGACAATAATCTTCCATTGCTCGTTATTCAAGGAACAGCAATACAATGTACCCGTGTCCTCAAGGAGCTTTAACCGCGAATGTTCCTTTAAATGAGCGATTCCCGAGTCTTCTCGTTGTAGCTCATTCAAATTTCGTAAACAATATATTAACTCAGGTTTTCCAGAAATCCTTTTCACGGCCAATACGTTAGCACCGACATCTTCCACGCATCCCCCATTCAAGTAACCCAAGACCCTCCGGACAAAGTATTCATTACCCTTTATTGAAATTACAGTTTTTGGGGAAATTACGGCTGAAGAAATCCGCAACAATATTGTCGACACCCTGACAATGTTCAATTTCGTATGTGTATTCTTGCAAGAACAAATTCCACCTCGTCATTCGCGCGTTAGTGTACGGAGTGCATGACAAAAATGTTAAGGCTTCATTATCTGTTACGATCTTGAAGGGTTCCCCAATTAAATACATCCTGAATTTCAACACAGAGTACACAATGGCTAACATTTCTTTCTCCGTGGTAGTATACTTGACTTCGCAATTAGTTAAAACCCAACTAACTAACGAGACGATTCGGTGATCTCCATTTGAGTCAATTTGATATAAGATGCCGCTAATGCCGGCGTCGCTAGCGTCTGTTTGTAATCGGAACGTGACATTGGGTAAATAATGCGCTGTCACTATATTAGTAAAATTTTCTTTCAACCTCTCGAAAGCTACCGAATGTCTTTCAGACCACCTCCAAGACTTACAATTGCTCAAAAGATCACGGAACGGAGCAACGAATTCCGCGTGCCTAACACTAAACCTTCGGTAATAACCGCACACCCCTATGAACGCCTGTAGCTGTTGTCGATTATTCGGCATGGGAAAATCCCTAATACTACTAATCTTATCTGGATCGGCATTAATCCCCTTATCGGATAAGTTATAGCCTAAAAATTTAACTTTTTTCTCAAAAAACCGAGACTTTTCTAGACTAAGGGTCAACCCTGCCTCCCGTAACCGATCAAACAACCTCTGTAAATGTTGGAGATCATCAGCTCCTCTACTCGGGGAGGGGATTCATTGTCCGCGACCATTATATTGTGACATGGGCTGGTAAAGGGTATCCCCAGATAAGATAGGTGAAATGCCCCTGTGAACGATTCTTATATATGACTATTGTAAATGTTTTTTGGACCCAAAAAAAATAAGTTTATCATTATTTATAGCCCCCCGAAGCCCCCTCCCCATTCGCTAGAGCTGATTTTTCTTAAAATTTTTTGAGTTCGCTAACACCTTAAAAAAAATATGTAATGTTTAAAATGGCTGTAGCTCTCAAGCCGTCAAAGGTACAACAAAATAATATACCTTAAAATACGTATTTTTATAATATTTTTAGGAATATATTTTTATTTAATAAGGTTTTTATGGTGGAAGGGCGTCAAAAATGCGAAAAACCACGTTTTTAGATGTTTTTATTGCTCTGTAGAGGCTCCAAAAATCTAAAAAAATTTATAAAAATTCAAGAATATATTTTAGACACATCTCAAGATACTTGAATTTTTTCAGAATTTTTGAAGTAATTTTTAAGGTCCAAAAATGGAAAAAACTGGTATTTCACGACTTTTTACCTGTTCACATCCAATTGTTGTGCATAAAAAATTATACAAAAATTCAAGAATATATGTTAGACAAATCTCAAGATACTTGAATTTTTTCAGAATTTTTGAAGTAATTTTGAAGGTTCAAACATGGAAAAAACTGATATTTTACGACTATTTACTCACTTATATGAGTTACAATGTAATTTTATGTGATATTTTCAGAAATAAGTCTCGATTATAAGGTTGATAATAAATTGTATGCACTAATGAAATACGAGTAACATCATCCTCTCTAATACGTTTATAAATAAATCTCAAGATTTATTAAAAAAAGATTTTTAACAGTTATTTTACATGCTTGCAACTGCATCATGTTCATATATATCAGTCTTCGTCGCTGTCTTCACCGATAACTGCTGCAATGTCATCATGGTGAAACAAATTCGTCAATAATTCCGCTGGGCGCACTATTCTTGACGAATAACGAGCACTTGATAAATAATACATGATAGTTGCAATATGCGAACAACAATCAATTGTGCGATTTCCGTTCGCGCAGCTGCAACAGTAGCGATTAATACCGTTTATACCATACGAATTTGGTGTGTAATCAATAAAGCATTTATAGGTCTTCTTGTTAACGTGTCTGGACCTTATTTCAAGCTTTATTATGCTGGGCATTACCCTTAAATATTTGAGTTGAAGAACATCATTTTCATCTAGCATTTCTGCTATGTAGCAGATGGATGGCTTCAGCTGATACGATCCCGTCAAAAATATCTTTAAATCTTCTATCGATATTTCTGGAAAATCCAATAACTCCATTGAAGATAAAGGCGCAAATGGTTGAGTCTTTCTGCCCCAGTTGTTTTCCTCGACTTCAATGGATAGAGAATTATTTATGTCTTTCATTAAATTCATTCTACTTATAATTTCTTCCGTGTCGTCTTTGAGTGAATTTAACCTTTTTCCAAATGTGTTGTGTAAAAAACAAGCTATACGACAGTATAAGCCAGCATTTGGAAGATGCTGGTTATGCAGTTGGTGGTGTAAAAGCTTCCACTTTTGCCCAATAATGCCATGTACAGCTTCAACAACGCATCTAATTTTTGTAACATAACGAGAATTGTTTGATTCTTCTGTCGTTAGCTGATTTCTTTTACTCTTTAGTGGAGGCATTAAACAGATAATACCTTTATCTTCTAAACAGGCTATAATATCTCGGAACCCCCTATCTAGGAAAAATAAATCATCTTTTTCTAAAAGAAAGGAAAGCCCGCTTGGATCCTAAAATATACCAAAGAATACTATAGGAATAATCAAATATTAATGATAATAATAATAATAATAATAAAAAAAAATGGTTTCTTATGTCGCTCAATCTGTCCGAAAAATGAGAAATTTTTTTGCTCAAATCTCTACCAGATTAGCGTGAAATGTCACTGCAACCACGCCTCAAACCATGAGGTAGGTGATTGCAGTGTCGGTACTGAGTTCAATTCAACGCGCAGAAAATTTTCAACACGGGGACTCGAACCCAGAACCTTCGGAGACGTTCAAGTTACGAAACAAGGCGGACGCCTTAGCCATCGTAACCATCTCGCGCATTCTCCGTCAGATCTGGTCATCAGAATTGACCGGGAGAAATAAGGTGGCAAAGGGAATGACGCGTAACACAATGCGGCTATGCAAAAAGCCGCATCTTAGCCTATCTTCCCAAATGGCCTACTCTCACCTCCACGTGTGCTTATTAAAGCCGGTGGGCCCTGGACTCTTAGCAACCTTGCCAGAGATTGGGTAACCAACCCCAGTGGATGGTGAGGTAAGAGACAAACGAGAGAGGCATAACAACGGGGGGTAGGGCCAACCACCCTACTCCCTGCACATGCGGTTACAAATAGAATAACGCGCAGGGCTCCTGACCATCGGGCTGCTTCGGATGCAGCCCAGTCCCGAGGTGGAGGAGCCGAAACAGGTGTCCCGGGACAACGACCAACGAATGCCCCCGGACGATTTCAGTGGACGGAGGATCTCAGGCAAGATCTAATGCGCTGCTATGAGGAGAGCTGTCCGCAACAGAGAGGCTACATGGCGCGAATGCACAGTCGGTTTGCAGTAATACATCCCGAACTGGCAGATCGCTTTTCTCAACAACAACTGAGAGATTATGTGGCCTATCTGAGGCGGACGGGTTTCGTTGTTCCCAGCTGTCAACCGGTACCGGATGTGCGGGCAATAACAACTGAGCCCGTACGCGGTGCTGGGAGAGATGCTCCACATTATGACAGCACGACACTCGTGTTTAGGAAAAATTTGACAACAAAAATTTTGCCTAAACAACGAGAAATAGACAGAGCAAATAGTCTACTTCTAGATGCTCTTCCAGATGACTGCGAGCTGTGGCAAGTCAATTGTGCCGTTTACGAGGCTGCAAGTGATCTGGTGACTCCGCGAAATCTGACACAGATATCGGGGAGTCGGCAGATTACAAAACGCATGTCTCAATTGAACGGTAAGATTCGACTGACACGGAAACTCGCTTCCCGAATTCAGTGTGTGATCGACTATTTAACATCTGGCCGTTCATTTACGGCTAAAGTCAAGAAGTTCGCACAACAACTGCAGACGTACTATCACACACTGAACAAGCTGAAGTTGCTCAACATCAAGCAACGTTTAGCGGATAAAATTCGGGTTACGGCCGATGCCAAAAAGAGGCTGCAAAGACGGGAAGAAGGAATTCGACAAAACTCAATATTTTGGACGAATCCTTCCAACCTCTTCAAACATCGTATCGCAGCCTCAAGCGAGTTTCCGTCGATGGCCGCAGTTGAGGAATTCTGGGGGAACATCTACGAGAAAACATCTAGGCTTAATGCAGACACTCCAGGTATTGTAATCTTCACCGAGTTGTGCGACGAAGTCACACAACAAAGTGAAGATTGCCCACCCGTCAGTGCATTTGAGGTGAAAAATGCCATCACAGGAGCGAGGAATTTCTCCTCGCCGGGCTGGGATGGAATTAACAACTATTGGTGGAAGAAGTTCACTTCTGTCCATCAACACCTAGCCCGAATATTCACCTCTTATATAAATGGAGACCAACCCATTCCGCACTGGCTGGTGGAGGGCCGAATGACACTGATCCCAAAATCGGGAGACTTGTCCGATCCGAAAAACCATAGACCGATCACGTGTCTCAATACGTTATACAAATTGTTCACTAACATCTTGAACAAACGTATTGAGAAATCCGTGAAACCGGTGTGGCAACGGATAGTAGAACAACGAGGCTGCAAAATGGGTGTATCCGGCTGCAAGGAAAACTTGCTTATCGACAGGTGTGTTTGTCAGGACGCAGTCCAGTACAAGCGTAACCTGTCGATAGCCTGGCTGGATTACATGAAGGCGTATGACTCAACATCGCACGAGCTTTTAAGCCTGTTGCTCAAACGCCCACCCAAACATAGTGAGAATTGTAGAAGACCTGATGCCTCTTTGGAAAACACGCTTTGTCATGACATCGGGCAAGCGTCGAACCATGTCTAGACTGGTTCAATTCCAAAGAGATGTCTATCAGGGAGATTCTCTGAGTCCTCTGCTCTTCTGCATCTCACTATTGCCTCTATCCGTTGCTCTCCGGAAATCTCAAGGGTACATGTGTGGACCGCCTGGTGAAGTGTACATAAGATCACCCATCTTTTCTATATGGATGATCTTAAATTATACGCATCAGGCGAAGATCAATTACATCGATCTCTGAACATCGCCCTCACATACTCGAGAGATATCGGTATGGAATTCGGATTGGACAAGTGTGCAGTCGTTCATTTGCACAGAGGAAGGTCAGGCTCCCATAACAACGATATGGAGCTCGTCAACGGAAATGTCATCCGCCACCTTAGCGCCGAAGAAGCCTACACATACCTGGGCCTACCTCAAAGGCATGTCCAGGATGTGCAGGCTGCTACAACCACCATCATTAAGAAATACCGGCACATTCTCCGTCAGATCTGGTCATCAGAATTGACCGGGAGAAATAAGGTGGCAGCCACGAATATGTTGGCCGTATCACCAGTGCTCTATTCTTTTGGAGCACTGAAGTGGAACGTTGACGAGCTAAGGGATCTTGACCGAAGCACACGGAAGATGATTTGTATGCAACGCAGTTTGCATCCAAGATCTTCCGTGGAACGACTGTATTTGCCCCGAAATATGGGAGGTCGTGGCCTTTTAAGCCTGGAGTGTATGCATGACCGATTGGTCCTCGAAACAGCTTGCGACGTGATTAATTGAACGGAGGATCCCCTGATGATGCTAGTACATCAGCATGAAATTCAGGGGAAGGGGGCGTTTTTGTACAACGCGGCGGAACGAGCGGCGCGAAACCTCGGTCTGGTTTTCAACGTGGGACGCAGTGGTGCACAGGAGGCTGAATCAGTCATCAATCTGTGCCCAGTGCGTCTCAGGGCTAACATACGGAAGGAACAACTCCGTATGTTGGAGGGAAGGCATATCGACAAGCCGTTGCATGGACAATTCTTTCGAAATGTCCAACAACTTGGCTTGTCGGCAGAGATGACCTTCTCCTTCTTAAGATCAGCTGGCTTGAAATCCGAGACCGAGGGTTTTATCTTCGCATGCCAGGATGGGGTCATCAATACCTTAGCGTATCGCCAGAACATCTTACACCAGGCGGTACAGAGTACGCTTTGTAGATTGTGTAGATGTCATGCTGAAACACTAATGCATCTTTTGGCAGCATGCCCAATATATGCAGTTTCAGCATACATCGAACGTCACAATGCGGCTCTTCGAGTGCTGTATTACCATCTTCGCAGCACTTATGGTATTGATGCAACCCCAGTTTTGCCGTACGTCCCCACTGATATTGAATCCGTAGTCGGGAATGAGTCATTCCCGACGAGCAGGCAAATATCAGCCAATAAATAAGCCTGACATCGTCCTGGTTGACTTCGATGACAAATCCATCTTCGTCATCGAGTTTTCTGCACCAGCAGAAACAAATATAGTCAGCAAAGAGGACGAAAAACGGATGAAATATCAGGAACTCCTGTTCGAGATTCGCAAGCTGTATCGAGGATTCAAAATCAAGCTCGTCGTGCTGATAATTGGAGTGCTGGGAGGAATGAGACCAACTTTCCTCCAAAACATCAAAAGCATTCCGGCCTGTCGAGAACATGCAAATTCCATCGCAGGCCGAATGCAGAAAGCAGTGCTACTGGGATCTCTCCGTCTACTGAGGTCAAACGAGATCCTGTAACCACTTACCCAATGGTAGAGGGAGTGGTTACAGTTGCAAACGAAATGGCTCGGTGCAGTCTGCAGCGGAGGAGATGGATATCGGAGCCACTTTTCTGCTGCAGACTGCACACGTGGATTCTGGAGGGCCAAGGGAGGTTAGGGTTTTAGTCGGTAAACCTTGCCGTTAACATCAAAGGTGAGGGAGTCCGACACACGGGGGGTTACACAACATCTTCAACCCCCTATGGTGCCTAACGCATTTCCCCCCTCCGTCCCAAAAAAAAAAATTGAATCCCAATGCAGGGGCGGGGAATAAGCATCGGAGCTATCTCCGCACCTGCATTCGGATTTAAACGGGGAGGGGGATTCAGTCGGTATATACTCTTGCGGATGAAATTCCTAATTTGAGTTACAGAGAATAACTGAATAAGCTGGATATTTATTCGCAAGTTCATCTTATCTTGTGTCCTCAAACCAGGAACTTATGGCACGAGAACAACGAGCCCGACACACGATGGTTCATGAATTGCACAACAACTCCATGGGGCATTATGGCGCGTAAAATCGCCCCATATTAGGTATTTTGAGGGGAGGTAATTCTGGTTTCGGTTACGGGGATCGTAGGATTAGATTTTCAAATGAACCAGACGAGTATTATTCTCCTTATTCTACTCAGTGTGAATCTCGGACTGGAACTCTCAGTGATGTTGGCCGATCTCGAGGTGATTCGCCAAGATCTAATTCTTATTCTAATATGAACTACTATCCTTCATATCCACATCCATATCCTCACCAGCATCCACCCTATGCGTTACCTCAACCAGTGCGATCACCTTCTCCTAATCGATTTCATTCGCGCAATCGTTATTCCTATAATGAATGGGGTGATAAATCACCAAGTAGAAATCGATCACCTTCTCCTGGTCAATTTCAATCGCGTAATCGCTATTCCCATTACCAATATCGAGATAATTCGCCAATTCAAAATCGAACACCCAATCTGTCTTATAATCGAAGCTTGTATGGTAATGATAGTAATGATAGAAAATCGCCTACTCGTGAGCGTTGGTCCAAAACGGATTATCCTTACCAAGAATTTATTAATAAAAATAATGATCGAGGTAGGTCACCGGTTCATGAGCGTGATTATTCAAATTCTCGAAAATCAGGATCACGTTCACCTCAAAATTCCCCTGAATATGCGCGAAATCATTCACCCGCAGTTACGGAAACATTGAAAACCCTCAATTTAAACGAGAATGCGGCTCGACGGAAAGATGCCTCCCCGAGTCGAAATGTAGATCAGAATCAACCGGCATCAGTGAGATTTTTGGAATCTCTAGAGTGCGAGGAAATGAATCGCCAGCGGTGGAATTAAGTTCAGTAAGATTTCGGAATAAAAATAGTATTTTCCTAATAGACACAGGCGCAGACATAAATCTTATTAAATTATCAACTTTAATTCGGGATTTAAACGTTCGGACTGGTAATTCGATTAATATATATGGAATAACTCCGAAACCTATTCAAACATACGGTACGGTTGAAATAAGAATTTTCGAAGACCCTGTGAGGTTTCACGTAGTTGCGTCAAATTTCCATATAGAGTGTGACGGAATTTTGGGGAAAGAATTCCTTCGTCAAGAAGAAGCGGAAATCTCTTTTTATCATCAAACGCTAGTAGTTAAAAGCCTACCGGTTAAACCGTTACGATTCGTCGATCCTGTTTCTCAAAATTTATTAAATAAATCTTCTTGCAAAATACGACTTCACTATTTGAAATCTCGAATGAAAAATATTATTAATATTAAACTTAAAGGAACTAATCTGAAAGAAGGTTATCTTCCGCGATTAAGAACAGCCGAAGGAATTTTTGTTGGTGAGGCTGCTGTCTCTAACGATGGTGATTGTTGTCGTATATTGGCAATAAACACCCATGATCGGGACGTCGTAATAGGTTTAACACCCCAAGAGCTTATTCCTTTCGAATATCATAATTTTGAGGAGGAATCTAAATTAAATTATACTTCGTCAGATGACGAAGGTCCTGTTGAAGATCGAATTTCGGAAATTGTAAGATTGTTAGGATTAGAGCATTTAAATAATGAAGATAAACATCACGTTATGTCATTGGTTAAAGAATTCCCTAATCAATTTTATATACCGGGAGATTTGTTGCCTTGCACTCACTTGATATCTCACGATATACCAACCGTAGACGATGTACCGATTACGACGAAACAATATCGAGTACCGCCAATACATCGCGATGAAATTTCACATCAAATTCGAAAGAAATTAGAAAATAAGATAATAAAACCCTCTTCATCTCCCTACAATTCACCTCTGTGGATTGTACCAAAAAAACCCGACTCACACGGTAACCCGCGATGGCGTATAGTGATTGATTTTCGTAAACTCAATGAAAAGACAGTTGGAGATGGCTTTCCAATCCCCCACTCTTTTGATATTTTGGACCATCTTGGGCAGGCCCAATACTTTAGTGTGCTGGACCTGGCAAATGGATTCCAACAAATACCGTTGAGTAATAGGGATAGGGCGAAGACAGCTTTTTCGACCCCAACCGGCCATTATGAATTTATACGTATGCCGGAAGGATTGAAAAATGCCCCTGCCACTTTTCAACGGCTAATGAATCAAGTATTGATGGGATTACAAGGTACTGAAATGTTCGTGTATCTCGATGACATAATTGTTTTTTCGCGAAACTTGAAGGAACACGGTATTAAAATGCGCCGGTTGCTCCGTCGATTATCGGAAGCGAATCTAACATTACAACCAGACAAGTGCGAATTTTTGCGTACGGAGGTCACATATTTGGGACATATAATTGGTAAAGAAGGCATAAAACCGGACCCTGATAAAATTAAAGCTGTAAGAAATTTTCCACGTCCTAAGAATGCGCGAGGAGTAAGAAGTTTCTTAGGATTAGTAGGGTATTACCGTAGGTTTATAAAAGATTTCTCCGCTGTTGCTAAACCATTGTCAAAATTAACCAGTAAAAATTATACCTTTCAATGGAAAACTGAACAGAAGGAAAGTTTCGAAATATTAAAAGATGCATTATGCCAGAGTCCGATTTTACGCTATCCAGATTTTGAAAAACCTTTTATATTGGCCACCGATGCCTCCAATATCGCTATTGGAGCTGTACTTAGTCAAAATTTCGACGGTAATGAACACCCCATCGCCTATTTCTCTAGAACCTTATCAAAAACAGAAGCCAATTATGATACTACTGAAAAGGAGTGTCTCGCAGCACTTTACGCAATGTTGTATTTCCGTCCGTACCTGTATGGGCAGAAATTCACTCTTGTCTGTGACCATGAACCCCTGAAATGGATTAATTCTAAGGGTGATATTAGCCAGAAACATATACGTTGGCGATTGAAATTACTAAATTATAAATATGATTTTGAATATAAACCAGGAAAGAAAAATTCGAACGCCGATGCATTATCTCGTAATCCCATACCTAATAGCGGGAGTTCTTCCGAAATGGATTTAGAAGATGAAACGGATATTAAAATTTTACCTTTAAGGCGAAATCCTAAATTTTTACCTCGGCCTACGCGAACATCTTCGTTACGAACCTATCAACCTGTTAGTAATTCGGAAACTTCTCCTGCGGAAGTTCGCAGAAGGCCCGGAAGCCCAAAAGGTAGTAAAAATAAACCTGACCCAGTAACCAAGTCAGCAGTACCTTCCGTTCCTCCTGCCGACCCAACCGGTGGAATTGCATCCCGCACGCGGTCCAAAGTATCCTCTCCTGTGCCTCAACAGGTTGAGTTACCAGTAGAGGAAGTGGCTGGTGGTATATCAGACTCTACCGGTGAACCGTCATCTACGTCTTCGGAATCTGAAGTCCCAATAGCACAGGAAAGGAAACAGATGATAAGGGGGATGAATCCACTAATTATACCCGCCGGAGTACCAGATTATTCTTCGACTGATTCGGATGCTGAGGAATATGATGGTAGAGATAAATCACCTTTCGTAGAATCAACAAAACCACTAAATTTCTCCGACATTCCGGTAGTATTAAGTCCAAATAATTGTAGTGATTCTAATTCCGACTCCGACGATGAGATATTGTATGGAGTGAAAGATATTGACGAACCTATGTCGATCAATCGGGAAGTAGATTTTAATCAGACGGCTAGAAGCTGTGATGACACACTCTTATGGGATAGTTACGAAACTCATCCTGGATTTGCTCTTTCAAGGCGATTCTCTGAAGGAGATACAGTCGATCAAAATTTTCGAGAAATTTTAAATGAGATGGAACCTTTTAGTGATGAACATGGGATGAGATCTTGGAAAAGCGAATTCAAAATATGACCCGACAAACAGGCTATTCAAGCGACGAATCTGACACTGATTCAGATAAAATTGAAAAAGTCAATGATCGTTGCCCTATATCTGGCAAAATACAACCTACGGCCAGATCTACCCCTCTTCCTTCGGGTAACCAAAGTTCATTTAAACGACGATCGGTTTCGGTTCCTTCGTTATCAGACATAGAGAATTTCAATGAAACCTGTAAATTTCCTGTGCGACTATCTGGTCCCCAATTACCCCACATACCGGAAGAAGAGAGTTCGAAGTCCACGATTCGTACCGATAACCCTAGAGTTCGCTTCAGGCTGCATAGCGAGGAATCTCACGATGATGAGGTTGGTCCAGACATACCATCTGAAAAAGGGACTTTAAGTGTAATAAGAAGTAGAACTGGGTTAACGTCCATTAAAGATAACATTGTACATTTCATCTCGGGAGACGGGGAGTTAACATCAACCGTCAGTAAATTGTTGTCGGATTTAAAGGCCATAAATCCTCGAGAAATACGAAAAAGTCGTCCCAAAATCGGGCAAGTCTTGATTACACCCCGGGGTAAATATAAAATATTTTCTATCGTCGTAGCTTCCAACCATTTCGACAAATTGCAACATAAGAATTTCGTTTTGGGAATAGAAAATCTAGCAATAATTATTCAAAAGCTCAAAATAGGAGGATTTAGAATTGCGGATACGGGAGATTTGAGTGATTGTATGCCACGAGGGGACCTTACTAATACATTAACTAATGTATTTAATAAATTCGAAATTAAAATAACTATATGTAAAGGCAAAATTTCGGTACCACCCCAGGAGATGCGTCAGGAGATAATTAAGGAAAACCATGATAGTATCATTGGAGGTCACAAGGGGGTTACTAAGACATACCTGAGAATTAGAGAAAGATTCTATTGGGCCAATATGCGTAACGATATCCAAGATTATGTTCGTAAATGTAAAAGTTGTCAAATACAAAAGTTAGTTCGAGTTAAAAATCGGGAAGAAATGCTAATAACGGACATTCCTTTAGAAGCATTTGATAAAGTTTCTATGGACACTGTTGGTCCTTTACCTGCAACCCCTTCTGGGAATCGACATATCCTGACAATGCAGGATCAATTAACAAAATTTAGTATTGCCGTGCCGATACCGGATATTAAAGCCCCTACGGTTGCATATGTTGTAGCTACCCAACTGATAGCTCGATTCGGAGCTCCTAAGGCAATTCTTACCGATTGTGGTAAGTCGTTTTTAAATGAAATCTTGTACCAGATAGCCAAAATTTTCAGAATCGACCACTCAACTACCTCTGGATATCGACCTCAAACGAATGGCGCTTTAGAAAGGAATCATATTGTCCTAATAGAATACTTGAAACACTATATCCATAGTCATGACGATTGGGACAGTCTAATCCCCTTTGCTATGTTCTCCTATAATACATCGGTTCATGAAGCGACAGGATTTACCCCGCATGAGTTAGTATTCGGAAAAACAGCTAGGTACCCCAGTAAATTCCCTAGCGATGAAAAATTAAGTACTTATAAGGTATTCGTGTCCGATTTAATCAAACGTTTAACCGAAATCAATCTAATCGCGGCACAAAATTTAAAGAAATCCAAAGAGGTCTCTAAGGTATATTACGACCGAAAAAGTAAACAATTTAAAGGTAAAAGGGGTGATTATGCGTACGTTTTAAAGGAACCGCGGTTATCAAAATTCGATAACCGTTATCATGGACCGTACAGGATTGTAGATATTTCACCTAAAAATAATGTAATCCTTGAAGCTGGAGATGGTAGTAGAATGAGGAAACATTTGGATAAAATAAAATTGTCCAAGTGTGTCTGATTTAAGATTTCAAAATGATGGTCACTGTTGTTCTGATGCTCCTGGTTGCTGGGATGAGTTGTTCGGTAGTGAATTTTTCAATTAAACAACAAGTTAATCCGGGTATATTTTTCGAGCGAGTACATACTATGAGACTAAAGCAAGGAATTTGGCGAATCAATATAGTGCTAAATCTGAAGTCTTATTTGGAACCAACATTCGATGGAATGCTTCAAGTAAATTCCATTGTAGAGAATTGTCCTCAAGATCTAGAGATCAACTGTCAAGATTTAATTAAACCAAATTTAATACTGCGGGAAATTAATAAAGAACAGAACATAAGAGATAGAGTAAGAGCTGTTATTCGAGAGCTCAATTCACCGATACCTCGAACTGATGATGAAGTGATAAGGAATAAAAGACTTACTCCTTTCGGTATAATCGGGACCCTCAGTAAGGCCTTATTTGGTACCATGAATGAAGATGATGCCACGTATTTTAACGCCGAGATAGATAAATTGTATCAAGATCAACGGACATTAATTGATCTAACGAAAAATCAAATTCATATTACAAAATCTAAATTTGATAGTCTGCAACAGGAAGTTGAGACCGGGGTTGCTCGAATCAATCAATTGCGGGATAAGATCAATCAAGTGAATCACCGATTGGTTCACATTGCCATTATCAATAATTATGTCTCCGAGTGCCACGCTTATTTGGAGGATCGAATCGAAATTGGTCAAAATTTATTAAATATTTTGGAATATGTAAGCCTGGGGAAATTCCATCCGGATTTGATAGATGCTTCACAGTTGAAAAGGATAATTCAGGATATCCAAATTAAAGTTCCGGAATTTGATGTTCCAATCCCAATCTCTTATTTTAACCCGGACACTCTAGCTACTATTTCCACTACTAATATAATTCATTTTAACTCAAAACTTCAAATTCTGATGAAGTTTCCCCTACTAGCTAGAACCCCGTACCATTTGTTCAAGATGTACCCTTGGCCTAGCCCTCAATTCATTAATGGGATCTATATTTGCTCTGCTTTCATTAATCCAAGAACAAATTACATATTTATTTCCGCTGATCACCGGACTTATTACCTTGATGATAATTTAGAATTATGCCAGAGTACGCCGTATCACTACATCTGCGAAACTAATCGTCCGTTGGAAAACATAGGAAGCGGAATAGGATGTGAAATAACCTTACTCGAACAACAAAAATTGGACATTACAAAAATATGCACATTACGAGTAAAATCCTATCAAAGACCTACTTGGATATACCTGCGAGCCGCCGGGAACTGGTTGTTTTCTACCACTCGTCCTGAGGAAATATATATCATCTGCGCTGAACAAACTCAACGAGTTGTTAAGCAAGAAACTAGAACGCTATTAAGCCGAAGAGATTTTGAGACAGAGCAAAAGTTAGTATATACCCCCGAGATACCATTAGATGTAACAAATTCAATTATGAAAATTTATGGAAGTACAGACGATGTTAACGCGGATGCAGAAACGACAAAATTAAAAAAATGGTATGACAAGAATCCTGAAGGATATTCTTTACAAGAAATAGAGAGTCACTTGGAAGAGATTAAAACCCACTATCGTGGTCAACAGCATAATCAAAATTTGGCGTATGGAAGTTTATTTAGCAATTTAATATTAATGGTGGTAATGATTCTGGTAATTTGGTATTTGAAAGGGTGTGGGCGAAAACGTGCATGGTATGCCATTGCACGGATCCGACGACAGGAAATATCAAAATCAAATGTGGATAGTCAATTTACCCAAAGTATGGTATCGGAAACACAACACTCCGAACAGCAATTGAACCCTGTCGTAGACCGTCCTTGTACTTCGGCGTCTCATCTACCGCGACAGGAGGCTCAGGTTGATTAGTGATACATCATGTTTGTGCGGGGAAGTGTAAAATATAATGTAACATCGTTTATTGTTTATTCTAACAGGACTTAACATTCTTCCGAGCGAACGTAAATCGTACTTAACAACAGTTAGTCGCTTGGAACCATGGCAGGACAGTTTGAACGAGAAAGTTTGACCCCGGGTGTGGAGGCTACTGGAACACGGAGATTGGCCGTCTATATAGATGATCAAGAAGCGAATAGAACGAATACCCCATTAGAAAATCAGACCAAGAATAGGAAGTTGCAGCCGATGGGCGAAATAGATGGAATAACTGTCTATACTTTAAAAATTTGTAATATTAATCCTAATGCCCTTAATACCCTGCGTCCTTATTTAGAATGTTTCGGAAAAATTTGCAGTTACCGACCTCATAGGCGCGGGAGAGCAACCACTTGTAGTGCATATGTTACATTTGCTTCATCAGAGGTAGCGTACAGGGTACAAGAAGCTAGCGCGAATAGAACTCTGGTCCATGGGGGTAGGAAACTCAAGGCTCTCCCCGGAGATCCAAAACACCAAGTGTTTCATCAACGAATGATTCATAACAAATGTAAGATGGATATGAAGAATAGTTTATTGTTAGATCAGCAGTGTCAGGGATCGGTAAAGCATTCACCAGAGGGACCCTATCTGCAATTCCTTCCCGACCTGTGTGTTCTCAAAATCATGAGTTATTTACCTCTGATAGATTGTTTAAAATTTAGTGCCACATGCAAGAGACTTAGAAGATTGTTCCCCGAATCTTGGAAAAATAAATGTCTAGATATGAACCCCCATAATTGGTATTCTAACACTGATGGGATAGACCATATTGGATTTGAGGCAATATCTACGGCCGCTAACCTGATAGGACATATGGTTAGATCTTTGAAGTTGGCACCAGCCAAGGACACAGTAGCTCTCCGGAATCGTAACATTTTTAGCATTGTTTCTAACTGTCCGATTCTACACAAGTTAGATCTAGGTGGAGTGCTTATCACACCATCTGTGGTTGCTGAATTAAAACGCCGAAATAACTTTACGGAATTAACTATTGGACCGACCACTTACCAAAATTTAAATTTAACTACTGTTGTTGATAATAACAACAACCTGCAAACATTCCGGTTGCTAGGTGTAAGATCGAATGGTCAAGAATTATTATCTTTGACAGAAAAATTAACCTTGTTATCAATTATCTGCACTGAAAAAGGTGACACCTATTGAAATCCATCGTCAACTAGTTGAAGTTTACGGGGAAAAGTGTATGGACATAAAAAACGTGCGTAAGTGGAGCCGCGAGTTCAATTCCGGGCACACTAATGTTCACGACGAGGAGAGAAGTGGCCGACCGTCGGTCTCGGATGCGATTGTTCAAGCAGTGGAGGCAGAAATGCTCAAAAACCGCCGTGCGACAATTAGGGACTTGGAAGAGAAGCTTGGAGGAGTGTGAACTTTGTGAACAACTTGCAGTATCACAAAGTTTCTGCCCGATGGGTGCCGAAACAGCTGACCGAAGACCACATGAAGCGGCGCGTGGAATGTGCGACCAAAGTTGTGGCCCGTTTTGAAGAGGAAGGCGATGATTTTTTGGAAGGGTTTGTTACGGGGGATGAAACGTGGGCTCATCACTACACACCCGAAACAAAGGAGTCGTCCAAACAATGGCGCCATAGCGATTCTCCGAAACCCAAAAAGTTTAAGGCGACACTGTCAGCCGGCAAGGTGATGGCTATGGTGTTTTGGGATCGCCACGGGGTATTGTTGGTGGATTTCATGCCAAGGGGAACCACTATCAATGCAGCAAGGTACTGTGAGACCCTGGAAAAGCTTCGTCGTGCCATAAAAAACAAACGCCCGGGATTGCTGAGCAAAGGAGTGAAATTTCACCACGACAACGCGCGCCCGCACACAGCCAACGTTACCCTTGACCTGCTCAAGAAATTTGGCTGGGAAATCATCGATCACCCTCCCTATAGTCCCGACGTGGCCCCAAGTGACTACCACATGTTCCCCACCCTGAAAAAACATCTCGGAGGGAAGAAGTTTGATAGTGACGCGGAGGTTCAGAAAGAGGTCAACACCTGGCTGCGCGAGGCGGACGGAGAGTGGTATTCTGCCGGCATAGACAAGTTCATCGTGCGGATGCGCAAGGTGTTGGAAAAAAATGGCGATTATGTAGAAAAGTAGCCAAGATCTTGGCCTTTCCAACGGTATATCGCTTTTTGTAAATAAATGTCATTTTCTATGAAAAAAAAAATTGGAGACCTTACTTTATTGTCAGCCTCGTAGTATCACACGCTGTCCTAATATAACTGATACCGAAATTTCCTACTTGAAATCTATACTCTTGACAAAATTACAGGTGGATGAATCCTTCGATTCCGTCACTGGGTCCACTATTCCGTACCTGGGTCATCTGGATACTCTCAGAATAAGGGGGTACCCAGGGATTAAAATGAGACAATTCAACATCATTCTTAAATCCCTCCCAAGGTTACTTTATATCGATACCAGAAACAATCCAGAATTGGTTCCCGCTGCTATGTCTCCAGTTACGGAGGTGATAGGAAAACGATCGTCAAGAAGATTACCATGGACGATCATAATAAATCAATTACCGCGGTCCAAACATGTCAACAACCATTACGCAACATTCACATCCATTCCATATCACTACCGACATGAAACTGGAGTACCAGATAATCTCAGCATTATTGATTTCGTTGAGAGATGGACGTAGTTGAGACTGTGGATATGACTTTCAGTCATTAGTCAAACGACTGATATCCAAGGCAGGTCTCAACATTGGATCAAGAAGACAGCGAACTCAACTAAAAATGAGCAAGACTATTAGTCACTAACCAAAAGGTTGATGCTTATTTTCTCTTCTGTCCAGTACACCGACACTTCATCTTACATCAAAACGTTCGCCTAAAAGAAGATCATTGCTGATCCAAGGAAGAAGCACTATATCTAAATTCTTGGGAGATCAATAACGTTGTGAAAGGTTAATCTAGTGTCAAAATTATTTTATCATGAACTTCTTGAAGTTATTAGTATTTAACTTAAGCAGTCAGGAATATTAGACAGAAAACGAAAAACTCATGTCGCGAAATTCAAGACATTATTGTGCTTTTTATGTATTTATGTAATCATACAAGCCTATTGAAATCCATTTCCCATATACCCTAACCTTAAAAAGGAAAAATTTAGTCTCCTTTATTATTTTGTTTGAACCGTGACTGAGATGGACCCACATTCTGATGGCTGGATCAGCATCGTCAGCATGATTAAGTTTTGTCGAGGACGACAAGAAATTAAGGGGGGGGAGATTGTTACGTGCAGACGCACCTTCAATATTTTTACATAATTATTTTCCCATCGTTCAGAAAGTGAAACGTAAACGTTATTTTTAAACAGTCGCATTCTATTCACACGGAATCAACGAGTGCCCGTGGAAGTCTAAATCTCATCTTTCTCTGCTTCTTATGTGCGATCTTGCTGACGGTGCTGGGAACGCCGGGTCTGAGACTGGACATTTGATACGGTGCATCTTAATTGAACAAGGATGCATTGACGATCGCACAGTTGCGACGTCTTAGAATGTGGACACTGTCGTTATTTCCGAAAATGCAGCGCTGACGGTTTTAGCGTGGGATATTCCCCGTTGATAACCAACGAAGCTGATGTCGTTCGGTCTTGAAGTTAGTGTCGTCACTCGTGGTGCACCCTTCAAGTGAACAGGTCGTTCAAAAGAGGAGGATCAAGACAATAGTCGTGTACCACAGTCACCGACTACATAGTTGAGCAAAATCTGGAGTTCGCGTGATACGAGATCTAAGGGACTCAGTAACGGTTCATCGTTTTATTTCGGACTCGCCCGGCTAACCAGGCCGGTAGTTGTAAGGGCAACATTATATTTAAATTATAGTACTATTATTTCCAGCTTATTTTATAATCATTTTCACTATCAAAATTAACCCTAAATCTTTCCTGAATCAACATTTCTTCCAAACGCCTTTGCCCTATTAAACCTAATTAGTCTTCGGACTAATACTAGAACATTGTTCTGTAGGTTTAAATCCATCTTTTTTTTTCTTCCAGTTGTTCATCCTGATTATTTGTAACATTTCAAATATATACATATATACGTTAATCACCGACTATTAATTTCAGTGAATCAAATATCCGCATTTAAAACGGTAGATCGAAGCCTGTATAGGATCGATTTCCTGTGAAACATTTCCTATCCCGAATCGTTTCCTAACGATCCAAAAAGGAATTTATAAAAAAATCCTGGTTGCTCGTACGAGCATACGTTCGTACGTAACATCGTTGCTAATTTATCGTCACCTACTATAGCACACAATAATTTTTTCAACATTTTATTTGCATCATGCCGATATTGCCGTGTTATCCACTGAACGTCAAACGTTGGTAGCCACACGTCCGATAATTCCCCGATTTCTATCTACAAGTTATTTAATTGGGACTTAAAAAAAGTTTTTCCACGGGTATTTTTAAATTTTATGAATTATGCATCAATCTAAATATGACTGCAGTAGAATAATATATTTATTTTTGAAATTATTATTTCCTGTGTTACTTCAAATATATTTTAAGGGGAGGGTATACCCACAAAATCAACTCCCTAATATACACCTTTAAACAATTTTAAAAAATTATTTCTTTATTAATTTTTTACAAAAAAATCCGCGGTACAAAAATGAATAATATAACAATTTTTTTTTACATATAAATTTTAGTGGGAAGAAAAATTCGTTTTTTCGAAGTTTCTGCAGAAAAATCGTTTCTCAAATTGATATCCGTTTTTGAGGTGCTAGATTTAGCATCAGCAGATTCCTTTTTTGTATATTTGCGGAGATAATTACAAAGTGCGGCTACTTGGCTTGCATACTGTGCATCAGTTATCCGAAATCATCAAAATTCGATCAGTTTTGATGGACCTGGAAACATGACCAGCGCTGGAATCAATATTATATACAACGCCTACGAAAAGCAAAAAATACAGGCACATGAAAAACAGTATTAAAGGCCTAATCACAACCTAGAGCATGCAAATCATGTAAAATTTGATTGATGAGAATTATCTAATTTGACCGTAATTTTCAGATTATTTCAGATCTAGTTCGATCAAAATATGATCCTTCTTTGATAAAAAAGCCACCGTGATCATCGTTGAATGTTGAAGTTGGTAGCACACCAGTTATTTAAAGTTGAACATCATATATTTGTGGAAACAAAATTTCAATGACAGATTTCGTAACACGTCGTAAAGAGCACAATAATTTGCAGAATTAATATTACGATGTTCATCCTTGTATTATGGCTGGATAAGCCGCGGAGTACGAGTGTTGTATCTGGTGAAGATATTCGAACGACTAGTAAGGGACGGACGGAAGCAAAATGGGAAGGGCGTTCTGCCGTACCTCGTAAAAAAAGTCGTAACTCCATTTTTGTCAAAAATGAGATAAAAATGTATTTGTAATCAGCAAAATGAAATACATCATATTCTGAAAAAAAAAATTACTAATATTTATTATAAATTATTTTAAAAAAAATGATTTGTTTCTTATAAAAATGAATTTTCGATAGGTATACTTCCTAAAAAAGCCGTAAGTGCCACATATGGGAGTTGCCGCTGTATTTCTCGATTTGTCAGTTTAGTATATTCTATAAGAAGGTCGTATCTCCAAATACTGACTATAAAAGTCGTATGTACACTTTCTGATGAACATACGACGTTTTTGGATTGTATAATAACAGCAATTTATGTGAAACTAAATAATGTGAATATGCTATTAAATAATAAATAACAAAGAAAAATCCCATGAATAATAGTCTAATAATCATATTTATAATAAATTATTAATTTGACATATATTAAATTCAAAATAGCCTTTCGTTTGCCTTAAATACATCTTGTTTACAGGTAAAATTATTATTATTATTAATAATTTAATATTCTGCATTAGGTTGAAGAAATTTATTGTAAATACTATAATGTATAAATACAATTAATTAATCCTTTTTGCCCGAAATAAGAAAAGCAAGTACGTCAACTTCAGCTCGGTTTCTCGAGTAAAAAGAAATCTTTTTAGATGAATAATATGAATTTGTCACTCGGTAAAATTAATGATAACTTTATTTTGTATAGGGTGAACCGAGTCAGTAGAAAAATAAAAATAATTTCTCACGAGAGAAAAGTCCCAACGTTTCGAACCATCTTAGTGGTCATCATCAGTTTTTTCTCTCATGAGAAATTATTTTTATTTCTACTGACTCGGTTCACCGTATACAAAAAGAAGAAATCTTTTTAATTTTTGAATGATACCTTTTCTACTATTTTTAAATGTGCTCTATAACGATTCCCGTCGAGAAAATGGTAAAAAATCGGTTATTTATGCAAAAACGTTGCCAAATGAAATAAAAATGCCACTTTTTATTTTTCAGGATTTTCTCTACTGAAACCAATTATAATTAATGAAATGCATACATAAAAAGTGATATTGATATAAATAATATGCCAGTAGAATATTTTTTAGAAGCAATGGACGATTCAAACTAGCTACGAAACGAAACAAATTTATTCAAAATTATTAATTCCTTAAAAAAGAGATCACAGAAAGTTCTTTGAGTTTTATAATGATGATATAAATATTTACTGTTTACGTACGAAGATTGTAATAATTTTGAGTACAAATTCAAAATGGCAGATCCGTAACTGCCACCGTATCTATCTCTTAAATGTAACATTGTTGCATGAATCTGTTTCAAAATTGAACACATATGTTAGATAATTACGAATATTATAAATATTCAGACGGCCATTTTGAATTTATAAAATCAAAATTATTATAATCTCCGAACATAACGAGTCAATATTTATATCATCTTTATAAAACACGAAAAAAAAATTTGTATGATCTCCATTTCATGGAATAAATAATTTTGAATAAATTTGTTTCGTTCCATAACCATTTTGAATCGGCAATATTTATATTCAACACTTTTTATGTAATCATTTCATTCACTATAATCCGTTTCAGTGGAAAAATCGTGAAAAATTTAAAAAAGACCTAAAAATCATGGCATTTTTATTTTATTTTGCAAAATTTTTGCTTTCTTGACGGGAATCGATAGAGCATACATACTTAAAAATAGTTGGAAAGGTATCTTTCAGGAATGAAAAAAAAAATCTTTTTATTGGAGAAACTAAACTGAAGTTGGCGTACCTGCTTTTCTCATTTCGGACAAAAAAGGTTAAATGGGTACAAAGTATTATATAAAATTGTATAATATTTTATATAATTAGAGTTCGCATGGGGCCAACATTTACTTGCCTTTAATTTATTGCAGTGTTTGGGTTACTTTGTAATACTTTGTAATACTTTGTAATACTTTGTAAAAAAATTAGTGGCATACAATTTTTCTTACTTTTTATATGTAAAAACGTAGTAAAATAAGTGCGGTAAGTGTGCCTTTAATATTTATTTTTAATCTTTTAGATATTGAAATATTAAAATTTTCAGAGAATTGGTCATATACATTAAATTTCCCACTTTTCTTCCGAAAATTTCCCAACAGATAGTAGACAAAAAAGGACTGTTCTGATTGCAAATTCTCTACATTTGACATTTGCCCACGATTTGACATTTACCGACAAAGGTTAGGAAGAGATATCCGTATCATATAACTCGTATATTTGAATTGCAATTCTCTTTGTAATCTAATAATTCATAGAAATGGATTCATCTGTTTAAAAATTGTGGTCGGATACTTGGTCCTTGTTAAACGATTTATCGCCAATCGAGAGCCCAAATCATTTTTCACCCGCTAACGTAGAATGTAGTTCTGGCTGCAGCAATGACTATGATTCTGTTTTGCATGGTCCAGGTAAAAAGTTATTATTTCTTTTACATTTTAAGCTTCAATAAAAATTAGCTTAATTAGCTTAATTAGCTTAATTGTAACTTTTACAATTTTTGAAGTATCACGTTTAATTTTTGTTAAAAATTTGAATGTTATTCAATATTGTCAAAATAAATTTGAACCTACTTTTGATGTATGCACTGAGAAAAGTGTTTTTTACCCAGTATTAGAATTCTTATGCCCCGTAAAATATAGTATTTTACGCATAGGGATTGAAATCTTTCTACTACCTGTTAAAAGACGAAGATTTTATATTATTCTAACCGATATGTCAGTTTATTTTAGCCTTTTCTCTTTAACTAAAAGCAATTTTTTTTATGAAAATTTATCTAGCAAATTAAAATATTAAAAATGCCTTCTTTTAGTCATAATAAAACATTCTTTTAAAATAGGAGAGTTTATTACAGTTTCGTATAACCTGTCAAAAACAAATGCTGAATGACGGAGGATTTTACTAGTTATAATATTTCTTTTAATGGCTACAATACACTTTTTAAAAGCCAACGGATAGTAACTGATAAAATACACTTTTCTCAGTGTGCTTGTCAAAATTCGCACCTTTTTATTTTTGCGCCACCCTATAATACATACTACTTTTTGTGAGTTCTTTAAATATTTCTTTCACATCGTTAAATTACTTTAATATAGGCCCTTCTTTGTATGATTTTGAAAGTTGGAAAGAGCCCATGATTTCTAACATGGATACATTTAGTACTGCAACTTCAATAGAGAATGAAAAAAATGATGTACTCATGTATGGAAAAGCCGCATGAAATTGATCATCAATCTACGATGGAGCAAAGCGAAGAAATTAATTCGATTTCTATGGAATATATTGAAGAAACACGACCATACAATGAATCGCGCCCTTTGTCCTCTAATACCACTTCTTCAACTATTTCTAATGCAATGCAGACATCAAGAACTTTTGACACAGCTGAGGGCGGGTCACGTGATATAATTGAAAAAGAAATCGATCAGGAATCTGCAGCGAATCGAATGGAAGAAAATAATGTAGTTACCCTGGTAGAAATTTTGACAGTTATCCTTACCAGTTCCTGTTCAGGTAATGTAACGTCGCGGACAAGCAGGCCCTGGCCAGGAACTGCCAGGGGCCTGCCCCGTGCCTGGCCGGAGATTCACACGCCACTGGGTGTAAGCAATCATAACCTTAAAATCTTCTGCAAAACAGGTTAATGGCCAGGCACGGGGCAGGCCCGTGACAGTTCCTGGGCAGGGCCTGCTTGTCCGCGACGTTACATTACCTGAACAGGAACTGGTAAGAATAACTGTCAAAATTTCTACCAGGGTATAGTACTGACAGAACAGCTTCAAATACTCAATCGTTAGATAAAGAAAGTGAATCGAAAAGGGAAAAGTTAAGATCAAAACGTCCAGTATATTCATCTTGTGGAAATACATGCCGTATTGGATGTGATCAAAATATCTGTGAGGTAAAACGCGAAGAAATTAATAAAAATTATTGGCAGCTCGGGTGGTGGGAAAGACGGATATTCATCTCACAATTTGTTAACGTAGAAGAAGTTAAACGACGCAGAGGAAGTGAATCAACAAGAAATAATACATTCAGATATTATTTGAACGGCAATAATAAAGGCGAAAAAATACAAGTATGTAAAACCTTTTTTTTACACACCTTAGGGTATAAAAAAAATAACGACAAGGCCATCCAAAATGTTTTAATGGATATTAAATGCGTAGAAAAGGCAGAAGAAAAATCTGATCTACGAGGAAAATATGTAAGAAGTAAAACACAAGACAAAAAAGAAAAAATTAGAGCACACATTAACAGTTTCCATCCATGTATTTCCCATTATCGGAGGGAACGTGCTCCGAAAAGACTTTATTTGCCAAAAGAACTAACCATTAAGAGTATGCATTCTAGCTTTAAAGATACGTATCCTGCGTATTCATGTTCGTACGAGCAATACCGAAGTGTTCTTTCGGAAATGAATATATCATTTACCAAGTTAGGCCACGAGGAGTGTGAAATGTGTGAAACATTTTCAATGCATGATTCAGCTCACTCGAAAGATAATTTAAATCCAGAATGCGATACATGTACCCTTTGGGGAAATCACGTTAATGAGGCGAAAAGAGCTCGAATCCAATATCGGGAACACGCAGACAAAGCATCAGAAAATCCTGAAACCGGTTACTATTCATGTGATTTGCAAAAGGTCATTATGCTCCCTAGAATCGACGCCTTTAAAACCGTACTTTTTACAAGACGGATCATAGTTTTCAACGAAAGTTTCGTACCGATAGGAAAAAATCCCAGTAATGCACAGCCAATAGCCGTTATCTGGCATGAAGCTGTCGCAGGACGAAAGAAAGAAGATATAATTAGCACGGCGGTCGGGAAGCAAAAAAAGTCTGCTTGAAACACCTAAGAAAACTGGAAGTGGCATGCTTTTTCTAGGACCCAGTAGTGCTCAAAATCCTTGGTTTTTTAAAATCACTTTTTTGTTCAGTAAAAAGTAACAATAATCTTTTTTTTTTAGAATATCTCCTCTGGAATGTATTTTATCATAAAAATTGTTCCTATATAATTTGTGGGGAATTAAATTATCTTTTCAACGAGCTCTACAACTTTAAAAAATATTCAATAATTACCGAGAGAGGAAGAGAAAGAGAGAGAAAAAGCGCATGTTATTGAAGTCAATTAGCGAAAAAAACGGGTTTTCCGAAATACCTCCTCAGGAATTAGGTTATTTTGTTAATAATATGATTATTTATACTGGTAGAAAACTCAATTACTTTCAAAATTCCAAAATATTTATTAACCATACCGAAAAATAGAGTATTAAATAACGTGGATCCTTTTTATCATTTTTTTAATGCAAAAATGTGTAATCAAAATCTAATCAAATTCAAAAAATATATATATATGTGCGTGTGTGTGTGTGCGTGCATGCGTGCGTGCGTGTGTGTGCGCGCGTGTGGGTGTGTGTGTGGGTGTGCGTGCGTGTGCGTGCGTGCGTGCGTGTATGCGCGTGTGTGTGTGCGTGCGTGCGTGCGTGCGTGCGTGTGTGTGTGTGTGTGTGTGTGTGTGTGTGTGTGCGCGTGCGTGCGTGTGTGTGTGTTTTTTTTTTCCGACGCGACGATGGAAAGCTCTACCAGCCTTCTCTGCCGGCCGGTGCCAGCAGAAGTGCGGAGCTCTCATCCGCTAAAACCACCGCCGCATAAGGCTGTTTTGTCCATTCCCAGGAACCGCCTTAAGGCATTACTTCCAGGAAGGCAGCCTAAGCCCCGAGAGGCTCTTCACCGATATCATGGCGCATGACGGATAGGTGATGGTATTTCTATCCGTCCCTCCTCGTTTTTGCGGATAGCACTCAGCTGCTCCACGATGGACGTGGCGAGTTGGACCACTGCGTCCCATCCTTCCTGTGAGAGGAGCAGGACCCTACGCAATCGCTCGGGTGTTATTGGGTCTTCTCCAAATTTGTGCAGCGGTTTCCGCTCACCTGCGAACCGTGGACAGTGGAAGATGGCGTGTTCCACATCCTCGTCCACGCCAGGGTACACCGGGCACTCCGCGTTTTCGTACACGCGGATTCGATGGAGGTAGCTGCGGAAACAGCCGTGCCCAGTAAGTACCTGGGTCAGATGGAATGTGACGAATCCGTGGTCTCTGCCTGTCCACTTCGCCACATTCGGGATGAGACGGTGGGTCCAGCGCCCTTTGGCTGCTGAGTCCCATCGTTGCTGCCACTCGGCAAGTAGTCTTTCGGACCATTTGCTTTGGCCTCCCGAGACATTTGTCAATTCTTGGCCTACACTCCTAACTTCACGGTACTTTTCAGCCCTCTCAGCTGCCATTAGATCTAAGGGGGGGAATCCCGAGATTACTGAGAGGGCAATGTCGGACACGGTACGATACGCTCGGGCCACTCTTAGCGCTACTGTCCTGCAGGCCCGTCGGCAAGTGGCTCCATAGCTTTTCTTGCTTGCAATGGCGTTCGCCCAGACGGGGGCTCCGTAAAGAATTACAGAGCTCACCACTGAAGCAAGGAGGGATCGACGGTATTGTTTTGGTCCCCCTATATTGGGCATAATATACCCCAGCACGCGAGCCACTTTTAGCGCTTTTGTGCCTGCATACTGCAGATGGTCTTTGAACGACAATCGCGCGTCGAGCATAACACCAAGGTATTTAATGGTGTCTTTCGTTCTGATCCCCTTATCCTCGACCGTGAAGGTAGCGTACATTCTCTTCTTAGTACGAGAGGTGAGCACCGCCTCCGTTTTCTCAGCCGCCAGGCAGAGTCCGTGGTTTCTCAACCAGCTAGCTACCACCTCAATAGCGTCATCTCCGAGGTATTGGACCTCCTCTATGGTTTTTGTGACGACGATAAGTGCAACGTCGTCGGCATAGGCTACCATAGTCACCCCTTCTGGAAGTGATTGTTTGAGCAATCCGTCATACATGACGTTCCAGAGCAAGGCACCTAGGACCAAACCCTGCGGCACGCCTCCTGTGATGTTGTGGGAGCGCCTGCCGTCATCGGTGTCATAAAACAGGGTCCGGGCTGACAGGTAGCTAGAGATGACCCTTCTAAGGTAAATTGGTACCTTGAGTTCTTCTAAGGCTAGCATGATGCAATCCCATCGGGCCGAGTTAAAGGCGTTCTTGATATCAAGCGTGATGATGGCACACATTCGCTTGGTATTCCGACTGCCACTGATGGCGTTAGCGGCCAACGTCTTCACCCGGTCGACTGCATCAATGGTTGAGCGACCCTTCCTGAAGCCGAACTGATTGTCGGAAAGACCTCCAACTTTGTCGATGGCTGCTTCGAGCCTGGCACATATTATCCGCTCGTACAGCTTCCCGAGAATGTCCAGCATACAAAGTGGTCGGTATGCAGATGGTTCGTCCAAGGGTTTAGAACCCTTGTACAGCAGTACCAACCTTTGTTGCTTCCATTGCACCGGGAAGCATCCATCTTTTAGACATGCGGTAAATGTTTCCAGGAAGATACCTGGGACATCCAGCGCTGCGCTCTTAACCGCCAGACCCGGGATTCCATCTATTCCCGGAGCTTTGCGCGCAGATATCCTCTTAGCAGCCATCCTCAATTCGGTTTCAGTGACGGCTGGTGGCTCGACTGCACCAGGTTCTGCCAGCACACCAGTACCAGTGGATCGTTCCTGTTGTTCTGGGAACAGATGGTGGATTACTCTGTGGAGGAAGTGTGGGCAAGATGGAGCATTCATTCCCTCGGGCTTGATTTTCCTCATGACCGTTTTATACGGACGGCCCCAAGGGTCCCGGTCTACCTCCTCGCAGAATTCCTGCCAGCACTTTTTTTTCGCGATCTTAATGGCAGCTTTAAGCTTCTTCCTCTTTTCTTCGTAGGCCGCCGTTAGTTGTTGGTACTGCGGTTTATGAAGAGCTCTCTGGTGCAGTCTCCTGGCTCTAAGGCACTCTCGCCGGATAGTTGCGATGTCCTCGTTCCACCAGTATACTGGCGGTCTGCCGCGAGGATTTGATTTTGCGGCCATTGAGACATCGTAAGCTGATGATATGGCCTGAGAGAGGCTTTGAGCCCTTTCTTCCGATGTTCCCTCCAACACTGTATTCTCGAGTGAGCAGATAAACATCTCAGGATCTAATGTGCCTATCTCTCTCTTTTTCCCCTTCTCTGCTGTTCCGCGCTGGCCTTTTGGTTAGCTGGAGTTGAATCACCACAGCATGATGGTCGCTGCCCGTGTATCGGTCGCTAACTTTCCATTCGTGACCCTCCATCATCAATTTAGGGTCGATGAAGGTAATATCAACCACGGATGCCTTATCGCCTTTGGTGTAGGTTGGCTTGGCTCCGACGTTAGCGATCTCGAGCTCCAGCGTGGCAAAGGCCTCGAGTAGGGCGCGGCCGCGTTGGTTAGTCTTCGCGCTGCCCCACTCTATTGACCAAGCGTTAAAATCTCCCCCGATTACTACTGGTAGTCGGGAGGACTTAGAACTTTCAACAATGTCGTCCAGGGACCCTAGAAATTCTTCGTAGGTGTCGCTGGGTGGAAGGTAGCAGCTGTATAATCTTATACTAGCCACCTCCACCCATGTGAATTTCGGTAAGGGGGTGAGCATCCTGTTGGATATGTGAAAATTTCCACAGACCCAGATGGCCGCTTTGCTGGTAGTGTCCCTTACCCACTTTGAATCCTCTAGGTCCCTGTACTGCTCACTAATGATGGCAATATCGGCCTTTTCCTCTCTGACCAGCTGGAACAGCAGATTCTGGGCCACGGCACAGTGGTTGAGGTTAAGCTGGAGCACCTTAGCCATTGTTGTTCGGTACTTCGTCCTCTTGTGCAGGCTGATGTTTAGCCGCACAGTCCACTATTTTGTGGCCCTCTTTACCACATCGGAAGCACTGAGCTGACCGGTCGACTGAGCTCTTGCAGTTCGTTGCCATATGCCCGATCTCATGGCATCTGTAACACCGAAGAGGTATTTCTAGGAGCCGTACTCTGCAGTTCACCCAACCAACTCTCAGCCGTCCCGTCTCTAGTAGCTTCTCTGCTACTGTGGCGGGGAGTCTGACTATGGCCGCCTGAGTGCCGCAGTACGCGCCCCTAAGTTTGATGGACTCTGGGGTCACACTTTCCAGACCGGTGGCCGAGGCGAGTGCGAGTGCCACGTCGTTCGTGGTTGTGGCCTCGTCCAGGTCCGTGATCTTTATGCCTTCTATTTGGGTCAACATCTGGATGAGAGCTGACCCGTTTAGGAGAGACGCGGCCTCGGATCGGAGCTCCTCCGTTGGTACTCCGTCCTTGCCCAGTTCCAGGAGGAG